>WBMV01001598.1:422121-774562 GCA_013396655.1 Campylorhamphus procurvoides | reverse complement strand
GAGGTCATGAACACGATGTCATGAAGTTATGGGGTTAGCCAGAGTCACACCCTGTTCTTGTGTAGGTCTTGGAGCAGAGTCATCACTGCAAAAACAGCATGGCAGACACGTATAGGGCTTGCCTGATGAGAATATCCCACAAGGCCACTTCAGACATAAAAAATGGAAGATGATGATAAATAGAAATGGGTCCAGGAGAAACAGAAAACAGGAGATAAACATGGAATTAGCTGCTGACTGTAGTTGCCTCTGAGGACAATTAGTTCCAGGAAGGGCAGGATATCAGGACATCAGGGAGAGCTAGGGGAAGAGGAAGGGAAAGGTGAGTGAACAAAGTAACACACAAGAAAGGAAGGGATCTTTATGGGGACACTTCAGAGGGGAGAGGAGGAAGAGGGACAGAGAAATTCTTGCCTGACATCATGGTATTTCAGTCAAAACTTTCCCCTTGTTAGACACCAGAATTTTCAAAAGGAAAAAACTCAAATGCTCATTTTCATTGTTTCCATTGCTCACATAATTTCTGATTTAAGGATCAGCCTTTTCCTACAGCAAGATAAAAGTTCCACTCAATATGTCTCTAAGCAAGCTGTGGTTAAGGAACCCCATTAAACTGAAATGCAGAAAGCTTTGATCACTGTGTCTGTTAGTATTGTTTTCTGAGCATTCACCTTCTCTTTCCCTTTAGTTCAAAAGTAAGGATATCATTGTTCTGTGAGATAATAAAGAGCTTGCTGGAAGGCAGACATCACCTCAAACACATCTCTGCACTAACATGGTTAGCACACTTTTGCTCTGGGGCTGCCTCTGTCATCTCAAAGGACAGGTAGAGCCAGATCACAACAAACTACACCCCTCTCTGTATACACACTAATGCATATTTCACAAAAACTTCTTATCTGTACTACTGCATCTGCACTACAATAAAATTTATTACTTAGTAAATCTGTTTTCTTCTTGATGGATCCTTCACACCTGGGGTCTCTAGGGTGAGCTTTGATAGAAGTTCTCTCTTTAATAGGCATCTTCATTATGTCTCACTCAGGTTTCTGGTGAATCTAAGATTCCAATAAAGTCTTTCATTCAGTTGAAAACAAATATAGTCTCCCTGTTTAGCCAGCTGCCTCAACACATGAAGGGACAAAATATCTCTAAGAATTTCAGGTTGCTGTCAAATTGCACTGAGTTGAACAAAAGGATTCAAAAGGTATTGTGGGGAAGTGGATTAGAAAAAATTGTTTGGGTATACAAAAGTGATTCCATAAACTCTTTTCTTAAGAGACTAAGCTAAAACATCAGTTTGTTACTATCTGAAACTTTCTTCTCTATAATGAAGGGATCTTCTTTGCAATCAAGAGAATAACCTGCTGACCTTGAGCCACCTCCCAGACTAACAGCTGGCCTGTACAACTAATCCTTCAATTTCATGAGCTGACCAAAATAAAGCCATAATTATGCTATTTGTATTTCTCCATTCTACAATTTTGGGCCATCCTTAAAAGAGATTCACCAGATGTTTGAGAAAGATGCAATGTGCTTACGGACAAAATAGTTTTCCAAAAGGTGAAAATTAAAGGAGAAAATAATTCGTCTTTCTAAAGGCAACAGTTTCACCTACAAAATGGTGTATTATTTAATGGCTCTGTATTTCCAAGGGTTTATAGCTTTTGTCTTCCATCAGATTTAGTTTTACAATCAATGTTTTGGTTACGGTGTTGTGCTAGAAGCCACACAAACACAAATGAGAAAAGAGATTTTGCTGTTTAAGCAGGAAAATAGTTGATAATTTCCATCCCAAAGAGACACAGGAGTGTAATTCGAGTTTTTATTTCCTTGTGACTAGGTAGTTGATAATATACCTAAACATCATATTCAAAACCGTAGAGCAAAAGAGAAATCATAAAATCTCATCATGTTTTTAAACAATGATTCCTCAGTGTTTCTGGTTGGACCAAGCTGGTAAAATCTGCAAAGAAAATCTCCTTCCAAGAGTTAAGGGACACATGCTGGATATCCTTCCATGAAACCCTATTCACCTGCAGCCCATGGTATGGCATTGTATACACCAGTATGAAGATACTTTTGCCATCCTCTCCAAGCAGCAATGACGCTCAGCAGTGCTGGGGTCAGTAATGTTCATCTAACACAGATCTGCTGTACCCATCTTTGGACCTCTTCTGGGGACTTCTGTTCTCTTTCAAGAAGGAACAAAACCTACCCATATAACCTAGTGAAATGGCCTCAGAAGGGTGAAACAGGCATTGCTTCTGTAGAAATGAGTGCTCAGGTCCTCACAGACAGGACTAAATTGTTTTATGTGGACCCTAAAGCTGTTGGAGACCACCACTTCTGGACAAACAGTATGGGGAACACTGCTAAGCTGTCCTTTGTATTTTAGCATGTACTTAATTTAAATGAAATTCTTTGAAACAAACTGGCATTTTTGGGGCCTTGATACATTGTTCCTTACACATCTAAAAGCTTCACGCATTTGGTTCAGAGGGATAGTAAAAAAGATATTAAATTGCCCATGGCATACTACGGCTGTAAATGTTATGTACCAACACTTTACAGATTAAAAATGTCACTGAAATTTCAGCTTTGAGGAGAAGCAGTTTCCTCCCAACAGTATAAATGACATTTTTACCCTAAAGTAGAAAGGACTTTTGTTCTGCTGTTATAAAGTAGCCATGGAAGGAGGCAGCAAAAGCAAGTTGGGGAAAAATAAGGTTAAGGGACACAGAACTCGCCCAGGGGGATGTTAGTATGCATTTTACTGTGATTTTCTATGAAAGACTTCTGTCTTTTGTCATTCCTCCCTTTCTGTGAGGAGTAATCTCTCAATTTCATTGCTTTTGCAGAAAATCTGTTCCCTCATGGATTATTCTGGTAATATACTGGCAGGTTATCTACAAGATAACCAGAAATACAGTGATGAATAAGCATGCCTAGCAATTATAATTTATATCTTACAACTATGATCATAATAACAACAATGTGTTTGTGGCAATTTCCCATTTGTGTTTCTCTCTCAGTGCCAAAAAGCGAAAATTTAAAATGTCTTTGCTTAAGAAAATAGTGTTTCTACTTTTGTCCTATTAATGTCAGTGGTGATTTCTCTTTGACTTCTGTGAGAACAAAGGCATAAAACTGTACATTTTTAAAAATCTCTCTAAATGTTTAATGCATTATTAACTTATGTAAAAGAATGGAAGCTATAAATCGGAAAACTCCAAATTCAAATAGTGATTTCTTTTCTTGTCACTCTAGAGGCATGTATTTCCAATGTTTTGTCTAGCTTAAAACAAACACCTTTCTAGTTTCAAGACAGTTTCCAGCAGAAGCCCAAAATAAGCAATGTAGAAGGCAGAACACAGAAGCAATTGTAGACTGAACACATGGGAAGAGAAAACGCCTAAAAGACAGAGGTGAAGGAAATGCCTAAGATAGTCTCCTATTTCAGTTTTCAGAGGATTTTCCAAGCTTCCCCACAGTGTTAGTCAGCACCCCATCATTTCCCTTCTCCATATGGTAACAGTGAGTGAGCTAACTCTGAAAAACACATTTTCTCTACTAGTTAGAAAAAGGCAACTTCACCAGCCCTTCATGATGACACTAAATGTCAAACACACCTTCACTCCCATGTGGTCCACCCAGCTTTGCAGGAAGGTAGCCAAGTGGGAAGGTTTGTTCTGGCAAATATGTGTTAAGAACAAGCAACTCAGTCTTTTTTAGGAGCATCCCCAGTGCTTTTCATCCTCAGGGAAAAAAAAAACAAACTTCAAAAAAAATTAAAAAATTGCTATTCCTTTCACAGAGTTTCTTGGCTATTATTTGAACCTCTAGCAAGCTGGTAAGAAAGATGTTAGATCTAGGAAGGGTTTGTTAGGTTTGAGCTGAACACAATTAAAAAAAACTTGATCAGCTTTGGCATTGCTGTTAACTATGACATATTATTATTAATTTCTTTTTTTCTAAGTCAACAGCTGTTAAGATGAACTCAAGTTCACAGCAACGACTACAATCATGTTGGTTTTCCCCTCAGTGGTGGAGTTTCTTTAAGAGACTAATTTCCAATTTCTTAGGAGTCTTAAAAATACACAACCAGGAATGAGAGCACTGCCCTTCGCTCTCGCCTGTGTGACAGGCTCACTGCTGAAAAGCCAGGGAAATACCTTGGGATTCATTTTCTCACCTGTAAATTTTGTCTTCATTCCACACATGGTGCAGACTGGAGTCTCCCATACATGGAGGAGGACTCAGAGAGAAGGATCTCCCTTGAGCCACAGGGCTGCAGCCCACTCTGGTTTCGAAAAGGCTTGGGCAATCTCAAGTGTATCTTGTACTAGGTCGCACAGTCCTTTTAGTAATTTGTGGAGGGTTTTATTGTCTGGAAACTATTATTGTCTCATTTGCCTAATTTCAAAAGATTTTATCTGCTGCTTGTAATCCCTTGTAGAGCTAGCTAGCCTGTATGGCCAATTTGTGACAGTGTACTTCCCAGGGGTCAAATCTGAAATTTTCCAATTAATTTTGACTATGTATAATGTATAAATAGCAATTTCTGTTTGAAAATTTCACATGACAGGGCCTGTGTCATACTTTGTTCACATATGTGACACCTCTACAAATTTTAGAACCACACAGTGCTATAATCTACATGCAACCTTCACATACAGCTTCTGAAGAGAGATATAAAACACATGTGCTTTTAAATGTTATATTATACTGCACTGAGAAACAGGCTATATATGTTTGACCAATTAGTGATGTTTTAGTCAGCTGTACTTGGTTAACATGTCATTAAATGGCCAACAACAACCACATAAATGCAGATTGTGAAGATTTGATTGTACTTCTCTTTTGTCAAATAAAGTTTTGTCAGACCTTTGATGTATCCCTAACTTTCTGATGGTTTCCATATTTACACCAACAGGCACAGCAATTCTCAAACTGTTGTGCAGTTCCCTAAGGGAGCTTTCTCTTCAGACACCTGCAGTGCTCTTCAATATGTTTATCCTTTCTCAAGCTATTGACTCTTAAATGGATTGAATTTGTCATGGACATATATTAAGAAATTAACATTGAGATAATATTATTGCTATTGTAACCTAATCAATGGCAGAAGAGATTTTTTCCCCCTGATCTAGGGAAACAGTGTAGAAAGAATATAGAAAAGTCCAAATTTATTTTCTCCCAGGTAGCTAAAGCAATGATTATCTTCTAGAGAAAACAAACCAGCTCCTTGCAGGAGAATAGAATTTAAAAAGCCAGTGTTTGGCAGGTATTTAATATAATTTGATATGTTGTTTTTCAGCATCAATCAAAATATATCCCTTTTGTGTCTTTGTCTTTTGTCAGCTGAAAATTTTATATTTTCATGGCATGATGATTTTTGTCTTTATCACCAACACCAATAAAAAAATCCAGTAAAATCAAATCCTCCAGGAAATCAGAGGTGTAACCTACAAGTATCAACACGGGTTCCTTATCTGAAATCCATCCCAAGATGGGTGGATCTGTAGGATAAAACTTCAAACTAGTTGTAATCTGCCAAGACTTGGCATTAGTGCATTCCAAGACAGTATCTTCTAACTTAGGAAAGCAGTTGTGGCTTAGTGAAAAGAAAAACTTTCTGTGCCTTGGGACTGCTTCTCTAAGAAACCAAAAGCACAATATTTGGGGACAATAGCCAATTTGCTTCAATGCACACTTCTGATGTGAATTAAATCACTACTGAAGATGTACTTGGAGGGGTCATGAGGCCGCCCAGTGCAATTACTGTGACAAAAGATTCCACTAGTCAGCTGCTGATGGAAAAAGGACAGCACTTCTTCTGGTGTAGCATTTGAAAATAAAATATTAGCAATATTGATTTGCCTTAATCTTCTGTTTAAATTGCAGTTGCTGAAGAGCTGTTGTCATGAACAGCCTGTCTCCCTGAGTGTCCACTGCTCCAGGGCAGTGTGGCTGGGCTTGGGCAACCCAGACACAAAAACATTCCAGCTGCTTGCTCCCATTTACATGGTGAACTAGAATGTTTCCAGGCTCAGAGATAAGAGGTGGGATGTACCCTGAATGCTTTTGGGACCTGGAAGAAGGAGAAGAGCGCTGTCTTCCATTCCCTGTGACTCTATAAGCCTCCTACATCAGGCAGAGCCAGCAGAGTGAAAAACCATCTCTCTCCTCCTGCCTTTTTGCCCATGTAGACAATTTTTATAACATAAAGGCTACCAGGTCCATGTAACTTCTGTGTACATTTCTCTGCCTGAGGTCCCACCGCAGCAGCAATTCCATATGCATAGTTTCATTTCAACTCCTAGATTTGCACAGCTGAAGTATGTATGTTTGAAAAGTTAAGTTTTTACTGGAAACAGTGTCAAAACTTCAAGCATAGCAGGATGAATGATGCTTCTATAGCACTGAGGTAATTTTATAAGGTAAATAAATTCTAGTTATTGATGTAACAGAAGATGCCTCACACAAGGGTTGAAATTACTTTGGAGATATTCTGGGTTCTTCTGTTCAAAACGGCAACTTTTACTGTAAGTGAACAAAAGTGTATATTTATTCTCTTTGTGTGCCTCTTTCCACATTACTCATATTCTTGATGAGGGATGACAGTAATGTGTGGTTAATGTTGCAGCCATGTGATAGCTGATTCCCAAACACCTCTCAGCCAGTGACTCACACATCGTCCCAGCAGGTGCATTGTGAAACACATATTTTCCCCACTGTTTTAGAGACTGTTGTATTAAAATACTGAAATGAGCTGGAACACCAGAACTGAGTTTTTCATACTGCCCTGCATTTCAGCTGTAATTCTGTACTGGGATATTAAAGAGATCATGCCGGTTCTGGAACAAAACCTTTTTATTATTACTGTAGTACACTTTGGATTGGTTTTCAGAGGAAATACAAATTAAATATTTTTCTGTGTGCTTCTGTACAGAAAAAGCTGCAAAATCTTGCAGTTTAGCAACATTAAGGATTTAGTTTCCAAGTAATAAGTTCCCAAGTGATCTGAATATATAAACAAATATATAAGTAAAGGTTGCTTAAAGATGTTTACTAATCCAGCTTAATACTAGTTATAGAGAGATTCTGATACAATCTCACAGCTTTCTTATAAATTGTTTGCAAGTATGCACTTGGCTCATTAAATTACTATATATCGTATCTACTCTTTCTTTGGGAAAATATAGAGACCTTGGAAAACAATGTATTTTAAATGATGACCATGTTGAACTGTGTGTGTAAGTGAGAGCAGCTCAAATTTTTCTAGTTTCTTAGCTCTATGTCTTTGTCTACACTATGCATTTGGCATAAAATTGATCTGGGGCTTATACCATACCTTGTCTCAAGCTCACATTTTTAAAGACCTCTACCTGGGTTATGCTGTTCTCTGGCTAAGGATTGGAAAGGTTTGGTTGCCCCAGAATCAAAGGTGTGCTGGTCCATGTTAGCTGTCATAGTTGTTTAGAAAGGTGTTTCTGACTGCTTTACAGATATTGACTGCTGCTTTCCTTCTCACTGAGTAGCTAGGTGGCAAGTGTGTTCCTCTTCCCTTAAATTTTGGGAGATATAAGGACCAGGCAACAGAGCAGACATGGAAATGGCCCATATATGTTCGTGCCATGGTAGGACAGTCCTGAAGAGTCCCCAAAAATGCTGGTGCAAACTAAAACATCTGGGAGAGATCCTCATCAATTCTTTGGTGCTGCAAGCATACTTTTGAAAATGATAGATAAACTAAGCATTTCCAAATGGGCAGATAAGGCAAAAAGTACCACAAATGGGGAGTGACTGTGTGAGGTAGCCATGTAAAACCTGTAGCTAGCCCAGCATGCTTGAGAGAAATGAGACCTATTGCATATACAAATTGATTATACTGCACATAGGTGCAGTATAAACCTAAGTCTCATGCAGAGGAAATATCATACCATATAGTCCTTTCCTGCTACCAGAATATGTCATGTGGCCTGTCCAGAGAGGCTGAGCAAAAGATTTCAGCTGAAGTTAGCCAAGGCCTTCTTGAGGGGTGTTTCACACTTGAAGGGTGAAAGTTGAGTCATTAGTTTGCAGGTTGGGGTTTCTTTTGTTTGTTTGTTTTTTGCTATTTTTCTAGAAGTTTTTTTTTTGTGTGTGTGTGTTTTGTTTTATTTTGGTTGGAGTTTTGTGGGTTTTTTTGTTTTGTTTTTTTTTTTTGGTTTCGTTTGGTTTGGTTTTGGAGGAGTTTTTTTGTTTTGGTTTTTTTGTTTTTGTTTTTTTTTAACCTAAATACTCAAATATGTAAAAGTACATCATATTGACAGAGATTCATAAATAAGGCTCCTCTTTCTCATCCAAATATCCTAACCAAACTATCAACAGATGCTCCTTCTTAACACATGAAATTTTAACTTCTTTCTGAACAGTGTCCGCGGCTCTCCAGGTAAGATGTAGAGTGTCATGGCCAAGTCATCTGTTCAAGGTGCATTAGCAAAGTAACAGTGAATCCCTGGAGACTGAGCAGAAAACAGCACAGAGGTCTCATCAGAGCTGAGAATTCAACTACATATTTTACAAGAAAAACGGACACCCCTAAACACACCTGTGAAAATAAAGCTGCAGACATCTACAAAACCTTCAGGTGAAACGAGAGCTGTAGTTCCAAGTGTGTACAGGGATGACTGACTTCACTTTCTTTGTTCTGGTCATCTTGCCCATAGTATTGATTATGTATCTGTTATCTTCCAACTATTTCTGGAAAAGGTATACTTACGGACACAGGGACCACCTTTACCACATGTTTGCACAGCCCACTCATCACATCTTATAACACACTCTGCCTGCCTGTGCTGTCCACTGTCAGGATCATCCTTAATTCCACGTCGTGTTAGCAGAGTATTCAGCTAACTCTGAAGACCTTTGCACCTCCAGAGCAGATGTAAGTGGTAGATTTGTATCTACACCTCAGGTATAACCATGGTCCTGAGCCAACATACACACAAAATACATAAAAATTAATGTGTGCTTGATCCTGGTGTTGGCAGCAAAGAGGCAGCTCCTCTTGGCTCTTATTTGGAAACATTCAGCTTGGCATCAATGTATGCTCCAATGTAAGCTTCCCAGAGTTACTGTAAGAATTTTGTTAACCACAAGCAGCTCTGGTTCACTACTCACAGTTCCACCTGGTCTTGCAACATACAGGCAGACCCATTCATTGGATTTATGCATGATAGTGCTGAGTTGTGAACTCCTGAAGGCATGAACTGTGTATTGATTGTGGTTCCTACACCTACAACAGACTCAGTGCTGGTAAGCATGAATGTGCAACCCCTAGATTTCATTAGAGTTTTTCTTGGGACCACTTTTTACTTTGCTGATTTACTTGTCTCATTCTATGACACCTTTTAGAATTAAACAGTTACTTGGGATGGGATACAGCTGCCTAAATCTGGTTATCTTTTACCGCATGAGGTGCCAGATGATGTTCAAGACAGAAACAGAAAAGACATGTGCCCCTAAGGGACACCTGCAACTCCTTGCAGGGACAGTAGGTGACAAGATAGGATTCCTGGATCACTGCAGATGACATTAGCTTCTTATGAGCATCCAGCTTAGTTCTGCTAGTAGAGCACATCAGCTGATCAAAAAGGTGTGTACTTTGTAGAAAGCTGCATAGTTTCTTGACCAGTGTGTGCTAGACCACTACTAGTGAGAGGGAAATGTCCAAAATCTACATTCAGGCACTACATTCACTCTTGATCTGTGAACAGGACCTGCTTTCTGAAGTTTCATCTCATTACACACACCTACAATAGATATACAACACACACCATACAGGAATGAAGCTAATGATGCAGTATAACACTGATTATACAGTCTTCATGATTTCCAAATGTAAAGTATTATTTCTAAAGACATGGCTAAAATACTATACAAGATCTTGGATTGATATTGTGGATGTGGATGTCTCTCAACTCTAAACATTCTCTAGTGTTTAGAGAATATTTTTCTTCTAGGTCAAGTAAGGTCCAGCTATTTTGGCCTGTTTTGGAGACATAGTCAGATGTCCTTTGGCAGATCTAGCAAATATACTGAAGCTGTCCAGCAAATATCTAGAGCTGCCTGTGACTACCCATGACCTAGTATTCATCATTTCTATAACTGAGATGTGGTAAAAGATCAGGTAGGAGCAAAACAGGCCGAGTGGCTTTGAGGGTTGTAATAAGCAGTGTAAGCAATGTTTGTGTGGCATTTACTGATGTGGGAAGGATAGCCAGCTTGATGAGAGAGTTCATAAAAAACAGAAGGAGGCAGTGGTATCTTAAACTACTGTTGCAGTATCCAAAAAGCAGGACTGATTATATAGTCCACAGTTCTGACCAGATCAGGGCACGAACCAGCTTTTTCACTGTAAGTTTGTGCAACAGATGATGCAAAGACACACTGGCCTCTTACCAGGAATCCAAGTACTTCCCACCAGTGCAACAAACAGTCTTTTGGAGTGATTGAAAGACTGTAGCCATCTAGACTGGAGATCCATGGAAGTTTTCCTCTGCTACCCCCATGACTGACTTCAGTACCTGCCACCTCACCCCCTTTTTCTGGCACTGCTTGCTTCTGCCTACACTTCACCCACTTATTTTCTCAGTTATCTGCTTGAGTGGGTGGATTGTGAATGAGAGGTAGGAACACATCCAAATTAAAAGCAGGGTATTTATTGATTCTTATTAACTTATTTATTTTTCAGAGACAACAGGTTAAGGGATGACAAAGGACTGGGTCTGGAAAGGAGGAAAGAAGCAGTATTTATTTGTTCAACATGCAAGCAACCAAGCTGTTCTCCCTGAAACCAAAATCTGCACCAGCCAGTGTCTCTGCCTTTTTTATGGCTCATTTCATGATTTACACTGTGGATTTTCATATCTCTCTGCACTTGCCAGTGAGAAGAGGGCTATAAACAGGCTGGAAAAGCTGTGCACATTACAGGGTTTACAATTTCTAATAGGTCTGGTATGTTTGTGCTTAGAGATTAATTTTACAAAGCAAACTAGAGCACGCTTTTTGTGTTTGTGCTTACTACTCCCCTGGCATGCATTTTCCCCACAGTAAGTGCCTGAAGTAAACTAATGCATCTAAAATCCTACTGGTAATTTCTGCCCTCCTTTGTGTCACACAGAGGGTTTGTGCTGGCTGGAGAAATCTGCTCCTGTGGTTTCACTCAGGTCCCCTTCTTTCAGCTTTTTGCTGAGACTCAGCACTACAGGGATGTGGAAAGCCCGTGCCATGAGCTGCTGCTGGATGTGACTCCTGACTCAGCACTATGGTTGGGTGGACACGGGGCTCTGTGGTCACCCGCTCTGTCCTGGTGACTCAGAGACAAAAATTCATTCTCTGCCTGAACTCTGGTGTTTACAGCCTGCCAGCTCCAGCCTGGAGTATGCAGTAAATCTCAGAGAGCAGTCCATAAACAAAGATTGCAGCCCAGTATCAGTCCAAGCAGGGCTCCTAATATACTGCTCTGCTTCAGAGTATGGGAGTATGTGGTGAGTAATAAAAACAGCTTACACTGATCATTTTATCCATCTCTCAGCTATAAATATTTTTCCTATAGTAGCTACCACCACAACCTTAAAGTATTTATAGGGGTTTAGATTGGATATTTGGAAAAATTTCTTCACTGAAAGGGTCGTCAATCAGTGGAAAAGGCTGCCCAGGGAAGTGGTTGAGTCATCACGCCTGGAGTTATTTAAAAGATGTATAGATGTGGCACTTAGAGACATGGTTTAGGAGTGGACTTGGCAGTTCTTGGTTAACAGTTGGACTCGATGACCTTAGAGGTCTTTTTCAACCTAAATAATTCTACAATTCTACTGCACAGCAAACTACATTTGCAGGGTAATGCTGCCACTGGGTTTTGACAGTGATTCAAGTCTCCCATCTGCAGATGGAAAAACATCTCTAAGCACAGAAGCAAACTTACTGTCTTTTCATTTGGGAAACCCTTGGTTGCTTTATCTTCACCATAATTCAATTTCTTTTTATTGCTACTAATACAAAAATAGCTTTCAACAGGTGTACTGAGGATCTCAATATATTAGGATATATCTATATATTGGAAATAAGATCCCATTGTGCTAAGCACTCTTTGAGTAAAAGTTCAGGAACACTGACTATCTAAATATAATAACAGACAACTGGTGACTGAAAAAAAAGAAGAGATTGCATCAATAAAATAACAGCATGAAAAAAGAAAAGCAGCAGTCATAGTACACCCACAACCTAAAATCTGAGTAACTGTAGAAAAGCTAATCTGACCTACAGATTGCCCACAATACTAGAGAATTAGGTTGCTCCAAGGGGACTTGCCTGACTGTGCCACCACAATTTGTTTGAAAGCAGAGCAGCTCTCCTCTCTGCTCTAAAAATTATTTATTCAATCAGTATGTGGGTTTGGGGAACAAATGCAGTTTGTAAATTGAACTTTGTTCATTCAAGAAATAGTAATAAATTTGGAGATGCTAAAAGCAAATATTTTGTTTAATGCTAGACACAAAAGGGCATTTCAGAAACTTGAGGAAGGGGAAGAGATTTTTATCCCCTTGTAGTTGAATGCAATAGTGCAGTAATCAGGATGCTCACCTAAAATGCAGGATGTTTTATCTTGGATGACAACAAAATGCAGATGTCTGGCTCCTCCATAGATACTTAATCATCAGTTTATGGGTATCTTCAGCCTCTGGTCCGGTGAGAAGGAAATTCAGCTGCATGTGTAGGGGTTTCTGCAAGATCCCTAGTCCATTCTGCTTTGCAGTCTATGGATTCAGACAGAAGCCTCTCTGGATGCTACCTTTTGCTTAATAAAGTGAAAGGCACCTACAATAAAAGAACAGCCTTTTTGTGCCTTGGTTAAGCATAGATATAGTTGATGGGTTGCCTTGAGGTCCCAGCAGTCCTTCAGAATTTAAATTAGTTGCAGGTGGTGACAATAGGCAGATTTGCTTTAGCTACAGTCTGGCTGCATCGAGTTTTTGGCTTGTTCTGCAAGACTTTGGAATCAGCCACTTCCTTTCAACTACCCACTCTTGTCTGAAGTCCACTCTGCCCTGGTCATCCCTGGTCATTTTCATGCACACAGTGCTTCACTGAAGACTCATCTTATAGAGATTCTTTAGAATAGACTCAGAGTCAACCTTTTTTTTCCTGTTCTAAGAGATATAGAAAGACACATCGAGATCATACCGAACCCTTCCATAAAATGCCAACAGGGAGCCCCACACCATGTCTAGTATTCTCCATGTACAACATTGAAAACTATGCTCATAATAAGGCTTCTGCCTTGTTTTCCTCCTTTCTCATTTGCTCTCCACTATAAACACAATGAGGTCACTGCCTGGTTTTGTGGATCCTGTTGGGTCCCCTTTCTTCCGTTCCTGTCTTGGACTCCTTAGGGCGGTAGGCAAACATCTGGACCCTCAGCCTGCCAGTGACAACATCTCCTTCTCATTTAGCTACCATGAGTGGGCACACATCTCTCAGTGGTTGTGGTTAGCCCTGTGGGCTCACCCTGTGATGCTGCTGTTCAGACGAACCCAGAACCTCTGACTGCTGTATGAGCCTGGACAGATTTAAGATGAAAAGTTAAATGAATTTTAGTAAAGGCAAATCATCAATGGAACACTCAGTTATGTTTCAGTCAGAAATTTCAAGGTTCTCACGAGACTTCCTAGGGCACATACAGTGCTGGCACTTTAAAATGTCACAGCTGACAACCAGAAAGCAAGGTTTTTTGGCATGCTGGACTTGTTCCCCACATTTTCATTTGAGAGTGCCAAAAATTGTGATATCTAAGTACTAGTTGTCCTTTTTGAACAGCATGTGTCACGTAAAAAGGGATCCATCATGCTTATAATCAGCTTTCTAAAAGTTTCCTGGAATTCCAAGTCCACCAGACTCCCCCTGCAGAGGAGTTGAAGAGAAAAACTTGTTCAGAGGGTTAATTTTCACTTTTTTTTTTTTTCTCCTTTCTTGCAGTGGAAATCAGGGAAGGCTCATGAGAGCTGTTCATGGACAGCTTTGGCTGGAGGGGTTTCAGACTGCTGAATGAAGGTAGGAAAAAATCAGAGTGCAAGTTACATGTACCACAAAGAGTTACAGAGCCCTTTTCCTTTGATATTTTGCTGGTTTGAGATCTGATATTTCAAGGTGCTGTGGAGGGAGAGATTTCTGACAATATGTTAGATCAGAAATAGTACGTGTGAGATCTAACAGCCAGAAGCAAATCCTAGGCAAATTCAGACTAGAAATTCTCATAGGCATGCCTTCTCAGCAATGTAAGTTGCAGGAGGTTGATGGAAGGTGTGGCAAGTTATCCAACATGTGAAATCTTCAACATATAAATAATGTCCCAGAGATATGTATGCTGAAGCTAATACAGGAGTTATAATGCAGGTGTGACTGGGGGAGGTATGCTGCTCTGTACAATACAGAGAATTACTTTTGAAAAAGCTATATTTCTTTCTAAACCCATCTGATAAAATTCCTGAAGTGTACAGTGTCCAAAGATGGCAGCCAGAGTCAGAGCATGTAGAGAATTTAAAGAATCAGGAATTTAAATCTCCTGGAGTAGAGAGGTGCTTTGTATCTCTTTTCTATCAAGTTGCACATTGTGCATTTTGTTGTCTTTTCCTTCACAATTTTGCCTTCATTCTAAGTGCAAGAAAATTCATTGTTGTAGCAATGACAGAAAAGCTCACTCCGGTTACAGAAAGAGTGGAGTCAGTGAATTTTCTGCCCTTTTCCCCCCTTGCTAACTCCCAACAAGCCTGATCATGTTGAGGAATCAGGCTGCAATGCAAACTAGTTCTATACTTGATGGCCTTGAACTGAAGGCAGTTGAAAGATGTTTAGCAGTGACTGAATGACAGATAAGTCCACTATTCTGAACGGAATCCTGTTAAAACTGCAGATATTTACACACACACAAAGCACAAGTTCATCTCCAAACAGAAAAGGGTGCACAACCTTCTGTCTATCTGCAATTTTACCTGTACCCATCCCCATCAGTCCAGAGTGGAAAACCCCCTGTTTTTTCCCTTGGACCTGGTGATATCCCCTTATCTTGATGCCTTTGTGAACTGCCTGTAATTCTCTATGCCTAAACAGCCCCCAGCTGGTGTGTTCCAGCCACCAGAATCCTCGGAGTTCCTCTTGTCCCTGATGTTTCCCATGGTACAATGCCACAGATCCAGAGACACAATACTTCCAGCAATCCAAGGTCCCAGATCGATTCCCTGGCGTAGGAATCCATGCCTGGAGCTCTGTCAGCCACTGGATGCAGCAGATGGCAAGAAGTCAAGACACTGCGTTTGGTGGAGGATGTTCAACAAATGCTGTGACCAGAAGATTTCAGATTTAGCTTTCTAAAGGAGGAGAGCTGTACCAAAACATTTACAAACAGCTCCAGTTACAACTGTGTAACACCAGCCAGCATTCAGAAGCTGTGCCAGGAAGCTCTCCACGTTGCTACACTCCTTTATTAATAGCATTTTGCCAAGCTGCCCTCTGGGACAAAGTTATTGTATAGTGGTTAAATGTCTGCTAGCGGAGGAGAGCTTTATTTTACCATTTAACCACAGTCTGACTTGAATTCCAGCACACAAACTAGGAGGTACCTGCGATGCATTATAGCCGCATCTGGCTGGATTTTCTGGCCCTACAAAAGCCCACAGACATTAGTGAGACTGATTTCTTGATCTCTTCTCCCTCCCATAGCTTACACAAGCAGTAGCAACAAGCTACTCTCCCCGCACACACACCTGCATCTCGATTTACCACATAAATATGTAACAAGTAACACTAAAATCACACCCATCTTTTCTTTAACCTTCCAAAGCTCCTAACCAAAACAGCATTATCAATAGTCTGACAAGAAGACCCTAATAAAAAGTATCTCTGTCGAAGCAGAATAGGGAATATCTAAGAGAAGCGCATTTTATTGTATGTTGTGAATGGAGGAGTGGCCTCAGTATGACCCACTGCTGATTTGCTCTGAGCAATGATCTGCTTCTGTAAAGTAGGTCTGCAACTGCTTTATATGTTTGTGGCTAAATATTCAGTTGTCATTATTGTGAGAAGGCAAAAATAAACAAAGTCCAAACTGACACAGCAAAACACCAGAAAGCAGAGTTTCTCTTAATGGCATGAACCAGAATGAGCAATAAAGGCCAGGCTGCTGTGTCTAATACAGATCCCATGTGTGTTTTAATAATGAAGGATAAAAATCACTGTGTTTCCCTGCTGTATTGAAATACTAGATTATAAAAAAATAATGACTATAGCAGCAAGATGTAGCTAGAGGGAAGTTCTAGGAGAGGTTTCTGTTGAAATGAGACAGACATCATACAATGCTGAATCCTTGTCTGAACCTTTTAAAAGATGATTTTCAGCTTGTTCATACACTCAAACTACTGGAAAAATGAATTGGACTAATTAAAAACTACTATCCTTTGGTGTTTGGCTGTTCTACAAATGTAGCAATATTTTTAAGCCAAAAAAATCATGACATATGCTTAGTGAATTCCAGTTCTTTGTGTTTTTCATTTTGATTATATGAAAGCAAGGAGCACCTCGCTTATGAGGAAAGGCTGAGAGAGCTGGGACTGCTTAGCATGGAGAAGAGAAGGCTCAGGGGGATCTTGTTGATGTGTGTAAATAACTGCAGGGTGGATACAAAGAAGAAAAAGCAAGGATCTTTTCGGTGGTGCCCAGTGGCAGAACCAGAGACTATGGGCACAAAATGAAATACAGGAGGTGTCATCTGAATATTGGGAAACACTTTTTATTTATTGTAAGGGTAACCAAGCACAGGAGAAGGTTGTTCAGGCAGCTTGTTCTTGGAGACATTAAAAACACTGTCCCGGGCAACTGGCTCTAGGTGGCCCTGCTTGAGCAGGAGGGGCTGGAGAAGATGACATCCAGGGTTCCCTTCCAACCTCAACCAGTCTGTGATTCTGTGACCTGTGATTCTATGAAGGTGGTTGTAACGCATCAGGTAGTTTTCTTTGTGATTCCAGTGCAACAAAAAGGAAGACTAAAGATTCTTCTACATTGATACTTTATTCATGCATTTTTACCTGAATCATTATCTTAGCATCCATATATGCCATAAGAGAATGCAAATGGTCTCTCTGTTGGAGTAAATCTAGTTTTCTTGGTAAGGAAACCTAGACAAGGTACAAAGCATGACTGGCCTCTGCCAGGGTTCATATTCCATGTATTCCACCTGTACCTAATGTGACTTTCAGCGTGCTCAGGTCTTGTGAGGGTCTCCCTTGTGCTCTCCCAGGGGAGTCAGGAGTGTGAATTATGCTAAAAATTCCTATGTTTTGACAAAAAAAGGCCCTATTGTTGTGATTGGTTGTTCATTGCATGGATTCTGATAAGCAATACAGTTGGAGTTTTAGTGCCCCAGTGACTCTGACACAGGAATAGATGTGGACGAGCCAGTTCACGGCAGCTGTCCATGGGAGCTCTTTGGTATGACTCCTTTTGGACACAGGCTAAGAGAAAGTGATCATTACAGCTTCTTTTTTTTGCACATGTAGGTTTATATCATATCTTCTTTGCTTGTCTGTCATTTGTATAACAACGAATGCAAGAGGTGCAAAGAGCTCTTGTGATTTGTTTGAGCAGGCTTCTGGAAACCTGAGGAGATGAGATCAAACAAGCACTAGAGTAATAGGAGTGTTGTCACTGCAGCAAACTTCAGACAAGCCAAAAGCAAGGAAGAGGAGAGCAGTGTTCAGGATAATGAATGTTTAATCACTGCTAATTTTATCTGAGCCAAATCAGTTTTTAGGGTCAACTTTAAATGACATGATTTCTGGACTTTGATACTTCTCAGTCTGTGCAGGAGATCAGACTATGCTGCTAAAAAAATGGGGAAAAAAATCAGAGAGACATAGAAAAGTGTTTACCTCAATTTTGCATGTCAAGATTTTATTTAATGAGAATATAATTTTCAATATACATCAGCAAACTGTTTGAAATAAAATTAGAGCAATGAAAGTGCCCCCATGTAGCACTACATAGCACGTTCAGGATACAGAGTTAAGGAACATTCTAAAATAAAAAGAATACTATGGAATTGTATGAAAAAAATCCCAACAGCTTAAACAATAAGGTTTTCCTGTTTTTTTTTGTCTCATCTCTCTCTCTGAAACAGACACACACTGGAAAGATTTCAAAATTTCAGTTCTCATGTTTTGTTTTGCATGACTTAACTCTGAGCACCCAGAATACTTTAGAAACAGCAATAAATAATGTAATCTTTACCCCAGGTGAAACTAGATTATGTACATATTCTCTACAAATAATAGGGAAACTTATCAGACATGACAGTGATTTGGCCCCATGGAGCACTAACAAGAACCTAAATTAACATATACCAAGCCACAATTCCCAGACAAAATCCTCTCAGGAAGTAGAATTTTCAAAAGCTTCCAATGAAGCAGATGGGAGGGAAACTTTATATTTCCCAGTGATATAAGAATAAAGTGGCGCTTGGTACGGGTGCTACTATCCATCTTCAAAAAATGTATTTGTATGCACATGTAAAGCCATTGGAAATATCAAAATAATTGTTTTGCATATGAAATACCTATGGGTTTTAGTGAACTGATTAATTTTGTTTGGAATTTTGACACAACTAGAGTCTTAATACCTGGATTCCCACGTGCACCACATACTCTGCCACATTACCACAGGCGACTATGAGAACTCAGGAAAATAATTTCCCAGATGACATTTTAGTGTTAACCTTTAAGTATTAAAATTGTTTCTGTTGGCTTTTTTAGACACATAGAACAATTTCCACGAGTGCAATTTAGTAGCAATTAAATGAGTGAATATTGCGGTAGCAAATAATTTCAGTTACAAGAAAGGATGAAAGAAATATTTCATTTGATTCTTTCTGAAATGATAGTTGTGTTTTCTTTTGGTGTTTTTTCCCCCAAAGTTCTGTTAAACTGTATTTCTTTTTTTTCCCCAAAAACAGTGTGTTTTCCTCTTTCTTCATTCTCTCCAATTTGACAGTACACAAGAATGAAGAAAACAATCCAAAACCATCCTCTGAATACATTTTTAAATGAACTAATTGATTTCTCCCACCCTAAAAAAGAAAAAAATTGTCATTTCTAAGACCAATTTCTGTGCACATTAACGTGAGCATATATCTGCCATGGTCTGTCAAGGTGCATCTGCGGTAGAAATTAAACCAGTGTAAGCACTGTGCTGTAGCTACACATAATGTTTCATTTTTCACATCCTTTATAAACATTTGGTTTGTGACAATTTCACTGTTTCATAGATGGCTTGACATGATTCAAACATGGCATGAGTCAGGACTGATCCTGATGGAAAGCATGAGTAAAGAAATTTTGAGTGAGGGGTGTGCTGCTTCTGTTCATACAATGACTCCTGCATTGTGGTCCAGAACCTGGCTGTGTCCCTCCAGGTAAAACTTGTGGGTGATGTAGGACCTCGAGGTCCTGTTCTTCTCACAGCTCTGACTCCTCAGTTCAGCTCCTCTCTGCAGCATTACATCAGCTTTGCAATGGATGGGGGCAATATGTAGCAGGAACAAAAGCAGAAGGGAGAGAAAAGTGGTAGCTGAAATGGTGTTGCTATCTTCACATATTGGTACATCCAACTTGCTGCAAAACTCTCTCTACCTTGCATTACTACTGAAGATGTCTGGGACAACAGAGGGCAAAGAAGGGGAGCAAAGATGCATGGAAACTACTGGTGAAGACAGCGTAATAAAAGTTGGAGATAAAGGTGACCCTCTTCAGCTCTCATGACTGTATTGACTAGATCTACATGGATTTCAGCAGAGGCTTATATATCACATATAGAAGCCTAGCTGTAACCCTTCAGTTATGAATCTGAATCTGTGGCTGAATACTACACCAAGTGCACAGTTTATTTTCAAATCAGAACCTTTATTTACTTTCCAGAAAGAACAGAAATTATTGCTAATTTTTCCTGCTGAAGAAAGAATGTTTGCCAGATGTCTCATTTGTACATGTCTAACTGTGATCACAATACTTATTGTAATTGGAGGATTGACATGCAGACGTACAGCCACATGATCAGAATCAAACTGCAAAACTGCCTAATGATACTGGCAAAGGAAGGTTCACACTTAGGAAAATGGCAAAGAATGGAAAAAGGAGAAAGGATACAATCATAGGTACTCCAATTTACAAAAAGGAAAATATTTTCAACCTCATAGTAGAAACATTAACAAAAATTCATAATAGTAATCTAGTATTCAGCTAGTATTCAGAAGGACAAAATATTTTTATTTCTGTTATTGATATAAAATATGGAAATGAGTGAATCATCCAGCTGGAACAATGGTTTAAAGCATTTAAATAGTGTAGTTGTACAGAAAGAGAGGCTAAGAAAAAAAAGTAGGTTTATTTACATATATCTCCAATTTTCTTTGGTTTGAAGTTGCAACAAATATTTTCCAAATAATTTTGCTATGGCAAGGAAAGGGCATTTTGAAAAGTCATTAATAGAAGAATGTTATTGTTTTGTTTCAGTAAAACTCTCCACAGTATTGATTACTAAAGTGCACGAGTCTTACAACAGAATATCCGGAGCTTTCTATAACAACAGCAGGAGCTATGCAAGCAAGCTTGAACACAAAGCTCTATGCCAATGCATATTAACTTGTCCCATGTAACTTCTACTCTTCCAGTCATTGGCCCACATCCATCCAATTTAAATGTCAACTACAGAAAGGAAAATTGTAAACCTTCTGTACATACACACAACGCTCATTTTTTTTTTCCTTTCACTGAATTTTTACCTAGGGAAGAATAGATCAGAGTTATATGCTTCTCAGAGTCTGCTTGATATGAACTTTTAAAAGGTTTTAGTTTAATCCTCTACACCTGGTATTGTTGGGGGTTCAAACAGTTTTATATTTCTTCCCTACCAGCTCTCCTATGACTTTACAAGAGCAAAGCCAATAAATTCCACAGCACCAAATACAGAAGCAATTGGAAGCTGTTTTCTAATCCAGGCCTACACAGCCGTGCGTCCTCCCCATACCCCACACCCCCTAACGATTGGATTCTCTCTCTACGTAGATATAAAACAGTCTATCATTTGTATTTGAATCCCTATCTTTAATATTATTAGACTACATAGGCACATATTTAAAGAGGTCAGATGACTTGTTAACATGGTATATATAGTATTGTATAGTTCTCAGCAAGCTGATTTGGAAGAACAGATTTTTTAAGACTTTAACATGAGCACTTACAATGTTAAAGAGAAGAATAAAATGTTACTTTCTATTCTTAATAAACTCAGTCTACCTTATGAAATTACTTCATTGAAGGAGAACAGGCCAGTGCTTTGCCCTGTCTCAGCACCACTACTGGATTACAGCTTTATTACCCACCCACCTCTTTGCTGGGAAGTTGTAGTAACATGACATGTATCCTTTCCTGCACGATGCTTTACTTTCTTCTTGAATCACGACACTTAATTGATCCTGAAAAAGGGAAATACATCTTCAGTCCTCAGTGAAGGACCCTACATATCTTCACAAAGGCTAAATTTATGGAAGAATTCTATTCCCAGAATGACTTAACAGGGAAAACCCGAATCCTCCAGAAGTCAACTGAAAGTTAACTGCCTTCTGTTCTTTATATGAGATTTTCCCTCATGCAGGGTATACCTGGGAAGTCTCTAATCTTTGAACTAAGCTAGCTTTTGTTCTCCTGTATAACTGAGGGTGACATTGAGCCCATTGCCCTGTTGTTTCTATGCAGTGAGGCTGGGATACAGGTTCCTTCAGGCATTTCCTGTGCTCATGCTGTCTCTGCGTAGTGGTAATACAATGTGGACTTTAACTCCACATATAGTTTCCCTCTCTTCAAGTAAAGGGAACTAATGATAGAACCTCAGTACATCATGGTTTGCTAGTTATTTCCTTCTGTAAAAGGCAATACAGATCTTTGAGAGGATTAAGCCAACAATCTGGTTCTAGGTATAACAAAATGAAAATAATTATCCTTTTAGTACTGGGAAACAAAAGCAACCCATTTTTGTTGATACTGTTATGGGTGTTTTGAAGTCTAAACATTCCTAGGCTCTTTATACACCCAAAGCTTTTTGCTGTAATTGTAACTTACTTTCTTATGACAACCCAGATTTCCCAGAAATTCCATCTTACCCCAGAGACAGAAAGAAAGACAGAATAAGAGGATTGCAAAAGTTACCCTCTTGCAGACTCTGAGGGTGGGATTTGTCTCACCTAACTCTAAGAATTTACACTAATAGGTGTCGATAGCTGAGCTCGTCACTCTGGGATCCATTTGCAGTCAGTGGAGAGAAATTGTAACATAATTTGCCTAACCTGTTCCAGGTATTTACTTTAGTCTGAACTGAACTTTAGAAATGCAGTATTCTCTCCACTATAAAGGCAGCCCGGCTCTACTAGATCACATGTCAATGCCTGTTATCACTCCACTAAATGAATCATGGTTTTTCTTGCTCCTCTTATTTTTAATGCACTTTCTTATTTGCTTTTCATTTTTCATAAGTAATTTTTACTCTTTCATTTTAGGACAGCTTGTCCTTGCTACACATGATGATACAAAGAAAACAATTGTCCAGCCTGTCCTGCTTGGGAAAACTCAGGGGAACTCAGCAGCACAGTTAATTGACAGCGATCAGCTCAGTGCTGGGGAAGGAGCTCACAGGAAAATGCCTTGGATTTGAAATAGCTGGATACTTGTGTTACATATAGGAGAGTCATGATGAGGAAGAGATTACAGTTTATTGGAGAGCATGAATGTGCAGACTGAAGACTGACAGATTTACTCTAACATCTCAGTCAGTTCTCCAACATATTGTGCTTTGCTCAAAAAAACATGACTATAATAAAAGCAACACATGCAGGATTTAGCTCTCACAATACAATGGTACTCCTCACAATTTTTGCAGCATTTCCACTAGTAGTTGTTAGTATGGAAATATTTCGAATACTTTGCCAGTGCCTACTATATTGGTGAACCTTGTTTCTGTAGCACAGAAGAGACCAGGATTGCAGAAATCAGAAGTTAAATTATTTTATTGTAACAGGCCCCTTCTGTTGCTATTGCATTGCTACCAAAGCCCAAAGTAGATAGTTTAATACTAATTTTGACTCATCTGCAGTTGCTGCGGCCATATCTCTGAGTAAATTAGCAAAGAAGTCATTATGCCTGCAAAATAGCATTAAAATACTACGTTTAAGGAAAATATAAAATTGAAAAATAGATATTTAAGGTTGTGTAGAAGGGCTTGGACATACTCATTCTCGAACATATTCAAAATTGGACTGGACACAACCTTGAACATTTAACCCTGCTTTGAGTAGGGGGGCAGACATGGTGATCTCCAAAGGGCCAGTGTTGCAAATTCCAAATTCTGTGGTTCTGTGAATCTAAGCATGAAGTCACAATTAATTTTGGCTTCACTGAGAGTACTGAGATGTTGAAGGTAAGTACACCTCATACCTGTGTGTGGGCTTCAATTTTCAGAGTTACGTCCCAAAGAGAGGATTACACATCCTGCGTAACACTCAGAATTGAGCATGTTAATGTCTTTGTTTTTGAAGTCCAGAAGGTCTTCAGGTATAGATAATTGATACACAAAATATTGAAACTTCTCAACAGAAACATACAAAGACAAGTAGAAATCTTTCTTTTCTCCTTCAGGCTGGAATTCATTTTGACAGTACTTTCATGAGCTGAAATAGATTTCTGAACTAAATTATTTTCTAAATCTTGCTTTTCCATCAGTCAAAAGATGCAGACTCTTCTAAAAGATGATTTGACCTGTGTGCAGAGAAGTTTTGAGAATACACAAGATGAATGTCTCTGTGGAATTCTCTATTTTTGTGTGCATAAATTTTAGCATTAAAACATGATGAGGACAATCTGAATCTCAACGTAGAATAACAGCAGTGCACCTGTGATTTAAAAGTGTTCATAAGCACTTTTTTTAAAGCCTTTTGTCTTCAAAAACTGTCCTAGTGAAATTTTCATATGAATTGTTGCTTGAAAAACTAAATTAAAAAACCCCAAACTGTTATGAAGACTTTCCTGAAATCCATTTAGTGATTACTTACTCATTTAAAAAATATTGAGGGCAAAAATTTACAGGGCAATTCTGTGAGCCAAGCACAAATTAAACACTATGGACAATAAGCTGTCCATCTGTGCTCCTATATCACTGACATTGTTTTTAAAAAATTCACAATGCTCTCCTTAAAGAGAAAAAAAAAAAGAAAAGAAAAAACCTCTAAAAACCAGTGAAGTTGATATTATGACTTGTGAGAATTCTTTATTACTTCAGTATCCAGTAGCTACCATTCAAAAGGACTGGTTAATTAACTGTTTATTATTCTAACTTCAATAGCTTATTTTCACATGGACTGGAAAGCCTTGCAGAGGTTCCCCAGAGCATATCATGGTGATGATTTTTTAGAAAGACAGCATAATCAGACATGAATTGCATTTCACTCTGAGAGAAGTACATTTTCTGTTGAGCTTTACTCTTTAGTCTCATTACAGAAGCAGTTTTACTAGATGGCTTTATACAAGAAGTGTATGCACACGAAGATGCTTACAGGGATGTTGGACATCTTGTATCAGATAGTAAAACCTTACTTGCTTGTGTTTCACATCATCAGGACGCCATGGAATAACAGCAGAGTAAACTGAGCTTTCTTTGTTATGACTGTGATTCTTGAGTATGGGAGGAAAAATAAATGTTAAGTGTCTGGAAATAAATGATAGTTTTATAGCTGAACTCTGTGATTTGCACATAAAGCTGTTGAAGTAGAAAACTTAGTTTGCCATTATGTCATGATTCATCTGACAAAAGCTGAGTGAGCATTGGGCAGCATTAACCTTGTTAGAATTCTAGGCAGAAGTTATGAACTCTCTTGGGACTCTCATGGTTCAAACATATGGGTACCACAGAACTGTCTTGTCTAATATTAGCTACTCCCTTTCAGTCTTCTCTTTAGATCCACGAATTACCAGCACTCAGAGTAGCTCATTCAACCAGTCAAGATAGTCCTTAGAAACCTTGGGGAATCTGTGCAAGTCCTCTGATTGCTTTGAAAGTGTTTCAGTCTCCTGCTCTTAGAAATCATTACCCTAAAGGATGGATGTCTTAGGTGTAAGTGACATTATTCAGAATCAGCTGTATAAAAAGAAGATTTTAAATTAAAAAAAAAATTATCTTAAAAACTCAGATTTCAGTAGCAGAACAACATTAAATAAATATCAGAAAATTAATTATTAGGATCATACTTGGGGTTTTTCCCCAGTATTTTTTAGCTGTTTTGTGGAGATAGCTAACAGTAGCCAGCATATCCTGGAAAGTTCCTACAGGGAAACCAGTTCTGGTTTATTTCTTTATGGGAAGTTTATAACTAGTTATAATTCAAGGTCCTGCCCTGAATGAACATTTCTTTGTAATTTAGAAAAAGGACCTCACATGGTACTGCTGAAATTTATCTATCAAGTTTCTCCCTTCTTTTTATAAATATTGTTGAAATTTTAATAACAAAAGATCCCTCTAAAAGTGAAAAAAATCAAGTTACTAAGATTTCTCTTACTAAGATGTTTTTCTTAGAACAAGAGTGTCACATAAGAACACAAAGAAAATTAATTGGAAGATTATATTTTCCCAACTCACTGGCTAAATTTAGATAAATCCATCACACTGAACTATGAAACACCCAGGACTTATGTCTAAAGTTATTTTTCATAGCTTTTACACAGGACGATGCCCCAGGATCAGGTGATGAATGTTTCCTGTACCATGTGAATACGCAGTCACAACTGGGTATTTAAGTGTCAGATCCATAAAGGAAATGGGTGTAAAACATTTGGGTGGCAAAAAGATTCTTGAAACTCCTGGATCCAACTTCTAGATATTGTCCCCAGCACAGTACAGGTCAATGCTGTTGTACCTCACCTAAAGTCAGTTGTCTTTCTTTTCTCTCTTTTTTTTTTTTTTTTAAATTTATTTCTACATTAGTGCCTGCACAGAGATATACTCTCAGCAGGAGGAGTAGACAGTGACTGCTTGCAATCTCAGTTTTAGGTGATTAGGTCACTTTTCAGAGAAATGAGTTGCAGTTTTCCAGACCAAGGAAGGACTAGGATCCAAACTGCCTGCTTGCCAGAAAGCATAAACAAAATTCAGAATTGACAGAGCCACTGAAATATTTAAGCTGGGGAGGACAAGCAGGCAAAAGCAGTACTCTGGATGCTGGATTCCTTCCTCTCTATTTCAGGTGCCAGTCAATAGGCAAGAGAAAGCTGTGCATTTCAGAGAATGTTTCAGCTCTATGCACAAGCCAGGTTCATTTTTCAATCTACTTAACAACTTATTCTCCCTCTACAGGTCTCCTTTCTTAAATGTCTCTGTTAAATGTTTAAACTGAGGCAAAATCTATCTGGTGCTAAGAGTCTCCAGGGCTTTTTGTTAAAGATGTGCCCTGACAGATGCAGCTGCACAGCACATTTTAAATTAGGCATCCCTGTAAAGTCTCTCGTGAACTCTAGGCCCTAGTCATTAAACTTCATGCTTTTGTTTTTTGTTGCTGATTGCAGAAACTTTTCTGTTAGAAAGTCATGTTAAATCCCAGTAACATCCAAGGTTACACTATTCAAACTAACTGCAATTTATATCCAGTAATATTAGGAGCAGAATTTCAACATTGTCCACATAACTAATTTGTACCTCCGTTGTTACTGTACATTTCCCAAACTTATATTAGGAACATTTGTGCTCTGTAATTAGTGTGGAAAAATGATGATCTCCATAAAGTCCAATTTCTCTAAAATGTTGAATTGCCATTACCCATAGCATACTACATTTCATTCTTTAAGACTAGTTTCATTTCACTAAAATGACTTGTCAGGCATGGATGGGTATGAGCTCCAAATGGCAAACACATATATATGCACAGACTCTAAAAAACCTGTGGTATAATTATGCAGAATTATGTGAATGTTGGTTACTGTCAATGAACAACAAAAGCATAGAACCTTAATTAAAAAGTGGGAATATGATACTATTGGATGGTATTGTCGCTTTTTCTGGGAAGAATTACTGTGTCTTTAATCACATACCAGGTTCTTGGAAAATCATTTGCCTCAAGCAAATAACAAATTGGAAGAAGAAATGAGCATACAGAAGACTCTCAGCAATCTTGTTTTTCCAATGGGACTAAACAGAAAGGTTTGGATGGAATTAATGTAGTTGAAATAAACTTATTGTGACAACAAATATTTTAAGGCACTAGAAGACTCATTCAAGTGCAGCAACTGAATCCATTGCTGATAAATCTTAAAAAAGCCCACAAAATCCCAAGAGTTTCTCTGCCAGAACTATGTCACAAACTCTCCTGCCATCCCACAAACATTTAACTATCATTACTGCAAATAGTCCTTTTCCTTAACGCTTAACATTGTTTTATTGCAACATTAGTGACAGATCAATTAAATTGACAAGTCCCTTTCTGTACTGTTTGTTTCGATACACAGCTGAAGCAGAGCACAGAAGTCAGGAGCATGACTACATTGCATAAAAGCAATGTTTGTGGTTTAAACATATATTTACTACTGAACTGGAAGAAAAAAAATGTTTTAAGAAGGACAGACTACTAAGTGCGCAATCACTGAGTAGATCTCATTTTTTTTTGTGCAAATGTTAATTAAAGCATAGAAAAGTGGAAATTGGATGAATTTATGGATCCAGATTGGTGTTTGTTTCCTATTCATGTGACAATTGCATTAGTTTTTGAGTAATAATATTTTATAAATGAATATTTACAGCAATGATTTCCACCATTTTGTTTCGCAAGGATGTGTCTAACTCACTTATGAAAATGGAGGTAAGAATTTGCAATGGCATAGAAGTTTAACACAGAAATTATTAGTAAGTAGACTACTTATGATAAGCAGTTAAGGTAAAGATCATGTCCTTCTGCTCTAACTGTGTAAGATCTGACACTCTTGGAATAAGAGGATTCTGTGTTCCTTGACTTTGGAGCTTTTATAGCACAATAGATACTGGATTGTATGCTAAGTGCCATTTTAAGTTGTCTGGGCCTGACTAAGCTATTAGAGAATGTCTGAGAGAGGCCAAGGAAGATGGTGAAGGGCTGAGGGCACTTGGTCTGTTCAGCCTGGAGGAGACTGAGGGGAGACCTTATTGCAGTTACAACTTCCTCATGAGGGGAAGAGGGACAGGCATTGATCTCTTTTCTGTGGTGACCAGTGACAGGACCCAAGGGAATGGCCTGAAGTTGTGTCAGGGGAGGTTTAGGTTGGATATTAGAAAAAGGTTCTTCACCCAGAGGGTGGTTGGGCACTGGAACAGGCTCCCCAGGGAAGTGGCCACAGCACCAAGCCTGACTGAGTTCAAGGAGTGTTTGGACAATGCTCTCAGGCACATGGTGGGACTCTTGGGGTGTCCTGTGCAGGGTTAAGGGTTGGACTTGATGATCCTTGTGGGGTGTCTTTCAATGCGCATATTCTGCAATTCTGTGATTTTCAGAGCCAAATCTCAATTTGTCTTTTACACCACTGTAGATACATGAAAAGAACCAGGAAACCCTGCCACACATCTCATAGAGCTGATCCACTGCCACTGAGCCGTGCAGGACCAGGGTTCACCTATCCCCATTGAGGAAAATGGGGGTTGTTGCCACCCAGTGTCCATTCTGGGCCATTTTGAGAGGGACATTTTTAGAGACAAGTGAACAGCATTGTGGTCAAGTAGGTGTCAAGTCTTCAAGTGCATCAACAGGGTCAGCAACCCCTTTTCTTCCTCCTAGGCGTTTAGCTGCCAATGTTCAAGATCAGGTCTGATATGCTGAAGCCAAGTAACCTTGGATCAAAGTTTTGTAAACACAGAAAAATGTGTGAAAAAACAGTAAGATGCCTCACCTACTGCTTTCTTACTCCAGAAGCTGCACTTCAGCCACCTCCTTTGTCCTGGTCTCTGCCTGCACTTCGCTATAGACATTCCCATGCTTCCCTTGCAGTTAAAGTCAGCAGAGGAAGGATACTGAGGGAAATATTCCAACTTTTCTTTAAAAGTGGTAGTGGCTGATGGGTGCAGACAGCAAGGGAGCTGAAAACAGACAGCACTTCCTCCTGCTCCAAAAACACACCATATCCTTCAGATGTCGGGAATGAGAAGTGCAGGAAAGGCTTCAGAGGGATCCTTCAACTGAAAAATAATGATTTGCAGGGGATTCTGACAGGGAAAGATAAGGCTTGGGGCTTGGCTGGTGGGATTTGAAGATTCAGTTGTGCCAAACAAAACACACATAACTTCACATTCATTCTGGAAGCCATAAGAAACAATAGGGTATCATCGTACTTGTGGTGTGGTTTGATTCATTTGCTGGAAAGAAAGTATGGTTGTTTTATTTACTCTGAATTGGAGAGAAAGGAATGTCACATTGTCTTTATTAACCATATGTTTCTACCCTCTCCCACATTTAAATGCATATATATTGACATATTTATTTTTCTGCTATATACTCCTCTCCTAACCCTAGTTCCATGCTTCAGTTAATTCAGTTAAATGCAGGCTTAACAGTAATAAAGGTTATATTTTTATTTTGCATAACTTTGTGCAACTATTAATGTCTGTCCATTTGTCTGAATGCCTTTCTTATGCATCCCTGAAGAAAACACAGCAATTCCATCCCAGAAGAGATGGGGTAAAGATGAACAGAAGAGTAAGGTTGTGTTTTCTGGACTGGTTTCAGGTAGTCATTTGGATTTGTACTCATTGCTGCTCATATTGGTATTTCTACGTGCTGTGAAATCATAGCAGAGATGGGTCATATTCCTAATCGAACTCTTTCTAAAATGTATGGAGAAATCTCAATTATTTCCACACCAATTTCATTTACATTCATATGGGAGCAGGCAACTTGTTCCTCAGGAGTGAAGTGCCATCTTTTGGAAGAATCCACTGTGGCTTGTGAAGGCTGCTGCAAACATCTAATCAATTGAAGGAATCTGCTCAACACTGTCTCCTCCTGACACTCTGACTGAATGGACTGCCTCTCCATATATCTGAAACAAGTGCTTCAGATGCTGATGAAATTTCTTTGGACACAAATAAAGAGATGGGCATACTTTCAAAATTCCTAATTCCTAGCAGGAAATAACAGTTATATCATGATGTGTCAATTACTGATAAACTATAATGCTGATGTAATCAAATCTATGCAGTCATGCAAAAGTGGTTTTGTAACTAAATAAAACCTTAACCTTATTTTGAACCATCAGAAATTTTTGATTTTCAATTTATACTGAACACAGGAAATGTGCCAAACTCCCAGAAATGTCAGTAATGTGGTAACTTCTTGTTTGCACCCAGGTGTTTTGTAGAAAGGAAATCCAGGAAATATTCCAGGCAGGAATTTCAGTAAACAAAAGAGAAAATTGACATTGATAATTGGGGAATGAGAACCCAGGAATGTGTCAATGGTGTCTCTAGTGACTTTTTCTTATAACACTGAACCATTGTAAGAACTCTGGTGTGACAGGGTACCTGAGTATTGCCATTTCTTAAAACTTAGAGAGAGGCTGGATTCTGTGTTATAGCTCCATGAGAGAAATCCCAGGAAAAGACAGATCCCAAACAACTTGGACTGGTAGCAAGAACTTCACATTTCCAGCTTTGCTGAGTCTGCAATCTACCTGCTGTCTTTTCTCAAGAGATGCAGTCAATTGTGTTACATCACCTTAATTTTGGAGCTACATGAGGACCCTGTTTTGATACCAGGAGCTTGTTCACTCATATAAATGCAGTACTTTGGGGAGTTAAAATGAATGTGTTTTAAATGTGATTATTGACAGAAATAGGGCTTGTGAAACCAAAGGCACGAATCAGAACAGGAAGCTGTTTTTCTCATGCCATGCTATATATGCTGGGAGCGGGGCGGGTTGGGGGGGATGTTATGATCAGGCACTTATTTTAAAAAATGACATGCTCCATTTAGTGAAAGCAATGGAGCAACATGTGAGACAGAAGTAATGAATACAGTGTGGGCATGGAGACCTCCCATCCTAAATATGGCTCTGGACAAGAACAGATTTGATTGTCAGTGGGGTTGTGTGTATTTACAGCAGGACATATTTTACTGCAGTGCTTTGTCTTTTCATCATCATCCATTAAGTTACTTAATCCCCTGTTTGCCTCTAGAGAAGGAACCATATGAATATACACTGTGTTCTCATTTATTTTTATATGTCACTGCGCATATTTAGATTACTTCAGTGTGTTATGATGATTTGATCATTATAATGATCCATAATACAAATGTTACACTCTGGAAGCTTGTTTACATCTACCAGAAAAATCCTATCTGCTGTTATGTGGGAAATATGGAACTGTTCATTGTTTATGGGAGCAATGGGTCAAGATAAATTTTATATCTGAAGTTTCTGCAATCTCAAAAAATTTTACATTTTTGTTCATTCATAGATTGTCACCTTTGGTAACCCTTGATATTCTCTGAAGTCAGACTCATTTAGGAAATATGTTGTCATCTTATCATTAAATCCTCATTTTAAAGTTTATTTTGTGTATTAGTAGGTTTTCAAATGGTATTCATAGGCAGTGGTTAGGTTGTGTAACTCCTAGATGAGCATTCTGTGTTTACAAACATATCCTATTTTCTTTGCAAGTTTATTTCTCTAATACATTCCCTCCAGCCACTCACACATGCAGGGAATTGTTTTGCAATAACAACATGGCACTATCTATCACAGATAATCTCTTCCTTGGCTGGTCAGCTATATGGGCCTGTGCTTTATGTTCTGCCAAACCTTGAAGGTGGGGAGATCATAATATTTTGACTATATCTAAACCCCTTTGAAAGCATTTTCATTAATGGGCAAAATAAACGGAGCAGTGGAATGATATAGGACATGAAAGTGCAGGGTGTTTTGCAGCTCGGTAGAGTAGCTTTATAGATCAGCCAGACAAAGTAGTTTTGACAAACTAGAAAAAGAAATTTAAAGTCTTGTAAGATTGCAGACCTATTCCCTTTCACAACAATGATGAAAAATACTCAGATGCTTACGTGTCTTTCTGGACCACAGCCTCAATAAATTACAAGTTTAGGAAACTCATTAGTCCTATGGCTTCACTCTGGAGCACACCACATATCATATGTACATACATCCCCTCAGTAACTGTGGAAATTATTTTCTTCTAGACAGTTTTCCATTAAAAGGACTGATATTTAGTCAGGTACTTGATGAATTTTCTTCAGCTGAAGATTTGATCCCATGTTCTCTGTGTCCTTATTTATTTGTTTTGTCTGAGTGTGTAAGTTTACCATGATAGCTCTACATGGGTATTTCAAAGACAGATTTATGTCAATAATCCAGCCAAGTCAGTTGCTTAAATAACCCTCTAGGACAAGGTTAGAGGTTAGGGTTAGAGTCTTAAACTTCTGAGATCCAGATGTACTAGTGTCATTCTCATTTCTACATGCTCAGTTTCAAAGCTGAGTGGGAGTGCTGTATCAACAGTATGGAAATCTGATGTCCTCTCTTTTGCATGGATTCCTGCTATTGAATCACAGAATACATCCAGAAGACACTCCTAAGTAGGGCAATAAATGACAAGATTAACTTCTCTTAACACTAAATGTGATATATACCTCCAAATTCAGAGATTATGGGCTCATTTCAGCTGTGCACACATAGGTGTACTGTGCCATTTGAGGTGCCGTGTCTGTGATATTTGTTGAGGGATGTGAATTATGGGAGAGCTGTGCTCTCATGGGGCAGCTGGCGGCCACACCAGGTATCCCAAGGCATCTCAAATCACACTATTTATCTGCTTTTTACCAGTACAGGCAGAAACTGATTTTGCTGCCTTGAATAAAGAATTCTACACCCCTAAAAAGAGTCTAGGCACCATGAGCATGATTAACTTGCTTCAACGTTGGTATCCACTGCCATGTGATGCCACTTCATGGCATCCCAAAAATGCATCTGTAGCTGACAAAAAATTACATAGCCTGTAGCCTTCAGGAGCAGCAGCTGGGCAGGAGGCAGGATGTCATGAATCATCAAAACTGGTTCTAGATGCTAGTTACTAGACTGCTGAATTAAAACCTTAACTAAGAAGTAGAAGCTTATGCTATAAACATCTAAAGTTAGGAAAAATTAATCCTGTCATTAAATAACAGCATCTGGACATTTTATTTTCCTTCCTAGCAGGGCTGAGTTATACCTTGTAGTACATTCATGAGTCCTTCTTCCAGTTTTATACTTCTTCCAGTTTTACTTGATACACCACCAGTAATTTTTTCCAATGAAGTTGCCAACGAATGCATTTCTGTGTCAATAAGCACTTCCAGGATATAAATCTAAATACGGGAGATAAGGGAACAGTTTGGATTTAAGGCTCATTTGTTTTGCAGCCTTTGAACTGACATTATCAATTACCATTTCAATTAGTGCTAATTGAATTGCTGAGGTTTCTAGATGGTCGGCTGATAGCAGTAACTCATTTCATCTAGACCAAAAACTGTGATCTTTCAATCACAAACTCTCACTAGCCATTATCATTTATAGATACTAAAAGGTGGACTGGCTAGGCAAAAAAAATGCAACTCTCAGATATGCCTTAAAACTCACAGTGACTCTGGAAGACCTTGAACACATGCAGGAAATTTTTAAAACCTCAAAGTAATAAAAGGACTCCACTTTATTGCAATAACCTGAAAAAAACAGGTCATGACAGTTAGGAGGTTTCTGCAGTGTCAGACGTTATGGCCATAAGGCACGATTTCACTTGAGCACTGCAAGGAGATACTTCTGCAATTTTTGAATCTCCATGAGATTGATGATGACAATACAAATGCACATGGATGTATGTGCTCTTAAAAATATTTTTCCAATGACCTGACAAATGTATAACCAACATCTGATTAATTCAGACATCCCAGAAGTGTTTCTGGTGTTTCTATGACTCTTAGAAATTATGTTTGAAAGAACATCATTAAAATAGAAAGATTTCATTGGTAGTGAATTTTTACCTCCTTTCTTTCCATCCTACAGTTTTTTCTATATTTGACAACCATTATGAAAGGTCTTAAGTTGGTAGTGTCACTTCCATTCATGGGCTCCCTAGAGCCTTCCTGAAGCCTTTGTGCAATGCCAGGGTCCATCCAAAGGGCATGATCACAGATCTGGAGCCCAGGGAGCTGTGTCTAATCCACATACCACAGCATTCTTTAGGCTTGATGCTCAGATATCTATGATATCTGAGTGTACTTTGTTGGTATTGCTTGCTCTGTTTATAGAAACTGAATAAAAAAAAAAATCCTCAACTTAAAGGACTGTACACTTGGCAAAATGTACTCAAACCACAGCTTTTCACATAATATTTTCACTGTTCTGTTCCATCCCCCAGTATCAGGAAGTGCCATTGAAGGAAATGATCAAAATAAAAAGAGTGTACTAAACTTTTTCAAACCTCAGAATTGCTTTGAGGTTTGAGGAAGGATTTCATCCAACTCTTATTTTACCTGAATCTGGTCTTCTTTATTCCTAATGTTAATACAGCTCCACTCTCTCCTCATCCTCCCAAATGCCTAAAAGCTTGTGGCTAAAAATAATCAAAAAGGAGGAATTGTCCAGCAATTAATGAATCCACATAAGATTGAGAATCTTAAGTCTCAATTTTGTTTTCAGATGTATGCATCCTATGTAACCATTCCTCTCTGTGCCTTAACATCTCTTTTTAAGGGAAAGAAAAAAAAGAACAAAAGAAAAGTGAATTTGCTTTTGTCACAGTAGTGCTGAGAGGCTAAAGCCATTAAAATGACAGAGTGGAAAAATTACTGTTCTAAGGGGCAACCATAAGTTCCTTAGGACATGTTCACAAGTTTCCAAGTGATTAATTTATCACAACTTAATGCATTGTTGCTTTCCAGCCCAATTGTGATTGCTGACCATAGCATTCTTGCTAACTGCAAATGTTTATTAAATGTTGTAACATAAACCATTATACAGGAGATTAAAGACATAGCACATTATTTTGCAAGTGGGATATGGTAGGAGATCACATAGAAAGCTACTACTAATCAAGTCAAAGGCAAAAGCCATTCCACTCATGTGAAACATATCCTTTGGTGAAAACACACTTTAACTGGGCTTATTAAAATTCTACCAGAAATGTGTAATCATCCACTGACTGGAGATACACAATTTCAAATTTTCTTTGGTATTCAGAGCTTCTTGGCTTCCCAGTTTTTGTTCAAGCTCATTCCTAATTGATTATATTGTAATGAAGGATACAGGAAGGGAGTAGGAAGAAGAAGAAAGCTTAAAATTGCCTTCCAGGCATAAAATGTGTTTTGATTTACGGTTAATGAAACATTTTTATTATTCAAATTACACCTTAGTACTGCGGCTGGATTTACTCTGGAATGAGGTTATCACACACATATGTCCCATTGGTCTCCATCTCAGCAGCCGGGGTGGGTTTATTTTGGCAGACTGGAAACAATGTCAGTGGTTCTCTTTTTATTTAAAGCAGCGTTTGGCACACTTGCAGAGTGCTTAATGGTTTGTTTTCAGAGAAAAGAAACTTGTTACAATTTGGGAAAATATTTTTATAATCTTAGATATGTAATGTAGATTTATATGTGCATACATACACAAGATGTATATATGTATATGTATGTATATATACTGGCTATTCATATATGTGTGTCTGTAAGTACACATATATGTGTACATTTTAGAAGCTATTGAACTTCTAAAATTGCCCCTTTCCTTTCTTAAGACTAAAATTGCCTTCTACAGTATTCAACCCCAGTCAGACTTCCCCTCTTTTCATCTCCTAGTGAATAACATTGTGATCCTTATGAACTACAGTTGTGGATGGTTTTAAAGGCAGCTCCAGTGTACTAGTTACTTGCCAAGGAGATTTTAGCAGTGTCTCATTTTAGCTGTGGAATAGACTTCACAGCAGCTTTTGCCAGACGAATCATAATCAGAACTCAAGAACTTTGGTTTAGACCTGCTAGGCCTGAAAAAGTTCAAATATACATCTGGGGGCCACTGAAACCACAGGAAAGCTTGCTGTTGACTTAACCTGTCTTTAGGAGTTGGTCTCAGGATTTGCATCAAGTCCCTGATGTGTTTGGGCTCCTTCTCTCCCTCTTGGCCCCACATGACCTCCATCTTTTGAACCGCACCAACACACACTCAGGTCCCATTACAGAAGTGGAGTTCAGCTGTTCAGGTTGAACTCTGCTTCTTGGTGTTCCTTAGTGGATGAATTTCTAAAGCCCTACACCTTTCCCTGCTGCTTGGGATGAAAATGTATTTGTTAGTTGCATCTCCACTCGCTTCCTGAAGTCATTCACATGCAAAAGTGTTTGCTTAGGCCATCGCTGCACAGACAAATCTTAGTCCAGGAAGAATATGGATGAGTAGCACCACATGGCTTGCTCAGATAGAATATTCCAGATGGGAATGTCATTGTTTTTTGGGGTTTTTTTCAGTTTCCTATAAATGCCATTAAATGCAAAAGAATAATCTAAATCCATTTAAAAAAAACCAGTAGGCTGAAGTGAGCTAAAGTTAGAATAACTTTCTTAGCTGAAATTCAGGACATACTTAACACATGTCCAGGTACAGTCTTCATAATCTCCCTAGTTTTATTACTTTCTCCCCAATCTCATATTTTTTCCCCTTTTTAATTAATTGGTAAAACACTGATGTTTATACTCTCTAGGTCTGATAACAATGAATTCTTCCTTTGTAATTTGATCTTGTCATATTGTATTTAAATCTTTTAGAACAGCCAATTAGCATGTCCTAAACAATTATTATAAAAATATTTTCTCTTCATATTTCTATCTTCTCTTCCCAAACAATACCCCAAAGAACTGACTAGCCAACCTTCTAACACATGGTCAGTTCCTATAAGGACAAGCAGAGTATAAAACCATAGATATCTGATAATCTCTGATAGTTTGATTGCTCAAGTTTAAATGAAATTAACACTTATTTTGAGGTAACTTTCCTGCAGTGATGCACATTCATTAGCTTAGTGCCTGCTTTATTTGAATCTCAGCTTGTCTCTCCTTGAGAATGATTTACTAAATCTATACATTCTACTTAAAGAGACTGAGGCTGTGTGCCACTGAATTAATCAGGTAACATTTAAAACAAATATCATATGCAATATAATATTTTTCAGCCATTTGTGATTCATGCTTACTGCTGTGCTCTAGATTGAAAAAAATATTTTTGTTCATATTTACTCTTTCAAATTTTGTTCTAAACTTCAGGGAGAACAATCATATCTTTACTTCCATTCATCAAGTGATTCCTGCTATTCTTCACTTATGGACTATATTATTCTCACTTGGAATATAAATTTCAAGCAGAAATTTTTCATGCAGACTAAGGCATTACACAATAGATTGTAAAATACAGTCCCAAATCTAATCCAAATTGCTATGGCTTTTTCCTCTGCTTAATTACCTGTAAAAGTCCTACTAAAAATGATTTATAAAGGAGTTTAATGCTATATTTCAACAACTCCTTTCTGGAATTTGTACTCTCGTGCTGTGTTGTAAATTTATAGATGGTGATCTGTCTTTAGCCTTCCTTGGAGGCTACTAGCTTGGTGCCTTATGTGATGTTCAGTTCATTCTTTGTGCTTTCTAAACAGAGTAATCATGATCAATAGGATGAAAATCCTGATGGCTTTTCAAAAGCCTTGTGGTACTTTCTGGGAAATTATTTTTTACACAACAGTTGTGACTGCCTCTTTTCTTTTATGTTAAAATTATTCATTTTGTGCATTTTTTTGTGGTGAATCTCAGAAATCTATTCAGGAAAAAATATTTTTTTTAATTGATGTTCTATTAAATCACAAAGCTGATTTCAAGCAAAGTTGAGAGATAAAGTTTCAATGGAAATTAATAGACAAGGAGGTTGATGCTGAAAAATAGCACAGAAGAGCTTGTATCTGTGCGACATGACTGGCCAGGGAACCAAGAGTAGATTAGAGAGTGATATCAGAGCTTTTTGGCAATATATTCAGAGACCAGAAATGGGCATTTGATGGAGTCCAACCCTACACCTGTGGACAAAGATAAAGTGTGCATGAACTCTGTTTTAGGAAGTGAGTTTAATCACATGGAGAAACACCTTAAAAATGTTAATTTCATGTTAATGGCTGTGAGCATGTAGATGTTATATTTATCCTCTTAATCTTAACGCATGCATTTCTTCTATTCAATATTTTACTGAATCCTCCCTAGTGAACTGAAAGAGTAGCAGCAATTCTGTCTCTGAGCTAAGACATCGAGGAGAAAGGTTCTCATACTTCAGCACCTTTGCCATATCCCACATAATAAACAAATGGAATAATATGGCTTAGGAGACACATAATTTTAATAAAAAGCACCAATGAGGTGCTTTACTTTATAAAGATTTGTGTTTTCCTAATTACAACTAGTAAAATTACTGTACTTAACTTCCTGGGAAGGGCATTTTTAATCCAGAAGTACTCTCAATAATCTGCATAAGAATGAATAAAGTATCATGCAATATAAATATGGTTGTCATGATCTGTCTCTAATCCATTTTTTTGAATAATATAGAAAATTAATACACCCTAGACAAAAGGAGAAAATGTGGAAAAGCTCTTCTACTTTCCTTTCCTTTGTGTGCCTGAGGGATGGAGTATCCATTTATTTGTTTTTTAATAACTGACTCATGGTATGGTAGAGTTTTGGGTCTCAGATAGCTCTTCTAATATTTTTTCTAACATCATGATATTTCTGGCATGCCCACAGCAAAATAAATCTTCCTTACTTAGAGGAATCCTTTGAAAAACAATATTTGAATAGATTTTCTCTTGCAGAAGACAGCTGTCACTTTTGCTTCCCCTATCTCTTGGGTATCCAGGGTTGGAAAGGTCTTCTTTTGAATTTATTTTATCCTTCTTTATTTGTTGCTCATATGGTAGACATTTACTGACTCTATGGCATATGTGTTATGGAAACCCCAGTGACTAGAGTGTCTTGAACAGCCATGAGCTGTAATTCCAAACATGTTAAGACATTAAAATAATTGCACTGTTTACTTTTACAAGCTTTCCACAACAAATATAGCCACCCACTTCTATACTAAAAGAAAATGAAGTGGCAACAAGGTCTACACTATTTTCCAAGGTTAGTTGTGAAACTTTCTTTAGCTGCATAAATTGAAATAATGGCCTTGCTGCCCTTGCACACCCAAGCCTTCCAGTAGGGCTGGTTATAGCATAAATAAATCTTTTCTGATCTTCACCTACAGCTCTTTTTCATAATGTTGTCAGGAACTACTGGAGTCTGAGTTGCTACTGCCTGTCAGAAAAGCCCTTAAGTTCTGTAGTGCAGTATGATCAGGGCCCAGGGACTTGTACACACTTATTTCTGCAGTTTCCTAGATTAAGCTTTGGCTTGGTTTTGGTCTATGCCTTCTCCTAGACAGTGCTTAGACTGTTCAGAAGACCTTGTTCCTCAGGGGAATGTGGATGTGAGCTGTACAGTGCCACCACAACCCAGGGCCAGAGGAATGACTATGGTAAATTTCTTTCTGTGGTCCTTCCTGTGTGTCTATTTTATAGACTAATTACGTATAAAATGCAAAATTATACCTAGATATAAATCAAAAAACCTTCCAGTAATGCATGTTTATCTGGCTGACAGTTATACTCTGCATCTGGAGGGAGACCTGAGGACTCTGGAGATTTGGCTTTCAGAATATAAATCAGGGACCTGGTAGGAATTTTGACTCATTTGCTTGCAAAGCCACGTCCTACATTAATTTGCATGTCAACATGAGTTAAAAACACAACTGTGTCTGATATGTTATCTATACTACCTACAGATTTTCATTGTAGTGGCTTCATGTCCACGCTGTTTATCTATAAATAAATATATGTATTTAATATATTATTATTCTACATAAATAACAGTAGAATAGTACCTTGGTATAAAGTTTGATCCCTTTATAATTTCTTCTTATCTTAATCAATATTCTTATGAGAGTAGGAATAAACTTTGTCCTTTAAATATGAACTCTCTAAGAAAAGTACAAAGTACCTGACTCTTATTACAAATGAAGGGAAAAATCTCAAAAGAATAATTTTTCCTGTGAGATTTCTGATAATTCCTTCTTACAGTAAGGTAGGCACTGTTCCAAACCACACATTCTTTTTATATGTATATATATATTTGAAGTACTGCAGCTTCTGCTAGAAATCCAAAATTACAGAGATTTCCAAGGGAGTGCATTCCTGTGACTTATCATAAATCACGAGAGAAATATCTATGCATTCCATGATCAAGTATAAAAAAATGGTGTACATATTTCCAATAGTTTAGGGGATTGTGAAATATATTAAGAAAAGAAAAAAGCAAAAAATAAAAAGCTGGATTCAATAATTACAAATTTTGGACTTGTTTCCATAATGTTCCTGAAACCACAAGCTTACAATTTCTGGCAGAGAAAGTTCTGGAGCAGAGAGAAATCCTTGGAAGCTGAAGGACCCTAATTGCAAACTGTCACTATATCCTTCCCCTGTTCATACCGTGTCCTCCTCCATCACCTCCACTGACTGACATGCCAGAGGGAGGAGATTGGACTAGCTGAATATTTAATCTGATTCTTTACATTTGCTCTTAAATGAAAATCACAACACAGATAATTCAAGGTTTGTAGAGTAATAACTTCATAAAAAGTGCTCTTCCCCAAGACGATGCCAGAGCTTTTGTGGCAGACATTTAAAACACCAAACAGTCCCCCAAATTATCTGCGAACCTTCAGCTCTGAATTAAAGCACCCACCTGAGCATGTTTTTGATTTATCTCTGAGTAGAATAATGAATTATTTCTCCTTTTATGGCAATTTTGCATCAACACTTTCAGCTGCAATACTTACCTCCTTGAAGTTCTGAGTTGATGCCATCCGGTAAAAGTGTACTGTTTAGCTTCAGTACTGCCTGCAAAATGTTGATGAAAGTTTCTGGCCTTCATGTTGGGGAAGCAGTCAAAAGGGAAGTGGTTTTCCAAGTATGAATAAATGTTGATTAAAAAGATGTGGAGAAATCCAACTCAATTCAGATTATTTTCCTCTGTTTCTTGCATTATACATTTCTCTACTTAAAAAAGAACACTCAAATTTCATTTTTTTTTCAGAATGCATTTCATTTTTTAGAGGATTTCTGGTAAGAAGAGAAGGAATTAGAGTGTAAGAAGGAAGTAGTTACTTGTACTTTTTTAGCTACTTTCTTGACGGAGTTTTGGGGAGTTTTTAAGTGGATTTCCGTACAAACTGAATCACAGGATGTTAATAGAGATTTGGTTAATCTCAAAGGAAAATTCATTTTAAAAAGGAATGGTTTTCATAAAGACAGAAATAGTTTTTAAAGTAAGAACTAACAAAAGCATTACTGTGTGATTTGGTAAAAGAGGAACGTGATAAAAATACCACCCCATTGGAGGAAGGCTCAAAACTTAGTAAGTTAACAACCAGTCACCAAGAAAAGGATCTAAATGTGATGAGTATATGAGATATCCCATTCAGACTAAGGACATGTGCATAATGAGGTACATTTGTGAATCTCTTCCTGGCCTAAGCACATAATTTGTTTGCACAGTCATCAGTAAATTTCAGAAGGCAAAGGATAGAGGGAAACCAGCTGACTAAGTAAAAATCACTAATGGGAAAGAAAAGACTAATTTTAGAAAACTGCTGAATTGTCAACCCATGTTCAAGAAAAGTGTCTGAATTCCTGATTATGTCATGGCAAATATCGAATCTCCTTTTTTAGTCTCTAAAAGATACTGATAGTAACTCCAGAGTAGTCCCCAATAACTCATTAGAAGACAGCTTTGTAGCCATGTCTCCAAATAGTCCTCTCCTTTTCCCTCGTATCTAGTCACACTTCTCTCATTTCACTGTGCTGTCATGCTGCAAACTGAGTTTTAAGTGAAGGTTTTTGACTGTGTTATAAAGTGACAATCATCTTTTCAAGTTAAATCTGTTTCTGATCTCACTGCTAAAAAAAGGCCTTCTCTTAGACATCTACTCCAAGTGAGTCATCTCAAATGTGTTGAGAGGAAACATTATTTCAGCAGAACAGAAATCATGTGTGAAAGCTTTAGGAACTGCCTCTATATCTGACAAATGTGCCTTTATTTCCTCTTTCTCCTTAGTAATCTTAATGAGACTTAGATTGGCTGGTGACAGTAAAAATTTAAGATAGTAATCAGGAGCTAATTCACATCCTCCTTCATCATGCTGCTCTCCCCAGTGGTAGAAAGGTCTCTTGCATATTCAAAAGGTGTCAGATTTATTCCTTGGATGGTTCTGAGATCTTTCCCTTCATTCTACAGTTGCTTCTTTCACATCACTTTTGTTCTATCCCATTTCTCCTGCTTATTTCTCACTGATATAAACTCTGCTTAACATCTGGGAAACTTCTCCAAGCCACTTCCTGAACCTACAGACTCTGGTAATAGTAATAGTAATAATAATGAAACATTTGTGTGTGTATTACTTCTGTTTCTAAAATACCTGGGGATCTGTTCAAGAGCAAATGCCACCCAATCAAAATAAATAGGATAAAACCATAATAAATACATCGAATAAAATGCAAAGAGATTTGCAGGTGTTTGGACCCAAGGTCACCCAAACACATGTGTTTTAGCTCAGATTGTAGCAGTCTACATAGCCATTAATTGAGTTAATCTTATTGCAGCAGTTTCGACAATAAAGTTCAGGCTCTCTTGCAAGTACATGTTTATTTTGTACATAAACATGGTCCTAGCTGTAAGTCTATTTGAGCAGCATGTGTTCAATACACCTGCTATCCTCATAGGATCATAGAATTAGAGAATATGCTGAGTTAGAAGAGGCTCACGAGAATCCTTGAGTCCAACTCCTGGCCCTGCACAAGACAAACCCAAAAATCACATGTGCCTGTGATACTGCTGAGATACTGATCTTCTGGTATTCAGATGAATATTCACTGGCAGATCAGTGCTGTTCTAACCTTCCTCAGCAATCTTTGCCTCTCCTCTTTACATCTTTACATCGCATTCAGTCACTGCCCAGTATGTTCTTTCCTAAGCTGTGCAATCAACTTTCTTCCCTCAGTGACACACAAGTCCCGGTCATCATGCCAAGAATGCTCTTTCGTTCCATTATTTGGTAGACTTGTGTTTTCCTCTGCTGGTGTGATTAAATAAATAGTCTGCACTTAGATCTCAGCAAAATCCAGTGGGACTATATGTGCAAGTCGCTGGGATATCTTTTCAAATATCCACACTACATGATTGTTCTTGCTTCAGCACTTGAAAGGCAGCCATGCAACTCACTTCTGAAAGAAACAATGATGAATAATCTACCAAATGTCTTAGAGTCTCCTTTCTGCCTCTGTAGTTTTGCATGGATATTGTCCACCCCAGAGAAATGTGTTGTTCCTCAACTTCATGACGGCCCATTTTCATTTCAGATTGCATATAGCTGTTTTCCTTGGCATTGGGACTGACGACATGAATCATCCTGATCATGCACAGCAGGACTGTCTGGGATGGGATGCTTGAATAAATCACCAAAGTGTTCTTTCTTACTTTTCCCTTCTTTCATCAAGACCTTACCATCTTTAGACTGACTGCAGTTTTAACAATTCATAAACTTGTTCTCATTTCCTTTGTAAGCATGTAGGTGGCATTTAACTCACCCTAATTTTAGCTGTTCAAATGTTAGTACTTTTACCTTAACTCATAATCTGGTCTTGCTCAGGAGTCAGCACAGAAACACTGGCAGCTTCAGCAGTTTCACCGAAACCTAACCAGGTCCAAAACAGTTACATTATACATCTGGTTTTATTTCGACTATCTATTTTGTGTGTCATTTTTGTTTGACACTTCTTTTCACTTGTCTTCACACCTAGGACTCTTGATGAACATCTTTGTAGAATGAATTACAAATGTACTGAATTCTTGGAGACCTGGACAAATATTCAAGGCGTAGTGAGATATATCGGCAAAAATCTTAATGATAAGACTGTCATAATTCACAGAATCACAGTCACAGAAACAGTTATGTTGGAAAAGACCTATGAGGTCAAGTCCAGCTGAACACCATTTTCTTAACTAGACCATGGCACTGAGTGCCATGTCCAGTCTTTCCTTAAACACCCCCAGGGATGCTGACTCCACTACCTCCCCGGGCAGCCCATTCCAGTATTTAATCACCCTTTCCGTGAAGAATTTCTGCCTAATATCCAACCTAAATCTCCCCTGGTGCAGCTTAAGACTGTCCTCTCCTCCTGCTGCCTGGAAGAAGAGACTGACCCTCATTTTGCTACAACCTCCTTTCAGGTGGTTGTAGAGAGGAATAAGTTACTCCCTGAGCCTTCAGTTCTCCAGGATAAACAACCCCAGCTCTCTCAGCCACTCCTCATAGCAATTGTGCTCCAGACCCTTTCCCAGCTTTGTTGCCCTTCTCCGAACCCATTCTGGCATCTCCTTAACAGAGGGGCCCAGCACTGGACATAATACTTGAGGTGTGACATAACCAGTGCCAAGTACAGGGGGAGCCCAGTGTATTACTGCATTTTGAAGCAGAACTTGCCTTTGAGATATGTGCAATACCACAGCCACAACTGATGGGTGTGCTTTTCAAATATTTTCTTTTAACTCATATTTGAGAATTCAGTTTTAAAGACAAAAACTGGCTATAAATTGGGATAGGAAAAGATCTGGGAGAAATAATAAGAAAATAATAAAGCCTATTCTAAAAAAAATTCAGTTGACAGTGGAAGAATAAAATTGTTGCATGGTTCCACAACTAGCTGAATGATATTATCTTAGAGGATATATGCAGCTAATCTGAAGTTATGCTGAAATATCTAATGAAGAAGGTGACAAAAAAAAAGAAAATGTCATGCCATCAAAAAAAAATAGTCCTTTCTTTCTATTCACACTTTTCTCCGTTAATTTATAACTCAAGCAGTATTGACAGAAAAATGCAAACCACAGAACCTAGGTTCGGAGTTCTAAGCTGGATGGAAAGAAGCTGAGCCCCAGACACGCAAAGAAAAGCTGAGAATGGTGAGACAGAATTTCAGACTGCATCTACTAAAGTTAGGCTTTTATGACTCTGACAAATAAGGGGCAAGATTCCATCTCATACAGCCCATACACTCTGTGCTTTGTGTGTGAGTTAATATTATATTATAGTAATATAATACTATGTGACATGAGTCATACAATTACACAATGATGCATTATTAATGTTTGACCCACTAAAAATGCGAAAAAAAAAAAGTCCCAACTGCACTGAAGTGCCTACCCAACGTGATCTACTTGCTGTGGCAGGAAAGTGACAGGAGCCTCTGTCTACCTCCCTGACATCTCTTTTTGCTAGGACTGGCATCAAATGAGACATTTCACAGTAGGCATGACTAGGTCAAAACTACTGTAATTTAGAGAAAGTTTTCTGACCTACAAGAACATGGATTTATATATATTAACAATTATTTGCATTCTGGTTTGGAGTATGCTAGTTTGATATTGAACTTTCTGGTATTCTGCATTTACTACAGCTGTAGATTTTGGCAACAGTCTTTCCAGTCACATATTCTCTCAGCAGTCAGTGATGGATGCCTAGGGAAAATTTTAAAGACAGAATGAAAATTGAGGGTTGTGTCTAAAAAACATTCCTTTAAAACCATAATTTAACCTCCAGTTTTTGTTGCTTACAAACTTCTTGTGCAGAAGAAAATACCTTCAAAATTATTAGCTCTTGATCGGTTTTGATTTATGAATTATTTTTAGCCATGTTTTGAACATATTTTTCTTCAAGGAAATTTTACTGACTCTCTTCCATCTAGGAATAAAGATTTTAATATTTGTCATTAAAGAATGCATAATCTTGCACATTGTGTCACTCTGCACCTTTGGTCTCTCAGTAATTTTCAGTTTAAATTTTTCTCTTTAGCTCTATTTTGGTTTAGACAAAACCTATATCTAATACTTTATCTTCTAACAGATAACTTCCTGAAAAACACAACCCACTCTTCCCTGTGCTACCCATTCAGTGTTATCATAAGCCTTTGTCTTGCCAAATTTCTGCCTGGTCATGTGGAGGTGAATTTATAGTCCTCCAACATCACTGATGATCTGGATCATCTCTTTCCAGCAGCCCCAGCTATTGGTGAGTGCTGATACCCTCTGGTGACACCTGGCATGTGGGATCCATCCGTGGAGCTATTGTGGTCTACACCAGACAAAAGTCTGCAAACACAAGCTTTTAACAACCTTTTCTTCCATGTCTTTGCGTACACAGTATAACCACAACTTCCTCAGGGAAGGAACTAGTGTCTTATTAATTTATTTGTTAGATTTAATTGTCTGCTATTGATTAGAAACTTCTGAAAATGTAAGGATAAGCCTAAACTGGTAAGTCCACATTGAGAAGATCTAATTTGCCTTTGCTGCATTATTTATTACCTGCAACACTTATCCTCAGTGACAGGTATTATTACAACAGGCCTGTATAAGCCATACTGACTCAAGATAGTTTTGCAGGCATGCTTAGAGTGTAAACTAGGAAATAATTGCTCATTTAATGTAGGAATAAATAGTGACATTGTTAAAGTGAAATTCTACCACTGATATTCACAGCTAAAACTAATTCTTCTACTACTTTTATGCGCTGTAGATAACAGAGTCACTGTGGCCGGAAAAAGATATGACCAAGCAATATTACATGCCTGTGTGCAAGGAATAAAGAAAGCCTAGGTATGACACAGAGACACTCATCTGTCTACATGTCAGGATTTTCTGTCCTTATTTATAACAATATATAGGCACAGGTAAAAGACTAAATAATTTATTATAACATTATATTGCCTAAGGAGCCAATGAGTATTTAGTCTCCTCTTTTCCTCTGCCCCAAAAATGTGTTCTATTATATGAAATGAATAGTAAATATAGAGATTCATTATACGATCCGTGAGTTTAGTACAAATTGAACAGACAGATTGCAGTTATAGTACAGATGTTCTCTTTATTGGCTAGAAGTCCAATAAAGGCAGCATTTTGAATTTTAAAATATAAATGTGCAATTTTCATTTGGAACATGTACAGAACCAGGTAACTGGGTGCACATGGAAATTAACTTTAAAAGCATTTCTATTTGCAAAATCCCCATATACAGAGCACATGCCCAGAACTCTGGTTGTTTTCCATTTCAAATTGCCTATAAAATTGGAAGCATTTCCATAATTTTAAATTGCTCACATAACATAGGAGGGATTGGAATTACAGTTGCTCCTCAAATTTGTTTTTATAAGCACCTGAATTTGGAACAGATTCAAATGGCATTTTAATATGTGCTGGGTCAGACCATGTTGATTTAATTTATAAAATGTATTTATCAAGAAAAGGGAAAATTTAAAGAAGTGGAAAGTATAATAAAATACAAAACTAGATGGAAGAAATGCAACCACCAAATATAGCTGTGAAGTAAGTCAACATTAAAAGGCAAAACGTGGACTTTGTGGGCTACTGATGCAAAGATTATGAAAAAAAGCTGATGAAAAATGATGTACCTTTCACTTCAGAAAGGCACAAAGTAATTTCAAGTGATCTTTTGAGTAGCTGGCAAACTGAAAATCATTTTTGCTAAACACACAAGATGTGAGCTGGTCAATAGTATATACAAGTGTCATCAAATCATATTTTGAGATATTCCTTTAGGAGCTGATTCTTTCTCAGCATATTGCTAACATTTAATCATTGAGAGGACCACTGATGTCACTGCTTGATGTACCTATGCCTTGCATTTGCACTCAAAGAACTTACTGGATGTTTCCCCAAAATAATATTTATATATATGAAAGATTCTGATTCTATAGTTCCTCGGAATTTTGAGAAAAAAAATTAACATTCAACATGACTTCATGTGCACATTTTATATAGATTATTATCATTAATCTGTCCTTAGAACACAGAAGTTGAAGCTAGAAATCAGTTGATTAAGTCAGGATGTTCAGTTCAAAAGGAAATATTATAAGATAATATGTATCTTAACTCTTCTCCCAAAAAATATTATGAAGTAGATTTTCAATATTAAGAGCTGGACTCACCAGTAGGATGCCTCATGTTTTCCATAATATCCTAAGGAAGGTGTTATGCAATACACAAGGAGTAAAATTGCCAACCACAGAATTTCCAGCAGTGCTTGCTGTAAGGACTTTGTATTTTTTCCAGCCAAGCTGACCCCTGCCCCACATCAGTGAACATGTTGAAACAACGCTACAAACCTTCATTCTACCTGGATAAAAGTAAAATCACTTATTGTAAGGTGTTCTGGTTGTATGAGTTTATTTATGGATTAACATAAACATCAATGAAAAGCTCCATGGATGCTGAAAGCAATATTAAAAAAGTGAAATTATGATTATAATCTGCTGAAATCTTTTATATTTCTGCTTACTAAAAAAACCCCAAACCCAACAACAAAACCAAAAACAAACCCACAAAAAACCCCTTCTTTTAAAGCAAAATAGGTATTTCAACAAATGAAACTGCACATTCAATCATAGAATAAGAAATTACCAAAAAAAGGACAAATAACTACTCAAAAAAATGAAAAGCAGAAAGATAACTAAGCAAGACCCAAGAAGAATCCAAGCTTTAGGAAGAAAGGCTCCTGTCAGGTACACGGGTGCCTAGAGAAAGGTTTCCTAGAACTCTGCCCTGTGTTCAGAGAGATGCATGGAAGCAAAGCATCAGTTCAGTTCGGTACTCAGGAGCTACACTAGCATGTTCTTTAGAGTTTTGTTACCTTTCTGTGTTTTAAAGGTGTGTTCTTTTAAAAGCTACATAGATTAACAGAGATAGGAGAGTCCTAGAGATGTTGACCATAATATCAAACAATTAAGGCAGAGAAATGTTTGGGGTACAGGTGAGTAACAAATAGAAATACTTAAAATAATACAGTTTAATAGGTCATTAATATGATGAATAATTATTGATAATACATCAGTCTCAAGCATGCTATGTGTGCAATCAAAAGATACAAGCTCATAAGAGGGCAATTCTGATCTCTAATTTGTCTTCAGTAATACTTTTTATTAAACTTCAACACAGAGTTTTTCCACCCCACCTTCCTGCCCATCAGTTTGAGAGATTACCTCTGTCATAACTGAACTGTCTGGAAACAGAATCAAGAGGCAAATGGAAGCCAAACTAAATAGCAGCAAAGTAATAACTAGAAGGAAAGCATCCATTAAATGTAAAATTCATTTAAAGTTAATATGCTAAGACTTAAAACATGTTTATCTATAGAGATATTTGTCAAAAATGCCATCATTATACCTTGGGGCAGATACATATGAGACAGAAGCAAAGGACCCTCCTCCAACACAGATAAAGTAATGCAGTGTTTTTATCATACAAGACCATGCAGATATGGATGTGTTTGAACACAGGTGAGTGTCTGTTACTCATTTTAGAATACATCTTGAAATACTTGTTCCTAGTAGACACAATCTAAAAATATAATATTGTCAGATTATTTTGGAACATTTCTTGAAGCAGGAAGCCAGCATAAAGGATTTTCTAAAATAACCGTTCCTTTTGAAATAATATTAATAATTTATAAAAATATTGTATTTTTTATGGGATGGATCTTTTTTTTTGGTTCCTTTCGAGTGTTTTTTTTTTTTTTGTAATTTTAGGAAGAACATATTTAATGACAAAGTGTCAAAATGTTCTTATAAAGATGGAAAGTGTATGCCAAGGGACTAATGTTGCTCAGCAGTTTTCCTGAGAGAACAAATAAATGAACAAGCTTTTCTGGTGACGGCTGCTTTGCAAAGTTTTTATTACAATTCCATACACTTAAGGTCAAATCCTCCTAAGCATCCTTATCGTGGCAGACTGATTTTCAAAGAAATCCATCCTCTGGTGATGCACCAGAGGAAGCAAGTTAGCTTTCAGAGGTGCTCAGTGTGCTGTGCACTCTCAGAGGAAGACACAGTACGCTGCTGATCTGAGTGTTTTCTGCGAACTCATTGATTTATAACTATTCTAGTTTCTCCATGAACCATTTCAAGGAAGAGAAAAACTGAGGCAGAAAATTGGAAGAAGAGACAGGTAAAACTATTGCTTTTGGACCCAGCCCTACTGGTGACACAGTATGTTCTGTTGAGAGAAAACTGCGGGAGATTGCTCTGCTTCCATTCAAACATTTTGAATATATTCTAAATGTAAAAACAGATTTCTTTTCTAACATAGTCTTCTCCCCTGCTAAAAAAATTGTTATTTGATTTGGCACATTGGTCATCTTGTAAATGCCTCTATCCTGTTTAAATATTAGCAGACAGCTTATGTTTGAATAAAAGGACTGAAAAAAATAGAGAAAGGGAAAAAATGTAGAAAAAAGTAAAATATAAACAATAAAAGAGTCAGGTTTTTTGCCTTCATTACTAATTGTCAGTGGCTGACTGCTACAAGAAACACCTTTATATGTTTATATGTTCAAAAGCATATATTTTTAAGTATTGAATGCATAACTAATCAATGCATGTGTGCCAATACATACATATATGTTTATAAATATATAAACATAGTTGTTGATGTTAGTGCATGTCCATGAAATCTAAAACACATATATTTTGCAGTTTGCTTCTAAGCAAATCTGTTTGCTCTCTATCCACTTTGAGTTTCCTTGTCAGAATCATCCTATGCTTCTTCTTCAAGAACTGTACCTGGAAATTGGAAATATTGTGATATTTTAAATTCAAGCATCAAGATGATTTGTACAAGCCCATCATGTTTTACCTCACTCATGTAGCACAACAGCCCTGGCCATTGGGGTAATTTATACCTCCCCAGACTTTGCACATGTGAATAATTCCCTGAAATAAGCCATGGTCAGTACAAGCAGATGACTTCTACTGCCTAAATTTAAGCATGTAGGACTGTGGTAGCAAGAACTTGAGTTTGGATGTGACTTTTAAATGTTTTTTAACTGTTTGAATTTTAATTGAAGTTGGTTGGAATGTGTGATGCACTTTTCTTCTAAACTATTATGGAATTTAAAATTACATTTGAAAACTTATTTAGGAGAGAGAAATTGAGGGAAAACTCCTTATTTACAATATATGCAATTATAATAAAATAAACAAACCAACAAAAAAAATTCCCCAAACAAACAAAAAAACAGAACAAAACTTGGATGGAATTTTATGGAAAACATTGTGTATTTCAGGATTGGTAGAATAACACTCAAAAAAGGCATTTTAATCCTGCAAACTATTATTCTAATACTTAACCTCTCCCATTTAAACATTCCCTGAGTAGGCAGTCCTACTCAATTCTAGCAGTGTATTCAGACTGCTTGTATCAAGAAAGTGAGTCATGACCAAAATTTGGGAGAAAAAAAATAATGCAAGTATCAGCTACACCAAGGACACCTACTTTTACATTCCCATGTTGTTTGAAGTCTGATGACTGTGTGCTGTCACCACCACCAAGGGCTAGAAACTCACTTGTCTGCACACAGAGATGGAGTATGAGGCAAAAATGAGTACACAAAGTAAAAGCCATAGAAAGAGGAGAAACTGATTTTACTACTGCTTGACATACTGTAGATTTTTTTCAGGATGTAGAGGTAAAATAGCAAACTAATTATTAGGTATAGCCATTTATGTAAAGTAAAAATCAAGCACCAGCCAAAGGCTCTGTTAGGTGTGGAGTTCAGACAGGTTAAGCTGGTATTAAAGCAGCTTTGAGGCATGAAAGAATTTAATAGTAAAAAGGGATTGTATGAGCTTTGGGAGACTCAAAACCCAATCACATTTACATTTTTTTTTGCAGGAGAAGGAAAAATAGTTCACTGTAGTTTAGGTCAGTCTCCATTTAAAATCTTTATTTTTATAATTGCATGATTTATTTTTCCAGGTGTTTTCAAAATTCCAGCTTTAAATGGAGATGCTATAGGAACCAATGACAGATTTTGAAAGAACACCTTGACACAAGGCCTTGACACTTTTAATGTTCTGCAACTACAGGAAAAATGAAATATATTAATTTCCCTGTGATTTTCACATGATGATTCCCCAACATTTTGATTATTAAAAGTGTATGATACTCACAGAGGTTACAAGTCTCTAATTGAAAGATAAAATGAAATATGAACCCTAAAACCAGACAGCTTTGGTCCTTTCCATGCCTCTACCCTTGACAGAAGAGTATCTTATCATAGTCCATTATAAATGTTGATCTGGTCAAAAATCACATGCTATGCCCCGGAGAAATTTCCTAAGGGATTTCTTGATATTTAGAATATATCTTCATAACGTTATTTTCCCCATTATAATGGCATGATCAACCTCTTGATTTAACGAAGTCCGTTTAAGGACTGCTTCTTGCAATATGTGTTGATATTGCTGAGTTTGACAGAAAACCTGTGGAGTTTTGCTATTTGAATTGTCATATCCCTAATATATACTGGTGGATTAAAACAATGACTGTGAAGACAAGAGGTGATTCCTCTTTTTTTTCCTGAATCTTCAGAGGGCAGGAAAATCAATGACATCTGATCATCTTGGATGATATCAGATTTTCTCCCTTTGCTTTTTGTTTGTATTTGCTGTCAGTATCTGCTCTTGCTCAGATTCTTATAAAAATGTGTGTATTTGGGATGATGTTTTCAATGACCAGAAGGCATTTAGTGGAGTACTATATTAATTAAACTTGAAAAAAGAATGTTGTCTGCTCTCTTAAACTTTGGAAATATGATACAGGCACTCTAGTTCCCTTTGACATGCTTGATTCAATTTCAAATCACTACAGATGAGATTCTTACATGCCAAAAATATACAGGACATCAATATTATCCCAGGACATACAGCTAGTTGACAACGGTTCATGGATCAGTATAATCAAGAGCAAAAACATGTTTTTCAAATTTCTGTTAAACACATGTTGTCAGTAACTTAGAGCTGGAGGTGCATAACATTTCTATTTAGAGATCTCTGGGTAATTATCTGCTCTGAGTTTCCCATATGTTTCTTTTAATCAGACTTTTTGTCTTAACGATGAAACAATGTTCCAATTAGAAAAAATTACACCATACAAAATTATGCATAAACAATTCTTTTTATTCTAAAATGCATGAGGGTCATGGATTAATAGATTACAGTGTGAAACATTGTTATATATGTATTTGACACACTAGATGAAAGACAAAATTGCATTATTTTAAAAAGTACTGATCTGGAACAAATCATATTTAGCTGAAGGATTGGTGATTCATTTTTAACTAATACATCAAAATGAAATCAAGAAAAAGAAAGGCAAATGTTGATTTCTTGCTTGGATCTGTGAAAATCTATATCTATTTGAAACTCCAGAACAATTTAATGCTAGAAAGCAAGCAGTAACTTTTTTTTTTTTGTCACTTTGCAAAATGTTTGTGCTCAGCAGTGCCCATCTCCACTCCACCCTTTTGCTGAAGCCAGGTCACTGCAGCAACTGCTGCAGGCAAGGATCTTGGGGACAGTGGGATCATGAGCCTTGTCTACCTCTTAGCGCCTTGATCTCTTGGCTAAGAGGAGCAGACCAAATGTGGGTTCCTAATGCTGATACTACTTTTACATCTACTGTCACTGTCTCAAAAAAAGAGAATCAAATATTTAGACAAGGAGGAGCCTACCCCTTTTTTAGTGCATCCTTCCCTCCATTTTTCCCCTTGGAACAAAATAAATTTAGAACTGAAACATTGCCACAGAACATTCTTATTTTGATGAAATGTTTTTTGACAAAAAGCTGCTCCACTGGACGGTTTTCTCCCTGCTGTCTGTAGTGAAGAACAAATTGCTATATCAACATGGAGATACAACCAGGAACAGAATGGAAAACTCTTCACAGACTACAGGGCCCTGATGTTATGGTATTGTTGTAACCTTTTCATGTGTGTAAGCACTCTTGAATTTAGAGCACTTCAGGGAATTCCCAATTGCAGAAATTCAGGGCTAAGTTCCCATCTTACAGATGTTAAGGAACAATTTGTAAAAATAATGTGAAATAAAAAAAAGAGAGGAGTTAAAATATGCACATTGTAACCTCAGCTTTGAGTCTCTCTGTATTCTGTTAAGGTTAGAAAATAAGCAAACAATTGCAGAGGGCAATCAAGTTTTAAAGCCTGATAGGCTCTGCAGTCTGTTCCTAGAAATAATTTTGGACACGCTACTCAGTAAGGCTCCAGACATTGGTGAGAGGCATGTGGATGAAATTAAGGAACCTAGAAAATGAGAACAGAAGAGCTCCTTTGCAATGGATGGTACACTGGGATTTATGGAATATTTTTTTATAAAGAGGGCCAGAATACTATTTTCGTATCAACTGGAGGCATGAAATAATCAAAAAGGCCTAAAGGAATGATGTATACAATTGCTATTGACTTCAAGACAGGCTGAATACTGCTTCCCTTAGGTTCTTAGCTAATAATGGGCTTTATTTCCAATTGTTTTATTGCAACACCATTAATTTAATGCTTGGGGAGCAGCCAGTGGGAACATCAGTTATTGTCATGCCACCTATGAGGAGCAATAGAACCAATTCTGAACATTTATTCCAGAAACAGTCTGAAGCTCAAGCAAAAGATAATAATGACCATATCTTGATAAAAAAGGGAGAATTTCAATCTAATGGAAATTGTTTCTGATGAAATATTTTACAAGACATATTCAAAGGAAGTTTGAAATCCAAAAGCTGTGGAAAACAATGGCAATGATCCCACTGGCTTTAGTGACCCTACAACTTCAGTGCAAGATCCTTAAAGCAGGGTCCTAGTTAATGAGAAATCCTGTGATCGCAGGCCAGTTTTTTGAGTGATCTAATTTGCTGAACGTCTTCAGTCTACCTTCTTGAAATATATACTATATATATTCCAAGAATATGTGTAGGACAGATGCCATTTCCAGTATAAAGAAATTAATCAGAACAAAGAGTCAATTGAGATGAAATTTTTCATTGAGAATGAAGAAACTGAAGATCAGCTATGTGTTTCTATTTCTAAATTTGCTACTTTTGGCTCAGAAGGAGGGTTTTTATGAGTTTCACAGCCTATCTAAACCCAGAAAATGCTGAAAATCTCTCCAAGAAATTTATCTAAATAGCACAACATTTTCCATACAATTCCAGGAGAACAGAAAAATTTGATCCTTAAAAAGTTATTGGGAGTCTTATAGGAAAAAAATTCTGACCTGACCTACTGCTGTAAGTTAACTTATCTGCATTGATTTTGCTGATATTTTATCTCTTTGCACCAGCTCTTTCCCAAATTCCCTTTAAAACTTCTTTTAATTTGCACAGGATTTGTGTTTTCCTCATATGCTTATGAACTCAAGAACCCTGAAGCACATTCCAATAAGATTATATTCCTTTAAAAAGTACAGATCTGTTCGTAATGCAACTTACCTGTGACATTTCCACATTTTAAAGGAAAATTGTAAATAAGATGATCATTTGGTTGTCTACAGTATATTTGTTTCTATTTGATGGCAAGATGAAAAGACTCAGATACTGATGTCTTCTGTTTTCAATAAGTAACCCTAACAGCTTTGTGATATGAGTAATCTCCTTTTATTGGGTGTTGCTTTATCAGTTAACAGAATATGAAACAGCCAACAAGAAATAACTGAGATTGCAGTTGTGTTGACACTGACTGTATGGATTTTTTTTTTGCAGAAAATAAAGGGAAATATGAAAACAGATTTACAAGACTCAGCTAGACATAGTCTGAAATAAAAAAGTCTTATGCATAGCACAGAAAAAAACTCAGGGGTTTATTGCAATTTCATATGGGAACACCTGTAGCCAAGGACAACATCACAGCTGTTGAGTGCTAACCTTTCACATTAGTACTAGTTCATCAGCAGGAATTTCTGGGTGAGAATTATCTTTCTTAACGAGAAGTTTGCACTCTTAATATGTGCATCATGCTTTTCTCAGCAGGTTTTGAAAGGCCACAGTGGCTGAAGTTTAGTTCTAAACTTTATTTTCGATACATTTTTATTTTAAAAGGTTGTTATTGTTGCAAGTTATTTTTAGGATTTTTTTTCCCAATTAATCAATTATTGATTTTCTATCATAGATAAAATGATAGAAAATTATCAAGCTGAAGTTTTTGTAGAGTTCTGGGTGTAGCTACATAAAGATCAAGGACTGTGAATCTTGTATCATCCTAAAAATGCCGGAGCTTCAGGCTGTCTTGAGAGCTGAGTTCATGATCCAAGAAGAGAGGTTAATTTAATTCGGTGTAAATTGCAGGTACCACAGTTGCTGTTTGATTCTTCTTGCACTAAAGCTTGTATAAGCAGGGTTTATACTTCTTGTTCATAAGACACTTTAACACAGAAGTGAAACTAATAATGAAATGTGATCTCTAGGGAGGGAACTGGCTTATTTAATCTTAAGAAAATAAGTCTAAAAATACTTCATGGGATGATGTACAGAATCCTACAGGTGCATGACTGAAGGATTAGAGACAATGAATATAAGCTTCGAAACAGAAATTCTTCTCTTGCTATGATTTTATTTTCAAGGAGGAAGATGGTCAAACACTGGAAAAAAAGTCCAGTTTGTACAGATTCTGTACTTTGAGATGCTCAGCACAGGTCAAGCTCCTCAGAACCTGCTTTAACTAAACCTTCTATGAGCAAAGAATTGGATCGTATAACTCTCAGGTTCCTTCTGGCCTAACATGACTCTACAAATCAGACTCATCTATATATTCTAGGATTAGAGGAATTATTTTGCTATACGATAAATGAGAATTTATGTGTTTTGTCATTTTTCTTTTGTTTTGTTTTTTAATAAAAAATATATTTTTGAATTATTATTCTATTAGACTTGTTTGGTTATATGGAAATGAATGCTCAACTTTATTTCTGCTCAGAAGATTTTTTTTTAAATAAGGGTTAACTGGTTTGCAGTTTTCTATAAGCAGGGTCTAGGACATGGGGTTTTGCAAAAGTTCTATAAAGAAAGTGTCTGGAAAAAAGGGTATTTTGTAACCACTGGAAAATTTACAGTAACACATTTCAGATTTGTGATAAGTATTACTTGTTCATTAAAGAGAATCAAGGTTAAATCCTTCAGGAAATGCTGCAGAGCTGTATATTTTTAAAATACCCTTTAATAAAACCACAGAAGTGTTCTATATTTCACAAAATATTTGTTGCATGACATTGACTGAAAGCAACACCATCAAAGCTGTGGGAAAGAGGTATATGAGAATACTAACAGCGATATGAAATTATTGCACTTGCAAGGTTTCAATTTCCAAATCCACCGTAACATAGCAAAATGTGGAAAACAAATCCATCATCTGTGAATCAGTGGTTTAAAATCTTACTTTTCACTCTGGAGTTCAGCTAGATAAAGAGCAGGAGTAAAAGGGTATGAATAACTCTATTTGCCTACAATTCTTGTTAAACACATCTATGGATTTTCAGTTATATAACACATTCAAGTGTTTCCTTTAGGCATTTATTATTTTAGCTTGAAAAATATGTAAGAATATTTCATGGGATTAAAAATTAAAATCAACTGAAATGTCTGAAACATTAATACTACCATGGAACTGTCCTAAATGCCATTCATTTCTGAAAGGACCACTGAAAACTCCCACATTTCTCAAGCTGTGAGCAGCAGTGTCTGTTTTTCAGAAAATATCATGTTTCATGATATACATTACTTTCTCTTAAGATTGGGTTGGAAGGGACCAAGACTTTCTAGTTCTATGGGCAGGGAAATCTACTGGTCCAAGTTACCCAAAGATCCATCATACTTGGCCTTGAATACTTTCAGGGATGGGACATCCACAACTTCTCTGGGCAACCTGTTCCAGTGCCTCAACAGCTTAATATCCAAAATTAACCTACTTTTTTCAGTTTATAACCATTCTCCAACAATAATAATAACAACAATCACTGCCAGCTCTAGATTTTGGGGATTTTGATGTTTTCTGGTTTACCAAAGTCTACAGGAAAATATTCACTGGGTTGGATCTCCTGATTACACAGCCCCGTTCATTTACTGCCCAAGTTTTTAATTTCTGTGTGCAAGGTGAGAGCCTGAGAGTCCCATCATACCAAGTCTAAGGCAAAGGGGAATCTCCACAGAAAGCTTTGAGAAATGTAGAGGCAAAAGGTCTTTAGTGTATTGCTTACAGCCTCCTGAGAACTTTAAAAATAATTTCGTTGTTGATTATTCTGACAAAGAAGGACACAATGGTAAAACTGAGTTTCTGGTCTTGTAGAGATTGACCGTCTGAGACCCACCAGTGGCAGAAAAAGTACAACATTGCCATCTACATTTGAGCAGAGTCACTCAAAATATTGTCATTTTTATCCAGCCTTTAGTTCAATGCTTTCATCTTCCCCACTGAAACAGATTTCCCTTGGTGATATTTCTTTGGAGTTGGGCCATCTTTACACATTGGAAAGACTTCAATGGGTGCAATATCATGCTCTTCAAGATTTGCATTTGAAATATTCTAAGATTAAAGGAAACCTATTTAACCAACTATGTAACTGAAGACAAGCGATTTTGAGCACAGCAGGCAGTGTGGGAGGGTAAAAGACTGTGCAAATGAGTGATATTGGATATTGGGAAAATCTTTGTGCTTTTCATATCTCTGCTTAGCATAAGAATAACTGATGCAGAGGAAACAGAAATTGTGTCATGTATTGGATGCTTTCCAGACAAATGAAGAAAAAGTCTAAAGCAGATTGACTGGAATTAGTGGAAACATGTTATCTACAGTTTTAAAAGAATGCGATCCTGGTTGTGAAACATATGTTTGAGGATTTCATCTTGAGGAGAGGAAGGAAAACACAGCTTGAAACTCACTGGCCCACATTCCTCTTTGGTTGTTATTTATACCTGTGTGTAATTTAAATGAAACACTGCTATCAACTCCAGTGAGCCACATTGATAAATACAGCCCCTGAGAGGGTCTCCTCTTGGTCTGCTAAGAGCACCCATGAACATCAAATTCTGATCCTTGTGGTGTTTAAAGCCCTCTCCAGGAAGGTCATTAAAGATAGTGATTACTGAGCCTTGTGTTCCTAGCTTTTAAACCTTAACATCATTACCTGGCCAAATGCTATGGATCTTAATTGTGTAAATTGAAGCTAATTGATTTTCAAATTAAATTGACTTATGCCCAGGTCACAGGTAATATGGCTCTGCAAGTAAGTGGTTCTTCACTCAGCCTGGAGTCAAACTCTCTCAGAATTTTTGTCAAATCAAAAACACTGACAAATTTTAACACAGATTAACATCTAGGTTTACTTTAGGAAAACCTACATGGTTTTGGTAAACACCGTCTTCTCACGTATTATATGAGATGTGTCTTGAAATATTTATGCCTATAGTCTGTGAAAGAAAGAACACAATTTTAAAGGCATCAGCAACTGGATAAACAAAAACCTTGCAATAAAATAATATATCAGACAAAGAAAAAAAAAGAGAATTGGTTTTAGACTCAAAATATTTGAAAATGAATGGAATACAGAGTTGGGTTTGGATTTTTATTTTTTTTAACATGCTTACTTATTTTGTCCCAAAAAAGGGTATTTAGTTGCTAAATTATGTTCTAAAATTTAAACAGAAAACCAGTGTTTCTTTCAAGTCAGATTTTTTTTCATTCAACATATAATCTTTTTTATATATGTTTTGAAAGGAAAATTGTTTTTTCCTTTTATAGAGTTACACCAATCTCTTCAGCAGTTTAGCAAATGTCCTGAAAACCCCAGCTGTTCCTACACTGATTATTCTATTGATTCTGTTTGCTTCCATTACTTATACGTTGATTCAATCCATGCTACTTCATGACTAAAAAAATTAATTTAAAGGGAAATATGAGTAGCTATTGCTTCTTAACACTTCAGGTTTACAAGAATTAACAGTATTCAACCCAAATATTTTCATCACGGTGGTAGAATTAATAATCATTTCCATGAGTTGAAACTTAGCTGCTGACATAACAAGACAGACTACTAAATTGTGTAAGACAAGCTGAGAGGATTTGGACCAAATTTTTATTTAGTGTCACCTGATATAGTTGTGTTGGGTTCAGCACAGTTATATATATTTATTCTCAATGAAAACATAGGTTTTATTTATAGGACTATTTCATTGTGTGGAGCTGCTTAACAGGTTCAAATGTAGACATTCATAAGTATGTTTATATTTATATTTATGTATGCATGACAGTATCTCGTACCATGAAATGTTGCATTACTATATTATATCAGTGAAAAGACATTGCTGTCAATTACTTTTTTTGATGTTACAGAACATCTTTGTTATTTTTCTCCATCACTGAGAAAGGCTTGAAACTGAGCTCAGAAGCAGAAGTAAAAGAAAAAAAATGCTATATGTGTTCCTGGAATTCCTGTAAGCCATTGCTTTGAACTCTTATGGTTTGACAATATTGATTTAAAGCAACAGACTGTACAATGTCATGTCACATATCATTTTCACTTTGTGTAAGATGATAGAGTGTGGACATGTGTGTGTGTACCCTCTGTAGTTTATAAATCAGATTAAGTTCAGAAAAGCAAGCATTAATTTCTTATGACTGGGTTAAATTTAAAAAACTAAGTGGACATCCAACAGTGAACACATTCCTGGTGAAAATATCATTGAGTTATTGAACTATAAATTTGATCTTAAAAGTCTATGTTTCTAGTAATGAATACCATCTTGTTGTGAGATTTTTGTACTGTTCATAAAATTCTGATCAGCAAAACGAACACTTGGAAGTACTGGGTCTTGCTGACAATGGAAAATAGAGGTGTTAAACGTAAATCATTGTACAATGAAATCAAGGAAAGTAAACTAATATTTTTTCTATAAAAACATTATAGACCCATTTTATAACAGAAGCAGCTTACAGCATATAATCACATTTTTAGCAGCTGTTGCCAAATTAGGTAAAAGCTCTGACAGAAAATTTGTTAATGACATGATTTAGGCCTTACAGGCAGCCTCAACTAGTCAGAAATTGTGAGGAACACTGATTCAATATGATCCTATTGTTAGTATTTTTATTATAATAACAAATAGTTGTCACAGCTTCAGGCTTGGGAAATGCCATAAGATGACTGCTGGGCAGTACAGGATCTAAAGAACTTAAACTGGAAGAGACAGGACAAAACAGCATCTGTATTTTATAAGATGCAGAGAGCTTGAAAAAGACATTTTCTAGGATACTTAACTTCAGTCCCTGATTTCTCCATACTGAAGCGGAAGAAATAAGTAACTCCTGCAGGCAACTAATTGCTCTCTACATTAGGCTTTTGAGGTAAACTCCTAAGGATGCATGCCTTGAAGGTGTGGAGGTGCTGAGCCCTGGTCCATGACACACCCTGCATTAGTCTGCTGAATGACTGGCTGGCTCAGGCAGGGCACACAGTTGTGCATCTGTATCACACACTGCTACAAGAAAGGATTCCAGTCCTCTCTCTCCTCCCAGAGATGTCCCGTCCTTTGGCATAGAATACCAAGAGGCAAGAATCTGGTTTTTCTGAAATATTTTCACTTCTTGTGAAGTATTCAAGTATGTACTAAACTAGTGAATTAAATCTGTCACTCAAGAAAGTATGACAGTCACCTGCATGAGAGTTATTTTCTCCTTCTCTCTCTTTCTTGTTATTTTTAGTCATGTTTCAACAAGAGCTACACCTCAGTGAGGTTTATTATTTGAAGGCTTAGACAGTGAAGGTATGTTTTGTAAGTTCAAATCCTTTAAGTCAGATAAAATTTGAGCTATCTAATCTAATGTCAGGATGGATGCTCTGTGTACTGAGTTATTTACTATGAAGGGAAAGTGGTTTGTTTTCTTTTTGCAAGGAAGGATTTACTACTTAAGTAATTCTTATCTTCTAAGGGTTTCCATTTTGACTATAGACATTTATTCACTCAAAGTTTTGGCTTTCTGTTTTTAGGTGCTTATTTTTTGTTCTCAATTTTGTGGAAAGTTGTGACTGTTTCAGAGGCTGTGAATTCCATTGGGAGGTCATATACATAAAATATACCACCTCTAGTATCTAAGCACCCTTAATATGCCCTATTATTTGAGATCCTCAAGCTTGTGGCTATCTACTATGGCCTCTAGGAAATACAAAAGGTTCCTCTACTACTTTACCTTGGTCTCTAAGGTCTTCTTCTGCTTGTGATTGAAAAGCATCAACTTATTTTATGAGCTGGATCTTACTCACATTTTGTACTTCAAAGTACACCCACAGAAAACTGACTTTGTAGGATTGTAGGATATGCACTGTTTCCAGCCTCCACCTGCCTATTTTATGCCTGGGTCTTGAAGATTTTTTTATCTGAAATTAACTTGCTCTTTTCACACTACTTACAGTAATCCAAATTCATTGTACTACTCTCCTGGAGAATATTTGATGTGAACCAGATATTAAAAGTATTAAAAGACACCTTTCTTTCTTGTTGAAAAAGCTGCATTTAGGTCACCACAGAAGAAAACTATTTTTTTTTTCCCAGTTACAGAACTCTCCTGAGCAAAAATCACTCTGGATTCTATTTCTGTTTCTAGTTAATAAATTCCCTGGTTTATTTTAACTAATTTGTAGAGTAAAGGCTAGAAGTAAATCAAGTCATGGTCCTGGGTCCTGTTAATATTTAATTATTCTGCATGAAGCGGACCAGTTTCAACTGAAAAAAAATAAAGAGTGGGGCAAGTTAAGTTCAAGTTCCTTATAGCCAAAAAGAAAGTCAGCCTTTCTACTTTCCTTATAAGTGTCCTAACTTCCAAGCTATGTATTAGTAGCAGAACCTGGGACTGCAACAATATTAAATGCAAAATCTCACATTCCAAGTACGTTGAAAACACTAAGTGGATTCAACCCTACTGGGCCGAAGGTCTTTGAGTTTGAGCATGGGAGAGATGAGAGGACAAGTGAAGCTGAGGCAGATTCTGACTCTTATTCTGAAGATAATTGTAACATAACACACTAAAAAGGAGCAAATGGACCTACAGGACTTACATATTTAGGAGCAGCATGACAAGGTGGTCCATGAAAAACTGAGTGTTCATTTTAGCATCTAAAGATCCAGACTTCTAAATCTCTTTGTGAATACAGCCAAGAACCCTCTTTCAAGGAAAACTGATCAGTGAAAATATCTAAAGAACTTAGCAAAATGGTTAGGAAGCTCCCAAATCATGTATCTGCTTTCAGAAACATCTATCTTAGGTTCTTCCTTAGGACAGTTTTGGCAGCACAGAAATTACGGTCAGATTTTTTGAATCTGAGTCTGGTGTATTAACTATAACAGCAGCCTGTTTTCAGAGCTTGAAGTTCACAAATGAAGGTATAAATCAACAGCAACCAACTGGAGAGATGCCAGAGTAAACCAAATGTAAGACGGAAGAAAATCAGTTGGTAAAAAGTTTCTTATTCCTCTCCCCTTTTCCACTTTTATTTCTTCAATTTTAATCCTCTTTGAAGGTATATGAAAATAATTATATTATATATTGCCTCTGTAAAAGAAGCAAAAAAAAGAGTTATTCTGATACCTCTACTTTATTATTTCACTATGTTTCTCTAGTTAAGAAGATCCGATTTTTTACCATTACCACCAACACTAATGGCAAAAACGTTTAAAACACATTTTCCTTCCAAGAAGAAACGTCAAAGCTTTTCAGACCTTTCCTTTCTAATTCCCTGCTGGTCCTGCTTATACTATAATACTCCATATTCCTGGCAATATGGCTTGAAGAATTCAGTGTGTGTTATGACTACCTGACATAGAACAGTGTTCTGTTCCTCTGTTTTCCAGGCTATCATTTAAAAACTCTTACATGTTGCCTGCTATATTGGATTAATTGGATTAGTCACCTGACTAAAGAATGTTTTGCAGGATCAAGTTCTTCCTCTGTGATATTAAAAAAAAAATTAATCTTAAAATTTTGATTTTACTTATATATATGCACACACATATATATACTTACATGCATACATATATATATACATGCATAAGAAAATCTGTGGGAAGTGGTCTTATTCTCCAGGGAAAGGAAAAGTCTGGGAAGTGGTGTAGTTGAAATTTTCAGTGTTAAGAAAGGCAGATGAGTGAAAATATAAAGCAAGCTCAAAGGGTGGGCTTTTGTTATTACTACTTAGAGGGGAAAACTGAGGGACTAAATTGAAATATTAGGTAACAATGAGCAAACAGGCGATTGGACAGGGTTGTTTCACTCTCAGAGCAAGAGACATATGGAATAAGTTACTGGTGAAGGTAACTGAAGTACAGTCTCACAGAGATAAAGGGATACCTAAATCTGTTTCTGGAAGGGAGGATTGAAGAATAGGGTGAAAAAAGCAAGTAGGGTGGATTAAGCTAAACTATGCCAGGACAGGCATGTCAGCACATATGAACCTCTTCTCTTTCTGCAATTCTGCTGGTTTATTTGCTTTTTTTGCTTTATCAGCTCATAATATCAAATTTGTACTGTCACTTTTACTCTTTCATATCTACACATTTTCTCTGTGCTATTCAGCTCCCAGTGCATCAGTGAATTCTGACTGGTGCATTTAGACACTCAAGACCAGTATAATGTGTGTATGCAAGAAGTGTGAATAAGTGACAGACAACTAAGGTGAGATTCTTCTCACCTATGAATGGTATAAGCATCTGCTGTTGAACAGATGCCCTCTTTACAGTAACCAGACAGAAAAAGGAATATCTTAACAACCCATCTAAAATATTTCAGTGGGTGAGATAACTTGGGCCATAAAAGTTTCTGTTTCTCTTCACTGAATATAAATAGAGCATAGGAAAATTCACATAGATATAGAAATCTAAACTGTAGAGAACTAGAGTTATTCACATGAATTGACACCACTCTCAATGCTATGTCAAGAAGCAAACCCATTTCTACCTGAATTACCTAAGGCCACTTCAGCAACTCTGATATGGATTGTGATTCAGAGATATCTGAGTAAAAGGACTTGCCTTGAAACCAGCTCAGAGAAGTCAGTATAAATCTGCTCTAACTTAGAGGAAGAGTTTAATGACTTTGGTATAAGTCTGTTATACTCTCTTGTTTTGGTTTTAAGGAAAACAATTTCTCTGGGTAACACTCCAGGGGGTTGTGTAGATGTAAGCTGCACAGAAATTAAATCCTTTCACCAGAAATGGATAATGAAATCCAGTTTGGATAAGGCCTTGAGCAACCTGATCTAGTAGGAGGCATCCCTGCCCCTGCAGGGTGGGTTGGGAATAGATGATCTTTGAGGTCCATTCCAACCCAAGTGGTTCTATGATTCTATGAAATAAGAATCATGGTCTCCCATGATTCTTCCCTGTGAAGCAGTTTGCTTCATACAAAACTCTTAAATATCTGAGAGAGAGATTATGGCCAACTGCTTAGGTCACACAGCTAGAAGAATATTGGACATATGGACATAGTACAAGTAGAAGAGAATGAGAAATACTTGTTTTCAACAACACATTTATCTGTATCTGTAGGTATAACCAACTTCAAAGAGAGAATGGTCTCAGCTGTTTACCAGATCATTTTTATGCCTGATCTAGTTATCTCATTCTCAGGGCTGCAGAAATTACAGATTATGAATCCTTCAATAGATCTGTTTTTCTTTGTTTAAAATTACTCTCCTGGGATGTGTTGGAAATCCCTAGTGTAAATCAGATAGATGAGTAAACTTTGTATAGATGAGGTTTTGTATTCCAGATTCCAAGTGGTAGTCTTACACAGTAGAATGCTGAATTAGAGAAGAAGGAATAAATTAATCCATCTTGAACAAGTATCTTGTCCAAATCTTTTCATTATTTTGCATTCAGTGAAAGTGCTTGGAGTCAAAAACCTAGACATATATATAGTGGGTTTTTGTAATTAATAAATGCTGTTTCTGAAGATTAAATACTGATTTGAAAAATAAACCATAGGCTTTTAGAGCAAACTTAATCTTCTAACAACTGTATTGAGATAAATTATATTCATGGGAATATGGATAATGTTAACCGAGCACCATAGGAAACTGTGCATAATGTAAAGCTTAGTTTAATTAAGGAACTTATCACTCTCCAATTTCTACTGCTATTTCCCCCCTCAAGAGGAAAAAAGAAATGTGAAGAAAAAATATTTGTAATGAAAATATGCTGGAAAATTATCAGTCTATTTTATGTATACTTATAATGAAGTATAGCATTTCATAAGTTTTTCACATCCACTGTTGCACTGTTACAATTTTTTAAATTCTATTACCTATATTACATTACTACATCTGAAGAACTTTAAATGGTTCTTTCAAACATCAAAAAAATCACTACAATAGTATGGATGTATTTCAAATAGGTTTGTGACTGTTAAGACACATCCAAATACCTTTCACCTCAAAATCCTGCTGGATCACACATGTAGTTTTGCTACTTTGTTTAGAGGCCTGCTTTCATTGTCTGGAGAAACTAACAAATGGTATAAAATAATTATGTTCTGTCATTTCTCTTACTCTTACCATATTCTGTTACGCCATCACTGCAATGCTCTTACTAAGAGCCTTGGCTGCATTCCACTCTGAGTTCTTTCTAAGTAACTTCATCTCTAGGACTACAAAGATTCATAATCAGTTCCTATCCAAGTGCTGAAATTAATTGCATGGAAATCCATCTCTGTGTGTTACAATGCTTGCTATTGAAGCAATCTTGAAAGCAGACACCATGTGGGGGGAAGGAAGGAGGAGAGCAGGGAGGGAGAAAAAAAAAAAAAAAAGAAAACTTTGGCCCCAGCTCAGAGAAATCAAGCTGTGTTCTGTGACACACTCCAAAAAAGAGGGTGGTCTCCTCCCCACCAGAAGTCACGCAACAGGAACAGATACCCTCACCAAGTTGCTGCCTGTGCAGTTCTGTGTTTCCTTACCTTAGAGGAGAGAAGAGATGCCTCTCTTGAGAGTATAAACAGGTGAGAAGGTTCACAACAGAATCTCTGAAGGTTACCCAAAACTTAGATGTCTACTGGGATAACTCAGTGATTTTAATGTCAGAGTTCTGAAAAGTCTTAAATTAGGTACATATAGCAAGTTTTTAAGCTCTTTCACTTCTTTAAGGTGCTGTCTCTAGTCTCTGACTAGGATGTGTAGAAACCTGTGTTTGTCTTAGCAATCACAGAGGACCATCTGAATAAGCTGAATTTATTTACTAGCAGCGGTTTACAAGACTAAATAGATATTTGATCCGTTTTCAGTGTTTTCTTACATCATTATATTAGAAAACCATCTGGAAGTGCCTCTGTTCCAGATTTGTTGTAATTTCAAAGGCATTTTGAGTAACAGCCATTTGGGTAACATAGCAATTCTGGTTAATCCATGACTTCCACATCTATGCTGGAAGAAACAGGGAATATTAGAGAGCATAAGATGTGAATCAATATTCACTGCTGAGCATGTGAGTGATGCTTTCATCAGCGGAGGCTTAACATTAACTGAGAAACTCAGAAGAAATCTAGAAAAAATGTTAATTTCACTTTACTACTGGATGAAACACTGCTGCTGTGCAGATGGTGGAAAAAAATAAGGAAAGAGAGTCATGGGAGCCTTTTGTTTCATTTAAGGTCCTATTTTTACCTCCATGAGTGGTGTTGTATGGACAGTAATCTGCATGGAACTCTCTGCACGCTTCTCTGCTTATTTCCCCAAATGGTCTTGGTGCTACAAGTATTTGGTGAAAACTCATGGTCAAATGTCAATCTTCTTATGAACACATGCACACACAGGCATAGAGATGAACAAGTAGACTTTGCTGATTAGCTTGTTGATTTGGAATATGGTCAGTTCAGGACAGAAAGAAAGGCCTTGTCTTAGTAAATGCTACAAAGGACAGTGTTTTCCAGCTCTGTTCCTTTACATAACTAAAACGACCATTTGGACACAAGGCAAAAAATGGTGTTGTCATTCACAGCAAATGTTCCAGTCAGCCTGAAAACATTTAGTGTCAGAGATGTTGCAGTTTACCTCATAAATAATATTATCAAACTTTAATACAGAAGTTGTCAAGTCGTTTTAAATATTTCATTCCTCATGAAATTGTGCCAGGCACTGACACTGTCTGCCGGTGTCCGACTGACACACTGCAGTGGTAATAAATGGGGCACTGTATGTCTAAGCTCCCTAGCTGAGATATGACATTAACTCTTGACCCTCAAATGAAAAGAAAACTCAGTATCTCCTGTTACTATTATAAATGTTGACTTTAGTATTCATTGTTAAAGAACACATTTTGGTCTCATTCCACACAGCATCATGCAATGTATGGATCTATAACAGTTTTCACTGGTACTGTTTCTTTTCACTTTGTCTACATCTGATAAGCCAGAAACCTTGGGGACTAAACCAAAACACAAGCACTACTGAAGAAACAGGCCTGGGAGTTTTTCTGCTTCGTCTCATGACACCATGCTTGTGTAATGTTATAGAGTAATACAGCCTTTATTTTACAGCATATGAAAATGTGAATACCCTTTTATATTTCATACACAAAGTATGCACAAACCCCCACTGAACTAACACATTGGCTGATATGTCCTAGGCCCTCTTCTGGGCCACTTCATAGTCAGGATAAGCTATTGTAGTTTCCCGTGATGAACTTCTAGCTCAAACCACAGAAAACTAAGCTTGTCTGGTCCAGAGTTCCTTATCTCCCTCTCTAACACATAAGACAAAAACATGGTTATTAAATATAGCAGTCAGAGGCAAAAGCTTGCATAATTCTTTCAAAAGCACCCACTTTGAAATTTGGAGAAGAAAATTTCATTAAATTAGACCAGCCCCTCTTACCTCATTACAGAGCATTAATAGTTTAATCTATAAATTACACAATTACAGGTGTTACTTGTGAAAGCTCTATTTTTTAGTTTTCCTAGTCTGACAAATAGACACCAGAGACATCCTTTTTCTTATGAGTGCAATGGATGTAAAAATTTGGAACTAGAAGGGTGTGTTTCCGCAATCAATTGAGAATGTTAATTTTTCTGTTTAGGGCTACATCTTTATGAGTGACTTTATCATGGATAGCAGGGACTGTCTGGCTGCTGAATTGCTGTCCTTGGTGTCATTGCAGAGAAAAAGTCTAGAGTATTTACAGGATAAGTCATATATTTAAAATAAACACAAATTTTTATTGTCCCTTGACTCTTGCCATCTAATCTTAGATGAGAGATAAATATCATTTGATTTCTACTGAACAAATGTGAAATGACTGTTACTGTACTTCCCAGCTGAGGCCAGACTTTCCCTATTTTGATCCCCTCCTTGTTGCAGAAAAGCCCAGGAAACAGGAAGACAAAGTTTTGTTCTGTTACCAAAAGGATGTACTTAAAAATCCAGATTGAACTGGATGAAATGTTTAGCCAAGAGAATTTCGTTGTGATACACTTATCTTGGTACCCCAAAAAAAGGCCAATCCTCGTGTGCTAGTCAGGCTGGAAACCCAAGCAGTCACAGGAAATATCATCAAATCTATGTGCAGGACAGTTATACTGGTTCACCTGAAGAATAATTGCATTAATCTGTTATTTACCAAGGCATTTAGGAGGTGTTTAATTACTCTACATAAAACTAAGGCAAAAAAGGAACAGTTATCACCCATGACTTTGTGAATTGGGCTACTGTGTTTAAATGAAGTTTCCTTGTACCTTATGCTGAGTTTAAGACAACGTAGAAGAGACTGGTCTGAAAAAATGTGACAAATAAATGCAGCATGCCTAAAGGTGACCTTTCCTACAATACACATTATCTTCTTAAGGAAATAGACAGATTCTTCTAGTTCATTATGCTTATTTGCAACATAGACTGATCCATGGGAACCGCACCAGACAACAACAGCATTAGGGTCAGGATATAGAAATGCATCCAGGCTGGTAATGAGGAAATAAACGACCTTGGAGAGGCAAGTCCTCAGAATCGTATTCTATTCTTATACATACTTGCATACAGAATTCGTATGCAATTAACAGAGATCTTCTAGATGTCTCATAACTTTATTTCTTTCCTGTGTATGCTTGAAAAAATGGCAATACACTAGTAGAAATTTATCAGTGTCACTGAGGGAGATTGCTGCCCTTCTAACCAGAAATTAGTCCCACTAATGTCAAAGGGCTGATGGATGTCTTCAACAGCAGTAAAGAGTTCACAGCCTTGCCCACAGAAATAGGCTCTTAAATCAGAGCATGTTCTTATCTTTGAACCTTGAGCCATTGACTCTTGGACTGTTCCTGCTCATCAGCTGAGAGATATCTGGATCTGCAGTTAGCCCTTACAATTACAATTCTCAGGAATATTTCCCCTGCTGTCATCAAATCTGTCACAGATTACTCTTCTGGGCTTTATATGGCCATGGAGCTGGTAATTGCTCTCATGCAAACAGCAGAGGCATGGGTGAAGATCGCTCCAATACGAGACAGATCAGCTCAGCAGAATACAGCTCTGCTAAAGCATTGAACAGCAAAGTAAAGTTAAAGCATTCCCTGACGGGGATTTCCTTGCCAGTGCACCAGGACCACAGCTGGCCTGCCAGTCTGTTCACCTGAATCCCCACCTTTCTGTTTCCATCTATTGTCTGAATAATTAATTTGTTAGTTAAGGGAACAATGTTCTTCCCTTCTTTATACAGCTGACAAGCACAGGGCTTTAAACACCACACAAATTTGAACAGTGAATGCAAATGATAATTTGTGAATATGTTGCTCTCTAACACAACCAACGAGAGCAAAATTAAAGGAACTTGAACCCATCACACATCACAGAGAAAAGGTCATTCATTTTTCAATCCTTATATCTTTGCTGATGTCTCTACTGATTTAAAATGTCAGCCTTCAGAATTATATTCTCTACAGAAACCTTTCAATGTGTAATTTCACCTTTGCAAATGCAGTTTGAGAGTTTTGAACCAGGGTGACTTTATTCTGCTGAGTACAGCTGAAAACTGTAACAAAATATTGGAGTGTTACTGCAGTCTTGCTCAACTATTTTGTAATTCTTGCAACAAAGCATAGTGAATCATGTAAAACACATTGTTTTGTTTTGCTTTGGAAGACACACTTCTTACTGAATGATGTGTGTATAAAATATGCACACAATACAATACATTATTCTGCAACGGGACTCCATTTTTTGATGGGAGCTTCTAGGGGGTACACTAATACTGGCAATAAATAACAGGAACAAACTCACTATACAACCTGGATTTAGAGTCACAAAAATAGATGAAGTAGCTGCGTGTACACCACTGGTTTTAGAGCCACAAAAATATCTTAAGGGAGATGAAGTACTTTTATGTATATTCAATATTTTGCTCTCTCCTGTCATTGTGAATTAATGATTCTTTCAATTAGGAATTGGACTGAGTCCACCAATTCATGTCACAATACAATCTCTTCACAATGATGAAGACAACCAAATGGCCATCAGATATTGGCTGATTTGTAACTGTTAATACAGAGGTGAAGCACCAGCATGCCCTTTATTCCTACATGAAAAGTTTCATATGTAAAAATGGAGATGAAAGAAGTAACAAAGGGTGTACATTTCTTTTTTTTTCTAATAGCCAAAATAATAGCCAGTTTCAATTTGTTTTATATAAAGTTCATCCACAATAGCAACACAAATTTGATATAATAGACTACACAATTATTAATAAGTTTTCAATATTCATGTGGGGTTTATTGTATATCACACTGTTAGAGTGAGGATTTATTCTGATGAAGTCTAGTTCTCCAGCCATTGTTAACTTTCTTTATACTAAAGTCACTTAAATTCTGATTTTGAAAATCCTGCTCACATCAGTAATGCCTAGATTCGAATGTTTTCCATATGAGGAAAGAGCAAATACATTAGGATTCTTAAGCTTGGGAAAAGATGACTGATAGGGCGAAATGACAGAGGGCTTGAAGTCATAAATTATATGCAAAATGTGAACAGAATGAATATTCACTCCATCTCAAAGCACAAGAACTAGCAGACATATAATGAAAGCATTAAGAAGTAAGTTATATACCAAAGTGGAGTATTCTTTTCCACACAACCTATAATTACATTTTAGAGCTCATGGCCACAGGATTTCATGGAGGTAAAAAATATGCATGGATGTAAAAAGGAACAAATTAATGGAAAGTTAATCAACTGGTGTTGCTAAACATGACTTGCCAGAATGAAATTTGAATCAGGGAGTTCTGAAACTGCTGATTACTGAAAAATTTACTAGACCGAGATATTTTGGATAAGCTTTTCTTTCTTTGCTCTTTGCCTACATGTCTTCTACTGCTGAGTCTCAGAGACAAGATGGTAAATATGGAGGACCTTGGTCTGATGGGCCTTCTCCCCTCCACTCTAAATGTTCCACAGGATGCCTATCACCTCATCCATCAAACGGATATCTACTGTGTAAGTGCCTATGTAAAAGTCCTCTTCAAGGTCAAATACGAGCAACAAATACTCCTGGAGCACAGAAGTTTGGACTGTTTCAGCTGTCTGTGTCAGGGAGGAGTGAACTGAACTGTAAACACAGATATTTTTTCCCACCAACACTGAAAAAACACATAGACATCTATCTTAAATGAGGGCATGCATTATTTGGATTGGGTCAGATATGTGTGAATCCTTTTACTATATCTTTATGCAGAAGATGAACACAAGATTTTCTTCTAGCACTCATATTTGTGCCTTATTCCATATTCGGTCAGTGGAATAAATTACTACAGAAAATGAAAGAAAAAGGATCTGTCTCAACATATTACTCTTCATCAAAACTATCATAAAAATGAGTCCATAATCTGACCCAATTTTTATAAAACATCTACACATGGTCTACAGTCCCATTGAAATTATTAGATTTAAGAACGTGTTTGAGATCTCTGCTGAACTGGGACCAGAGTGAAATATGGTAGAACGAAAACCACCAAAATATCTGAGAGATTGAAATACAGTTCAGTTCCATTAATAGCAACTCTCTGTTTCAAGTAGAGCTGATCTGACAAATGAGAAGCAAAACTACTCCAGTATATAAAAAGGGTTTCCACTGTGCTGTTAAATACTGATATAAATTATTAAATCCCTCAGAGATTTTTTAGATCAAAAGAACTTGGTACTTTCATTACATAGCCCCTTCTAGAGAGAAAAGAAATTGCCAAATATCCTGCAAGGCAGATGTGAAAATATAATCTTTTAAAGCAATTGTGACATTCTTGCTTTCCTCTTTTTTTTTTTTTTCCCTGCATCCAAAAGCTGTTTGGTTGTACTATAGTCAGCAACAGAATCAATGTATAACACAAAAACCTAAGGTGTGCTTCAGATGTTGCCCATATACAGGCAGACTGCAATAATGGAGTGAACTGGAGAGGTACCAGGAATCACTAACAGTGTTTTCAAACTGCATTGTTATTTTTTCTAATTGCAAGTTTAACCATTTCCACTCATCCCTGTAAAAATACAGGCTGCAGTTTTAAAGAAGCAATCACAGATATAAACTTCAATCCCCAATTTTCAGAAACCAAATCATTCTCAGGAGGAAAGATACAGAATCGTAGAGTCATTAACGTTGGAAAAGATGTCTGAGACCATTAAGTCCGACCATTAACCCAGTGGCACTGTGTTCACCACTAAACCATGTCCCCAGCTACCATATCCATTTGCCATTTGAACAACATCCAGCCAGGGATGGCCATTCCACCCTAACCCTGGGCATCCTGTTCCAATGCTTGATCACCCTTTCCGTCAAGAATTTTTTTCTTTAACATTCAATCTAAACTTTTCCTGGTGCAACTTCAGGCCATTTCCTCTCCTCCTGTCACTTTTTAACTAGGAGAAGAGATTGACCTCCATGAAGATACAATCTTCTTTCAGGTAGTTGTAGAGAGTGAGAAGGTCCCTCCTGAGCCTTCTCCTTAGGGATATTTTACTTTTTTTAAATTAGCAACATTAAAAGAAAACATTTTTGCCCTTTCTGCTTAGCATAAATCAAGGGTAAAAAAAAGGTCAGTTGACACTGTGAAGAGGGACACTCCACTGACAATGTGGAATTTTGACTTCTAGTCTAATTTTCTTCAGTTAGCGTTTACTGGAAAACCCAAAATAGGCCTTTAACTCAGGAAACAAAACCTGTGAGTCCCTTTTTCTTAAGAAGCCCTGATCATTAAATGACACAGTTACATTTTATTTATTTTCTTCTAATTCACTCTTGAGCACAGTAAATCTTGTATCCATTTCCCCATTGGAGAGGTAGGAAGTGCCTCTGCCCTCCCACATTAACCCTCTTGACATAAATTCTGGTTGTCATTCCCCCTCCTGGGAATGAGGAATTATGGGTTTGATCCCCTCTGTCTGGGGAAGGAAGGGAAACTAGTTTCCTCACTTCCTGTGAGTGGTCTAAGTGGTGCATTATTATATTAAAAGCCACCTCTGCAATTACTTACTGATCTAATGTCCACACATTAGGGCTTGTCTCAGGTGGATTTTGTGCAAGTCATCATCTTTCTATGCATTAGAGGCACTTTGATGGGCCATAGGCTGCCAGTTGAAGGATCAGATGGGGAAGCAGCTTTTTGCCTCAATATTGATTAGATTTAGAAAGAAAGTAAACAATGAGACATCAGCTCACTTTCCTGGTTGATTCAAGATGTCCTGACTTTAGATGTAAAGTTCTAAATGTTCTACACAAACATCTACCTAAAGAATCTGTGACCTTCCAGACAGTAAGAAAAACCTACACAGGATACCCAGCCTTGTGAAAAGGCTCCAGACATATGTTAATAAACCCAAAATAAACTCTGAATTTCTCAGGTTAAGGCTGTTCCCAGCTAAACCTGAAGTAGAAGCAGCCTCCTGAAGTCAAGTAGAGATTCACCACAAAAATGTGGAATTTGGAGGCATTGGCATGAAGTTTATTCCTATTGTAGTTTTTAGTCTTTGTACTTCAGCTGCATTTATATCCTAACTCAAATATCTAAGAAGGAGTAGAATATAAATTTCTTTGGGGATATGAGCTTTATTTACCAAGCCAAGCACTACATTTGCCTTACACTGCTCAGCTGCAGTTCTTGAAGAACACACTAAGGAAGAAATTGTCCATCAGGAGCATAATACCAGGTTACATGTGTCTGTGCAGGGTTGATAGTTCACTGGAGAGCTATGAAGCCAAGATTCTGCCAAAACTTTCTTCTTATTCTAGTTATTCTGACCGTGGATTCACAAATCCAGAAGGTCATGAAGGGTCAAGGGACAACCTTAAACATAAGCTCCTTTATATTTCTCTACACTCCATAAACTCTAAACTTGCCTGATGACATCTGGCACATCTTACTCTTTCTTACTGCACAGAGGGCCTCTTCTCTCAATACTGTATAAAATTACTAGTCATGTTAAGCATGTGAATTTGTAATGTCTGAAAATCATTCTTGCTTATCTATATGTCTTCACCTAAATAATACTTTCAAAAGTCAAGTGCCTTATTCGAGGCACTGAACTTGCAAAGCATAAAATTTCTAAGTTGGAAATGTTGGCATTTCTAAGGTCAGCAACAAAGATTGGTTTGCAAAGCTAACTGAAGTTTTGATTTGCTTCAGTGCCATACAACAGTTTGGCTTTTAAAACATCAAATTGCTTTTTCAGTACATTTAATTAAACTTCTAAGACTGCTTCGCAAGCTTAAATTCCACTTGTTACAATCAGCAGCATGGTGATTATTTATAATTTCATGAAGATTACTTCCATCTGTACTTCAGTGCAATTAGGGAGTTTATTCATAATTCATTAATTTTAAAGACGTACATAAAACATGATTCTGTGCTCTAACTTTATGTGTTACAATTTAATGACACTGAAGAATATCTGACAATTGACAATGTTTAAACAAAGTAATGATTTATAAAAGCAGAATCAAATTTAGCAGCCAGAATTAGAATTAGGCTTTTCGTCTCTGGGTTTTATGTCTGGTTTTGCAAGATATAAATACAGCAATGCCTTTTCCAAGGCTAGTTGTTACATCTTTCCCTTTGTGATGGATTTAAGACAGTTTCTAAGTATTAGAAAGTAGGAATACACGGAAAGGGTGAGAAAGAAGCAAGGCAGATTTGCTCACTGCTTCTTGTACAGGAATTCTTGCAACCTCTCAGGAATCCCAATATTGTACACAATCAGCAGGAGGAGATGAAGAATATGGATCTAGTCTAGACTGCTATTTCCTGTGTTTTCTGATGGGTAGCACCAACTGCAATGCAGAGATAATTTACCCTATTTACAGTAAACTCTGTAGGCCAGATTGGATGGGATGTTGAGAAACCTGATCTAGTGGGTGGCATCCCTACCTATAGGAGGGGTTTGGAACTGGATGATCTTTAAGGTCCCTCACAACCTAAGCCATTCTATGATTCTATGAAATATTGGTCAAGACTAAATAATCAATTTTTATAATACATTCACAGATTTTCCTTGCAATGTCCACTGGCATGCTGGTAAACCAGTGGCATTGGCTAAATCTTTCTTATGCCTTACCTTGCAGAACTTTGCTACTTGCTTGTTTTGGAGCACTCCAGGACAGTTTTGCGAGGGACTTAAAGTTTTGTGAATTTTCTTTAGCACTGACTGCAGCATAAGGGGAGGTTAGACACCGACTTTGCTGAACCAGTTTCAGGACACAAATCAAGAACCACATCAGGGTAGATGTCACAAGTGAGCACCTAGAAAGAAACACAGCTGGTGACACTTAAGAAGCCCAGAGGCTTCAGAGAATCCCAGTTCAGCAGGAATAAGATCAGTGTAGACTGTACAGCCTCAGTTTTGTGAGATGGAAAAGAGCTGTTCTACCTTTACCACCACTCCTTTCAACCTTACTAAAAATACAGTTTTCTACCGTGGGTATATGTTACCACAGTGTTTGTTCACACCAGCCTAGAAAGCTGAAAACTCATCTTAGTGACTGATTTGGAATCTTGAGTTTAATAAAACTTACCTCTCATGTAATTAGTGCCTATTCCTGAGCCACATCTGTAAATTCTTAATTGCAATATTTATGTGGATGTGTTATATATTAACATGATTTGCTCTGTGATCTATTCATGCTGAATTTCTTCAATATGGGTGAAACATGTAATTTGTTCCCATAGTGTAGACTAACAGCACAAATGAAGTTCTTATGATCTATCTATCCCATAAAACAGAATACCACGCATGTCAAAATATTTAAACACAATCAGACATAAGCCCTTACCCTAATCCAAATCCTTGCTAAAGTTTTGGAAAGTATTAATGCTTTATCTCTCCAAAGTTCTAAAATCAGTCCAAATCTTTGTCTGAACTCATCCCATCATGTACAACTTTGAGTTTAATGTAACACAGACAAAGACAGTGAGATTATTTACTGGTACAAATCAAAATAACAGTACAGATAGAACATGGTCTCAGAGTACACCTCATGAAAACTCAGCAAAATTATTATGTGTCCACAAGTTCTACACTGTGTAGCTGTTGCTGTGCTTGAAAAAAGATCTTTGGCCACAGTTTCATGCTAAAAATATATGTTGTAGTGATTTCTGTAGATTAGAAATGCTAAATAAAGATGCAAAAGGATTACTGAATATAAAATACATTTTTGACAGTTCAGTATTACAAACTGATGGTACATTTGGAGAAAATAAAAGAATACTGACAAATTTATTCAGAAGCTAAAAGAATTGATTATAAAGATGGGCTGAAGTCCGTATATGCTCAGCTTGTACAGATAATTGTAAAGTAAATTAAGCTTACCTTCCAATATTTGGAAATCATTTAGTCAGTTCAAAACAAATTATGTTGTATTAGAATCCTTATGAATTTCTGTATCAGTTTGCAGAGATTTCAGGTGAACAATAACCACACTGTGAGTTTGTAGTATACCACCTGAAGAATTCCACCTGAGACTTTAACACTGACCTTGATTCAACAATTAATGTTGCTGACAACAACTCCTCATTGATATATACCAAAAAAAGATTATATATTCCAGTACAGTATCTCTTTTTTGTTTTCTTTGCTCTTTGAAACAAAGCAAACTCTCTGGTTGGTTCATACTCCAGTTGTCCCTTGAGTGCTGCAGGTCAAACACAGCCACAGTTGCCTGTGAGCTATAGCACATGGGTGTAAAGCCCAGGTGATACAACACTAAATGGCAGTCACTGTTTGGCACTGCGGTCAGTGGGGCAAGGCACAATTTCTTTTCCATGTAATTTCTTGGCTGCCACAATTGTATATTTTCTCTGGCTGCTACATAACCTGGACATACTGATTTAATGACTTTTCCCTAAGAGCAAAAGCCACTGTTATATCCAGAAAAATGGCTATATATTTAAAGTTTCCTTACATCAATATTATGACAGTACCCACATTGTTTTATAGCCCCATGCTGACAAGCCATTAACTTTGTTTACATTAGAGCGTGGCTTAAGTTGGAATTTGGAGTTGTATTTCAAATACCCCAATATCCACAGATGTTGGGAGAGGGGTCCTTGGCCCAGTTTATTGAGGAACAGTACAAAATTTGGCTCTGGATCTAAGTGTGATTTTGATTTTATGCCAACCTTGAGGTGTTTTGCATCAGAAGCTTAAAACACGATTCTTCCAGAACAGAGGTGCTCTATTTAAAGGATGCTATTTTTAAGTCCAAATGGCATTGCAGAGTGGGCAAATACCTGCTGAACACTGGGAATTCTTAGGGCCTCATACCTCATTTTTCAGCCTTTCTATGTATTTAGAAGAAAAACAATTTGACTTCAGTGAAATTTCTCTTGATACCCATATTGTGACAAGAGTTGAGGAGACTCTGAGATTTGGCTTCAGATTCTGGTTCTGTCACAAAGGCACTGTCAAGCTACATCGTGATGTCTAGTGTCATGATGGAAGAATAATTCTATTATAGCTCCCTGCAGTTTGGTGAAGATAGTCATTTGGATGGTAAAGTGGTCCTTGCCTGCAGAGACAAGTACCATAGAATGGGACTGTATTGTGAGTACAGAGCCAAATCAACCAAAATAATCTTCATGTCCAGGGCTTAGTAGCTCATTGAACTCATGCAGTTTGGCAGCTTTCAGACACAAGCTGACTTGCAATCTGCCTGTCCTGCTCAGGCTCAAGGAGGGCACAGCAGCCTTGGTTTATCTGCAACTACCAGCATGCATTAAGTGAGCACCAAGAGTGATCAAGTACAGGATCATTTCTCTTTACAGTATTTCAGTCAAATAGCATAATTAAAAAAAGCTACACAAACTAAAAAAAAAAAAAACCACACAAAAAAAAAGCCAAACCACAACCACCACCACTAAATATGACAAAAAAAAACACATCCCCCACACTTCAAATCATATACAAGAATAAGATTTCTCTATTTTCACCATTTTTTCCCTGTTACTGATAAAGTATCATTCAGTGATGACTGACAAGTGTGTGCTCATGTCAGGATAGACTCTAAGCAAAGCACTGAATTTCTTTCTTGGAGAAAATAAACAGTCATGCTCTGTATTTCTCACTTTGAAAAGCAGGCCCATCTGATGTCCAATGGCTACACTTCAAAGACATCCCTCATGAACCTTTTTCCATGTGGCTTCATGTGTGGCATTACAGAGATGAATAGGCCAGATCTTAAGAAGTGGGAAACAGTGCTTTAAAATTTACTCTGTGAGCACAGATTTATGGTAGATCAGAAGACTTTATAAAGTAAATAATGTACATTTCACAAATATATACAATGTACAGACTGTTTACCAAGAAACTTGAAACGGCTGTCTTGGAAACATTCCAGTTTCTCAAGTAATCTTGTTATCAGGTTTAAAAAGATCCAATATATAGGATGCTGACAAAACCAGAATAAATACAGGGTTTTTTTCCAGAAGGAGCAGGGTGTTAATAGGAAATGCACTTTTTAAAGCAATTAACAAAAAGTAATCTAACTTGGAAATCTCCTTGCAATGCATATATGCATAAATCCATTTTTAAACAGGCCTGGATAATGGATAGCAGTGCAGGGAACCCCCCAAAACTTTCTAAATTGTCTATCTCAGGACGTGGCAGCAGCCACCAACCTGTGTTGAGGAACAGGGGTGCTAGAGGCAACACAGACCTTCTCTGAATGAATTCTCCTTTTCTTATTAAAAATCAGAGTAAAAAGTTATGTGATGACAGTATCAACTCTCTACTTTGTGTGTATGTATCAACAATTCATCTGATTTTTCTTTAGTGCTTTCCATGGTCATAGTTTAACCTGGCTTATTATTACCTTTCTTTTAAAAAAAAAAATCAGATATTAAAAGCACCCCAAATGTGGAGCTTCCATGGAATTCAAATACAGAGATTTCTTAAAATAACCTCTTATTTTCAGCATCTCGGCAACAAGAAGAAAATGGGAAAAGATATAGGGGATTGACAAAGTTGAAAAGGAAATAGAAGTTGGAGAGAACAGGGAAATTTTTAAATTATCAGAATACATCTTTACAAAGTTCTCTCAATGAAATCATATTGCTTCTAGATAACAAAATATTTTACTTAGAAATGAAGAAAATTGAGGGGCAAAAATAGCTTCAAAAATAACTTAAACAAGGAAAACATTTTAAATGAAACTAAAAAGATACTTCTTACCTCAAAAAATTGTGAAAGTTTGACTTAAATTTCAGGCATCCCTTAGCAGTGATGACAGAATTTTTAGAAAATGCCTATTTTGGAAAGAACTTCAGTAAATTTCTTCCTTTTCTCCCTTCTCTTCACTTGTAGGGTTATTTTTTTCTTAGTTTGGACTGTTTCATAGGTATTGAATTTAGGCTATCAGTCTATTTCACAGACCTCTCACAAATTTAAAGCTTTTGGGAGATAACTTATTTCACCTTGTTGTAGTGTTCTAAAAGACCAGTGTGATTGAACTTAAGTGCACAGGCACTTTGGATAATCAAAGGAAGAAGAGAGGTGTTGTAAAACTGTTCTAAAAGGTTACTCCTAAGCTGACTTGATTATCTATGAACCTCTATATCAAATCTACATGGGATGAAAACTGGTTTTAAGTGTAAAACCCCAGTTACTTAATCAATTCTGATTATCAGTCTCTTGAGTATAACACCAAGTGTTGTTAATTGGCTAATCTAATCAGCTCTGTACAATAGCACTGATTCACAGTAGCTGAGGATCTGACTCATTCTCCTTCACTTACATTAAATACCTCCATGTCCCATGACTTCTGAACAACTGCAAGTATGACATAATTCTGTTTCTCTGGAACAGCTGAAGATTCTTCTCTGATTGGAATGCTAACCCTTTGGATACTTTTGTGTTAGGTTTGAGATTATGGACAACACAGAAGGATAATTTATCACTTTAATAATTTATCCTAATTCTTGCTCAGGAAAAAGTCGTAGTTTCAGTGCTAACTCACTGAATTTGCATTTGCACGTCATATACTCTTTAGTTAACCTTTGGTAGGAAATTCCCAAATGAATGAAGAATATGTATTTAGAACCGGGACAACTTCATAAGTAATTTAGAATTATTTAGTTTTATGTGGAGCAGCTGAGAGTGGGCTGTTTAGCCCAGAGAAAAAAGAGCCTCAGGGTAGATCTTATTGCTCTGTACAGCTCCCTGAAAAGAGGTTGTGGCCGGGTAGGGTTAAGTCTCCTCTCCCAGGTAACAGAAAACAAGACAAAAAGAAATGGTCTCTACTTATGCCAGGGAATTGAATTTAAATTGAATACTAGAAAAAATTTCTTCACTGAAAGGGTAAAATAGGCTACCCAGTGAAGTCACAGTCACTGGTATTGTTCAAAAAATATGTAGATGTGGCACCTGTGCAAATGTTCTAGTGGTGGCCTTGGCAGTGTTGGGTTAATGGTTGGACTCAATCTTAGAGGTGTTTTCCAATCTTAAGGATTCTATGATTTTGTGCCTCCAACAGTTTCTAGGTTGTCACCTCAAGAAAGCTTATGATCCTATTTTGATGCTATCAAATCAACAAAGATGTCAATTCCATGTCAGATAGTAATTTTTTAACTGTAATAACATGAAAATCAGGAGACCAAACAGCTTTATCAAAGATACAGAGGCACTGCACTGAGAGCCAAAATTAGGTATTCACAAACCTCAGGTGCATCAGGCACGTTGATGTGTTCTTAAACTTTTTTTTTCTTTGTGACTATAATGTTCAGTTTTAACTTTACAGTCATAAGAAATACAGAATTGATAGTGCAAAGAGTTAAGGAAGCAGCATAATCTTAAAAAGGTCATATTTTTGTAATGCTACAATAGTTCAAATCATAATAAATCCCATCTGGTCTTTTGGAAAACTGCATCACCGCTAAAACTCAAAATAGCCAGATAGAAAGAATGGCCTATGGGGTGTTAGTGAAAACACAGCTCAAAAGTTAGGGAGCAGGTTTGATTTCCGATATGATTTGTGATGTTTGTGGACCTACACAGTAGCTCAAGTTCCACACTACATGGTATGACACACCTGGGTGCCTGACAATAGGGTTGTCGTCCCCAGGCATGCAAAACCAGGCATCCGTTTCCCCAAATGTTTGCGTTTCTGCCTGAAGAGTATTTTTCAGAAAAGTACTCAGACAAGTATACCGACACTTTCACAGAAAGTTCTTTTCCCCTCCAGTGAGTGTGCATAGCTGAAAGTAGAAGCTGACATGGTTAAAGTATGAGAGATATTATTTGCAAACACTTAGCGAGGAACAAAAGGCACAATGAAGGATTTTCAAAGTAATATATGCTTGTTGGTTGTGTCATATAAAAAAAAGCATAATTTTATAAATTCATTAAATCTATGAAAAAATAACCTTTTTAACACTAGTGATCCACAAGAAAATTACATTAATGTGCTGTTATATACATTACAGAAATAAGTACTTAACATGGCTTATATATGTTAGCAGTGTATGAGATGAAGTGAAAAAATCCATTATGTTTCAGAGAAGTGGGAAATACATCGTTTCCAGTTGTTAAAAGTGGAAAACTGTAACTAATTTAAGTCTTTCAACCCAATGTTAGATTTTTTTTTTTTTTACATTCCTTCATCTGGCTTGACATCATATTTAGTTTAGTGACTTTATGCTTTAATTTATTCTTTCATTAATTGCACAGTGATGTAGTTATCATGGGCCAGATTCAACAGACATGTAAACCAGTGTCATCAGTAGCTTTATAACAGCTTGTATTTGGCTGCTTGTGATCATACTAAAGGTTGCCCTTGAAGTCGGTTGAAGCAAAACCTGCTAGCCAAAATACATATTTTTCTAAGACTGATGCTAAAAAAATAAGGAAACTCCAGGCTGGAAATGTTTTTATTTCAGCATATCTTTGGCATGTCTTTCCTTCTACCTTCTCTCCCCTTGCGAACTATCACTGCATATCATCTCTGAGCAAAACAGTAAAAGAGTTCAAGCATATTTCAATATGTAGCAATTGGGAAAAAGCTGAGCCTCAAGTATTTTCATTTTCTGTCTCTTTAGTGTCTCTTTCTTCTCTAATTGCATGTTTTTGTGAAATAAATACAGGGGTAAATTCATGGTCGTATCCTATTAATAGTTATCCAGTACAAACTCCACTGAATGCAAGGGGGCACACTCAAGGACAAGCAGAATGTCAGAATCCTATAAGCAAAGTAGTGGGTATATGCGGAAAACATCTTTCCTCTACTGAAATCCCTTCTGAAAAAAAGGGGTGTGGTCTGTAGGATATAAAAGTATGAGTCTGTGGAAAACAGTGTCAAGAGTTTCACACAAGAGAAACCTTCCCCTATGGAAGCCTGAATTATCTTGAATTTTTCAATAACCTTGAGTCATGTTGACAGAATCAAAATCCGAATTTAACTTTTAAGTCTAAAGATGTTTAGTTTGATTTTCATCTTTTGTCTCTGTCTCTTTTCCCCAGGAGTATAATAACCACTAAAAAAAAAAGTGATCTGATTTGAAGGAAAGTGTGCCCCTCGTAGCAGCCGAGGGCCAGGTCTCCAGCCAAGATAAAATCATGCAAATTCTCTGTCAATAGAGATTTATTAATTTGCACAGACTGATTGGCTGGCCCTTCTCTGAGTACTGAAAGACAGCCTGGTGAGATATCGTGTGAGAGCGTTCTGCCATGGCTGGTGCAAAGCTGTGCATATGTCAAACACATTGGGGTAATACGTGCCCTCATGGTTATCTTCACTGAAATATCTCCCGCCAACTTTAATGCCAACTGTGTGTGAGATCTGGATATTGCACTGCTGGCAGTAAACATAACAGAAGAGAGTCAGACTGCAGTGCTGCTTGATATAAATCCTTACTGCATTTTTCGTCTCTCAGCATTGTTTCCATCTATCTGTTGAAGGCAGAGTTACTAATGTCCAGTATTGGTTGGTAACAAACAATGGACAGTTTTTGGTCACTCAAAACAGTCACACTAATTAGAGATTCTGGTAATACAATAACAGAATTTAAGATAGGAATAGGAAGTTAGTATAAATTGTCACAGAATACTGACAACTACCAGAAGAATAGAAAAAATTGCCATGAATTTGTATATGTGGGATAAATGTACAGACACTCAACTTTTTGAAATAAAATTCAAGAAAAAGTAGTATAGGTGGACTGATTTTTGAGAAAGGAGAAATTATAAATAATTATTTAATTGTTTTTAGAATTCTCCTGAGGGAAGCAGACAGTTTATTTTTTTTTTCTTTCAAGCCTTCTCACTGGAAAGGTTGCAATAAATTTAAATGGGTCAAGGATGAAGTCCCATGTTTGCTGTCATGAATCTCAGAAAAAAAAAAGTATGCATAATTTAAAAAGCAGAAATAAACTTTCATTTTCCACACTAGTTTGTGCATCCATTTGTTTTACCCCGTTTGCCAGGGAAAACAAAAATGAAGGTGGCACAGAACAGTGACCCAAACAAATCATAATGATACTGGCAACTGAAAGAAAAAATTAAAATTAGTGGAAAGAAAAGATGGAGAAAGACCTGTAGAAAAAGAGAACAGTTTTGAAGGAAAAGGTTATGAAATAAATAGATCAGTTCTGTGACCACAAAGACTCTTTGCAAATGTGGAAAAAGGTTAACAAGAATCAGAAAATTTGTTCTGATACCAGGAGATAGTGATCATTAAATAAAAACATTCTGTGAGCCCAGACATCAATCACCTTTGAGGAAGAAAGACCTAAGAAATGTGGGTTTGGGTTTTGGTTTTTTTCCCAAGAATGAATGCAGTAGCATTCAGCTTTCCTTCTGTAACTGTCTGATGGTTCTTTACTTCACCTTTTCTATCTCCTCCCTCAGTTTTTTAACTCTGAGGGTCTCCCTGTGCTACTGAGCTGTAGCCAGAGCAGTTACCTAAGCAGCCAGGGCTGTTCTGAAACTAGACAAGGAGCCCCTTTAACACCAGGATGGTCTGGGATAAAGGGAATAGAGTGGCTTTTTAGAAACATCTTCTTCACCTCACACCTTAGCTGCAATGAGTTCAAGCTGGGCTTGGATCAAATGCTGACACACAGGACATGGTTCTCAGCTTGTGTAAGTTGGCAAAAGCCTGTTGACATCAGTGAATCTATACTGATTTAAACCAGCTGCAGATATGTCAGGGTTTTCAGTTTGTCTCTCTTAAGTTGTGCTTGTTTTAATTACTATGTGTGATGCATCGATATGCCTTAGATGGAATGGTTTTAGCTAGTTGAGGAGATAACCATCTGGTAACCATGAGAATGCAGTCAGGTTCCTGAGAAGCTGTACTTTCAAGATACCCTCACTTCTGTTGCACATCAATTTCTTTTAAATCCTTTTCTACTTTACATATACAGAACAATGAAGAAAGGATTGAAAACTGTCTGCATTTATTAGATTCTGATGCCATTTGGGATATTTTCTGACTACATTCAAACTCTTTTCCCAACTACCTTGGCCAATTTCTACAGCAGAAGAGCGTGTTCTTCTGATCCAGGAATTCATTACTGCATGTTTACTGTTGAACTAATCTACTGTCATTCTAGAAATATTTTTCCCCTCTTGAGATGGCTGCCTCAACCTGGAGAAAGAATCAGTGATTTGCTAATGGTACAGCACATAAGATTCATTTTTGTTGATCTTTACCTTGTAAGATGTATTACAGCTATAGCTCTTGTTGTAGATGTATTTAATACAAAATGTATTATACCAATATTAATGCCTGTTATTCATTTTAATGAGGGCCAGAGGATTTACTGTGGGATTAAAAAATGGGTTTGCTGTAGGTCAACATTTAAAAATCTTCAAATAATTGTGCATATGTATTAAAAATACATAAATAAGTCCAGTTAGAGTCATCCTCCAGGCAAGAAAACAGATGGAGAGTTTGGAGCCTGGGCTGGCGAAGAGAGGAAGGCACCTGCAAGTTGGGCACCACATTTCCTTACTGCTGGGTGTTGGCCTCAATGAGCTAAACCAGAGTGCCCTGAACTATACACCAAGCTTTAGAGTGCAGAACATGGGAGAATGAGGTGTGTCATTACAGCAATCCAGTACCTACACAATAAAAGGAAAGATTCTCAGGAGTAGCTTATCAAAAACAACAATCCCAACCATGGACCTGAGTGCTCTGTCACCATTCAATCTGTGGTGCGCAGAGCGAGGATGGAGTTGCTTGTATTCACTTGAAATCTCAGCTCCACAAAAATTTGAGGGGAGGGAAATTAAAAGTAAAGCCCATCTCTTTTAAACCATGCCATCTTTATGCCAGCATTTTCATAACCGGTGAGTGTTCATGCAACTCTCCAACGAAAGGAAGGACCTTATGGTTTCACACTTTCTTTCACCTTGGATGATTTCAACTTACATCTGAGTTCAATTTCCTGCTCTGTTAGCTGTTTATGCAGTTTACATTAAAGAGTCATTGGAACAAGGAAAAAAAAAAACAAATAAAGAAGAGTTTAGAAACTACATCTTCCCTGTGCCCCAAATTTGCAATACAAAGTAACTTCCATTTTGCTTTTGCTTATCTTTGGCCTGTGAATTGCACACTGGGCCACCTGGAAAACAATGATTATCCCCTTCCAAAATCACTAATCTGTCTCTGTGGGTAAGGCAGTGTTCTGGAAAGGAGTTTTGAATCCCTAATGCTAAAACAGACCTGGAACCTAGGTTTCATATGTGCCAGGAAGCAAACTAACACTTGGCCCTATGGCCTCCTCCTCAGTGCTTTTAAAGAAGGATCCATCCCTCCTGAACAGAAGATGTTTTGGGTTCCTGTTTCTGTATTCCATTTAACAACTGCTTAATGTAAAATGTTTAAACAGGGACCAAGGCAGGAAACAAAATAAAATTCTTCATTTTCAGCTGAAAGACTAAACTTCTTTTAGTGTTTTGCTTGTTGAGCTCATAAATCTTTCATTCCTTTGCTTAATGGCATAATACTAAAAGGAGGGATGAGAGAGTGTCTGACTGTTCCCAGCTCAGCCACAGCATTAAGGAACTTTACTAGGATGGAGAATTTCTGAATTTGGACCCTTTCAGACTGAACAGGAAATGAAACCCAGCTCCACATGTTCTACAGACAGTGCTCTCACCATTAAGGTATGGTATAAACTCTGATCAGTATCTTTTTGGGAGACACATTTTTTTTCAAAGAAAGTGGTGGCATGAAGAGAATTTGACCATGATCCCAACACCAAAGGCTCATCTCAGAAACTATATTTGTAGGAACTCCCATTTCTCTGGATCACAATTAATGAACAACTCTGCTCAGTCCTGCCAAAACAAACAAATAGGAGAATGCATTTTAAATTTATAGCAACATAACAAAGACACCTTGGAGGGAAGAGATAGTAAGGATTTTGTCACTTGGTCCTAGTTAATAAAGAAGTCTTTCAGTCCAAATTTCATCTCAAACTGTTAATTCTCTATCCCTTTTTTATTCCTTCTGCCTTTAAAGTGTTATTAATTTTTACCCATTTACTTTTTTCTTGCAGAAAGTTGAAAAAAATGTTTCACTTCAGTGATGCAAATGATTGCCTGGGTCTCAGGCTAACAGGGAAAGAGGACCAGAAAAGCAGGTTATATAAAAACGTGCAAGAGCTCAGCAGTGAAGGGACCACCTGATACACATGGGATTTCTGAGTGCAAAACCAATACTGGCCTGATTTTCATGGCACTTCAGGAAGACAAGCGCAACATTTTTTAAAATGTACCTGGCTACTTAGCTGCCTAAACATCTGCAGGCCCCATTTTTTAAAAATCTGGCATTGCTGTGTAAACTGGTGAGACTCATTTATCACTGGAAAAACATTTTACTGTCATATTGGAAGCAAGGAGAAGAATGTTTTTCCCTTCCAGCCTTTAAAGAATAATATGTATCTGTTGCTAGTGAAACTAAAAGAATCACAGAACTGATTGAGTTTGGAAGTGAATTCTGGAGAGAACCTTGTCCAACAGCCTGCTCAAAAAGGCTCAGGCCTGTGTCTAGTACAGGTCTGAGTATGTCCAAGAATGGAGACTCAGTGGTTTCTCCAAACATTTTGTTCCAGAGTTCAACCACTCTCAAAGAAAAAGGTTAGGGTTTTTTTTTATTTTTAGATGAAATTTCCTGTATTTCGCTCTGCAACCATGACCTCTTGTCCCTTCACTGGACACCACCAGAAAGTTTTCCTCCCTTGCTTTTCCAACTCCCCCCCATCAGATATTTACACGTATTGATAAGATCCCCCTGAGTTTTTTCTTCTCCAGGCTAAACATTCCCAGCTCTCTCAGCCTCTGGTACCCTAACCATTTTCATGGCCCTTTGCAGGCTCCAGTAAGTCCATGTCTGCCTTGCATTGGGGAACGCAGGATGGAATCCAGCACCCCAAACATGTCTTGTCAATGGTGAGCAAAGGTGAAGAACCAACTCCCTTGACCCTCTGGCAACACTTTGCCTAATGCAACCCAGGATACCACCAGCCTTTTCCACAGGGGCACAGTGCTGTTGAATGGTTAACTTAGTGTCCGGTGGAACTCCCGGTTCCTTCTTGGCAAAGCTTCTTTCCAGCTGGTTTGTCCCATTGTGCTGATGCCTGGGGATATTCCTGCACAGGAGCAGGTGAGATAGGCAAGTCCTTCGGAAGTTGCTGGTCAGACAAAGGCTGAAGACAATACACTGAGCAAAGCCTTAATGTTCTGGCTTACAGAGTAGGAGTTTATATAGTAGGCTGGGTAAAAAAATAGTCTTACTTTAAAAAAATGAGCAACTAAATATCCAATTACTGCCAGCCTAAGTTTAAGGTCCTAATGAGTGAAGGACTCGAGTATTAGTCTAATGTGGGAAATTGTCTGATACTTCAATAAAGTATCTTTTTGGAAAATAACTATTTCTTGTAAAGCAATTATCCAAAATCTTCAACTACACTTAATAAATAACCGATAGTTGACAGATTTGACTGCACATGTTGCTGTTGTCATAAGTTTATTTTAAGAATGGTAAATTAGCAGATGTTCTAGATAGTTAGTCCTTTTAAACAATCTCATTTAAATCCTCTATTCTTCAGTGAATCATGAACATTCAAAATCCTATTTGCCCTTTTCATATGGGTTTAATGAGACCCATACAAATTGATGTCATGTACTCATCTTGATTTTATAATGGCTTTATTGTTATTTTTTTTGTATTACTAAAGATTGATAATAAGATGCAATCAGCACATTGCCTATTCTGGAGTACATAAGAGTTAAAAATGTCCTTTATCAGAAAGCCATAGTTGTGTGGCATGTCTTAGAATTAGTCCAGTTAAGACAGCTTTGACAAACCAGAACCAGATGTCAATCATTTCAAATTATTTCTCCCCCTCTCCTTATTATCAACAAAAAGAGTTTGGAAATCTCAACACTGAAATGCTTTCTTATGAATTTTTCTATTAATCTAACTTCCCTCCACACAGATATATAATACTGGGATTTGACAGCTGGCCTGTTGGCACCAATTGCTTAGACTCCTTGAGGGGAAAATAAACCTTTTAAAAACCCTTGGATTTCACAAATGTGTTCTAAAACCAAAAGATGTGTCAAATTCTGAGTCTAAGACCTTTGCCAGTACATCTTGCAGCATTCAGCTTTAGTGTCCTCTGGTTTACATCTGTATAGCTAAGAGAAATCATAGGAGAGCTGTTGATAATGACAGGTCACCTTAATATTTTCACGTCAATGTCTGTTCTTGAGTCAGGAGACTCTAAATTCACAGTATTCCAGGTGTCATGTTTTATTTACTCCTTACCCTAGATGCTAATGTGTTTCATACCGCGTTGTTTGTGTAAACTGGAGGTTCTATTCAGTTGCTTGTATGTAGTCATCTTGTAGTTTAAGACTCCACAGAGTGGACATGACACAGGACTTTGTCCTTCTGGAGAGGCATCTGGAAATCAGGAAGGTTACCTCAGGCCCTTTTCATAGTTGCACATTAGATGCTTGGGTGTACAACNTTCTAATATCTATAAAATTAAAAGAATCAAAAAATCAAAAACCAAAAAGACCCTGCGGCATCAAACCAAAGAAATCCGGAATTCAAGGTGACTCTGTGTATTTCTCTGCAGGTTGTTGTGCTCTCAGAAATCTAGCACAGAGCTCTGAGTTTTTTGGTCTTTCAGCAATAAGATGTTAACAACTTGTTTTCAACCTCTTCCTAACAAAAATGTTCAGAGTAGGGACAATTTGCGATTCAATGAAATATTTGTTCAGTGAGTACAGCCAAAGGAAAATAATTTCCTTCCTTATCTGCAGTGCAAACTGTGTGTCTTCAGCTTATAAAAGTGATTTCTTATACCCTTTTACATTTTATCACAAAACAGCCCAACACAGTCTTTACCTGATCTGAAGCCACTATAAGTTTACTTTTAATAATTTCATGGTATGTGCTGTTCTGATTTTACTGCTCCTTTCAACAGCAAAAATATTATTGCCATCTTTATACAACAGCAGTAGGTTACATCACAAGTAATGGTGTCGGAATAATTTCTGGGACTGACTTCTTGGCTGCCGTAACATGACCCATGACAAGTTTAAAACGTGAGGAGTTGGCAGCGATTGCAAAGGAGGACAGCACTCAGCAAAAAGGTGTGGTGAATTCCAGCCCCAAGAGGCTTGCCTGAAAAGTTCATCCAAAAGCTTATATCAACATATGTGTAACTAAGGAGATCCTTGTAAACAAGCCATAAACCAGGCATAAAGTCAGTCTGAGTAAAAAGATAATCTCAAAGAATAAATGGGAACAGAAAGCGGGACATGGATACTTTAAAACTCTGATAAGGAGTTGTTGATGTGGGAACACTGTAAGAATTAACATTAGTGAAAATTCTGGAAAAAGACTGTCTTAACTCACAAATTAATAAAATCAATGTATTTTTAAACATCAGAGGGAGGCTTATAAATGAAGTAGAGGCTTATATGAAGGAGAAAGAGGCCAATAATTAGAACAAGTTTTTCACTTTCTGATAATGCATTTTTTTAAGTGTCGGTCTAAAGAACTCCCTTGTATTCTGTTGGTTCATGTCTGCTTTATGTCTTCTCAAGCAAAATCAGTGGACAAACATCTGAACTGGTGTGAAATTAGCTTAGAGAAAATTAACTGGGGACAAACCACTTGACATTGCTGAGGATACTGCCTGCTAGTAGACTGATATTCTGACATACACTATGAAAAACAGGGGCACAACAAGACTTTCTGTTTAGTAATGTTAAGAACTTAAACCAGCCAAAAATTAGCTATACTGGTAAACTGCAGTCCATACTGTCACAAATTCACAGACTGGCTAGATTAACCTAAACTCTTAAGTGGCAAGTAACTGTTATAGCAAGTCCATCCTGATTATGAGCCTTGAGTTTAATAAATCAGGGAATGTCTTTTCCCTCCATTTTCACACTCCCTGCACATATACAAAACCTGCTGTGACTAGGGAGCTGCTGGGAGCAGAAGGCTATGGCTCTGTGCAGCCACATAAGGATGCACCAATAGCTCTGCTCCTTACCAAAAGTAGCCAGGTCAGTAAATCTGCTCCAGGCTGCCTGAGGTTGTTTTGTTGTTAATGGCTTTTGCAGATACATAAATGAACTTGTACTAATATGACCTTTAGAGATACTTTTCCTTTCCTATTTTGGACAGGGCAGAATAGGTCTCTAATTGTTTAATCAGTACTTATTCCTTTAGATCTTTTTGTCCTGATCTGCTATTATTTTGCTTTCATTTGATTGTGTTTTATAACTCACAAAAAATAACAGTCTTTTTCAGCACTACAAATGCCCTCATAATTTTTAAACAGGTACCAGCAACAATCAGCTATTATGTACATCACATACAATCCTAGAAAGTATATAATGACCTCAAGATTTCTATAGTTAATCAAGGATAAATGTTGGCTTCAAAACTTTGTTCATCAGTAAGAATGATTTCAGTCATGGTCCATTTTATGAGTTTTACTCCTGTTGAACTCTAAGCCATCTCAAGAGATTTGAATGTTATAATCCTAGCAAATTTTGTAGAAACTTTGTCCAAACTGCTTATCAGAAAAGTATTCTTAAATTATCATCCACTGTCTATGCTCCAGGCCTAAGTAAACAACTGCATGTATGTATGTATTGTAAGAAGAACTAATGACCAGAATAAAACCAAAATCTTAATGTGTATAACACACTTTCTTGCAAAGTTGTAGACTATGTTAGATTTTTAATTATATAAATGAACCTTGCTCCTCCCAATGAATGCAATTGCAATTTCATTGTGTTCTAGATAACAATATTAGCATAAACAATAGAGACTCATTGCATCATGTTCCAGGACAGCTGAACAGGATACACAGATGGACTACAAAATATAGGAAGACTTAAGCCCAAAAGGCTGAATATCTGCACTGAGATAGATATATTGTGTTCTGAATTATGCTGCTCTCACTAAAGACTAGAAAATTCCCATGGATTTCCAAGTTAGGGGTAGTATGTACATATCAGAGCTGCTACGATACCAATGATTGAGGCTTCTTTTTTCGTGCACTTATTCTTTGTTGAGTCAACTCTAAAGACCACAAATTAACTGAAATGTTTCTTTTCTACCAGAGTGACAGTCTGGTGAGGATAGGCCTTCATCGTTGTGAAAACTGCTGTGTTAGAAAAGTACATATAAATGCAATTCATGGACAAATCAAGGCAGTGGTTGCTCAAGGCAAATATATATTTTCAATGTGCTGGACAGATGAGGACAAACCTTTGAAAATAAATGATTTTAATGTTTTTATTTTCCAGACATATGCTAAGCTGCCCTTGGGACAGGAAGGCTTACAGTTTGATCTATTCTATTTTAACCTCAGTCTTACAATATGATCTATTCTACTTTGACTTCCCCCACTTGAGGATTTAGAGTAGGCTGTCCCCTCCACAACAGTAATATCTGTACACCAGGAGACAGCCATCCCACGGGGAGATAAATTTGACACAGTGACATAAAGCACACTTCATTTTCAGTGACCCTTCAGGGCTGTTGCAATATGCTCCCTGCCTCACCTTTCTATAGCTCTCCTCCCTTTCGGCTGCTGTTGTCATTCCCAGCCCTTTGCTGGAACAGCTTGTCAAGGGATTTCCTGTGGTACAGAGGAATAGCTCATTCTGAAGGTCAAGCACAGCCCTGAACACTCTCATCTGCTGTGATGGAAACCACTGGGTTAAAATCAGCATTTTTTTAAAACTCCTATGCAGTTACCACCTTCTTCTGAAGATGCCAGATGACCTTCAGCAGCTAAACGCAATGGATTAAAATTTCCAGGCTATGAAACTTCTACCTGAAAGTGTTTTATCTCCGACATCACTGAGCAACTCGATCCTTGCATGTAAATACAACTCTGGATGCACTAAGCAGGCATTGCTTTGACTACCTCACCTGAGCCATTCAATCTAGAATCAGAGAGAAGGAGGGAAAGTGCAAACATACCTCTAGCCTTGGAGAAAGGACTGGGAATAGGGAGCCTGAATTTCAGTATCTATGTCAAGTTTTATCAGAAGCATATGCACAGTTGCACTAATTCAAATGAGAGGTCCATCTCCATTTTTCCCAGGAGCCTTAGGGACCGGGAGCAGGATGCAGAGCAAGGGTTTAAGGCAATGTCATGTCCAGCCCTTACAGAACTGTATCCTCTCCGTGCTGATTCAGTCTTGGCACAGGCCATATATTGGAAGCTGACCCTTGTCTATATTTTCTACATCAGCAACAGGTTTAAGAAGGATGACTAAGCTACTGTTCTTCTCTTCATGTGGACAATTAGTGGCTGAGCTGAGTGTGCGTGAGCCATCTCTTCTCTGATGTGTTCTTGAAATGCTCAGTACAGACTGTGCTGGAGGCTATAATATCACCTCCACTACTATAAACACTAGTGAACTGTGTGGACAATTTGGACATACATTGTTTGACTGTTGATTAAGCCTAGGACTTTATTCTGGATAGTTTTTATATAAAATCTCATCCTAATGGGAATAATTTATAAAATTGGCATGAAAATGAGTTAAACTGAATAGCAGAATGAGTGTGCAATGAGGAGCATGGACCCCAAGCCCTGACGCACGGTGGATGGGGTATGCTGATGGCAGATCATTTTCCCTAGATATCATCATGCACAAATTTCCCCTGTACCCTGCCTCATAAGAAGAAGAAAACCAGAAACCCACCTCTATTCCATGATCAGAATGGCTCTGGGAGTCCTTATACCTACAGAGAGTGTGATATGACCTCTCCCAACAGCAGCAGTCCTCAAGTCACTCAAAACCCCACCAGCCCCAGTGCCACCTCCCTGGCACCAGTACCCAAACCAACCCTCTGTGCAGTCATGTGCAGCAGGGATCAAGGGCTCTGAGTACACCCAAGGCCTCCCAGGTGCAGTGTGGCATTTCCAGCACCTGCAAAGAGGACTACTACCTCCCTTGAATTTCTCTGAAGCTCTTTGAAAGAACATTTGAGAAAATCTCTCAAGTTTCATCACTAGTGGGCTGGTGCACTTCCAACAGCCAAACCCAAGGACCAGTGTTTGTAAGGAGATGCCAGGGAAGAGGAAGCAGGCAGCCAAAAATATAGTATCGTTCTTTCATCATATTTTTAAGTCTTCCTGCTCTTTTGAGTATAAGGAATTTCCTAAGCCTAGTGCAGTTTTTCTGTTTTGTAACCTCTAACAGATTTCTCTTCTAAATATATGACTGATTTTTATTGAATCCATATAGATTTCTTGTGCATTTAATATCCTTTGGTAAGGAATTTTGCAGAATTGCTACTCACTGTCAGAGAACCATGTCCTTATGTTTCTATTAAATCTCCAGTTTCATTTGCTGGCCCTCATTTTTGTGCTGACAAACAGTGAATAGCCATTGCTCTCTCCATATTACTGATGATTTTACATTACTTTATTTTATCTCCTTGCCTGGATATTTGATGTTAAGCAGTTGCTGGTGAAATTTGCTCTGCTGTTTAATTGCTGTTGTGAATCTCTGCTCAAGTGAACTCCTTGATGATCATGTTTCTGCAAGTTATATGGAATTAGATAATTTGTGTATATCCTGAAGGTTTCAATTCAAGTTATGAAACAGCTTCTTAACTTTAATTTGTGTGCTTGTAAGAAAAGATCCCAGTCCCTGAGTTTAGTATTATCAACTGAGAACAAACAGCAGGAGCAGGTGAGATGTGGCCTCCTCCAACCTCATGTAGGATTACTCTGTTCACAGAAATTTTCCCCATTTGTATCAAATATTACACATAAATGCCAAATATTCCATGTTGCTATCTTGGGGATGGTAACAATAACAGTAATTAATGTTTGTTTAATCTCCCTATTTGGACTTCAGTACAGTTGGAAGGGCAACAGGGAGCAAACAACACAGCAAATTCCTAAAACAACTAAAGAGCTAACGATATAGGATATTTATTTGTATCTGTCCCAGACAAAGTTCAGACAGAAGAGAAAAGCGATATAAATTCAGGCTTTGAATATGAGAATGATGTAGTTCAGCCTGGGAAAAATCAGGCTGATATAAACTGGCATTTTCAAAGGTCTCATTACAGAAAAGTAGAGAAAAGATGCTGACATGGCTTCCCATGTGTGTATGACATAGGAACTAGACAGTAAAAATTTAATAATCACACTTCAGAGACCTGGAGTTCCAAACAAGACAATATGAGACAAGCTGAGGTCTCCATCCCCTTAAAAAGTAACGCAACAATTAGAGAAATTATTTGAGAGGAGATACAACGTTTGTGCTTCCTCTATTTTGAGGTGATGAAGATACCCCAGAATTTACATCTACACTGGTGAAAGTGACAAAGCTGCCATGTGCCCATGAGCTGTCATAAAATAATTCACACAGCCAAATCCCTGACAGGAGCAGCTGAATTTTTGGCTGAGGCCACGGAACACTTCTGTGAACAATGCCCACATCTGATTCAGGAGCTAAGATAGACCAATAGATTGAACTGTTGTGGCTACTCTTTTGTGGTGGGGAGGAGGGTTTAGCTGAAATGTCATATGCCAGTTAATCCTGGGATCACTGAATGGTCTGTGGCTTATTTTGCTTACTACTAAATATGCAACCACAAAAGTTGGGAGTAATGCACTTAAGCCCCAGAGAGAGGTAAAATTTCAGACAACAGACCGCTTGTATTTCTAATATATTTCCTGTTGCCTAGATCTCCCAATCCACTAGTTTTGCTCAGGGGACTGACTGGGTTACTTTTCTGAAGCTTAGCATAATCTTTTTTCTTTTTACTTGCTGCTGCAAAGAAAACCTTGGCACCCACCACAGCAATCTGGATTCCATTCTGAGAGCAAATCTAAGCTCTTTTTGGTTCTAGCATTACTGTACACCAGAGAGGAAGAGAAAGAGGGAAGAGACCATAGAGAAAAAACAAGAAATTAGAGAGCATAATATGTTTCCCTTACTTTATATACCTCCATGATGCCTTTTTTTGTGCAAGCCCAAGGTTAGAAAAGACACAAAAGCCCAAGCTCAGAAACAAGAAACATCAAAAATAAAGCCATCCGAAATCTCTGTTATGTTCAGTGATACTTTGTGAAGAATTGGAGGAGGTGGAGGGAATGAAAAAATGTAAGCTTTCCCCTACCCCAGGTCACATAGGTAAGAAGAGATGTTAAAATGTGGGGGAAATGCTTCCATTGTAGCTTTCATCTCAGCTAGAATAATTTTGTCTTAGGCTTAAAATATATTTGCAAATATAAATACAAAAAAGATGAACTAGTTTAAACTTTTATGGGGGAATGAGCTTAAGTTTAGGTCTTTCTTTATCTATTGTGGCAATTGCCTATATGAGTTTAGACTGCTAAAGTCTTCAGATATATTTATTTGGGAGAAAATAAAAGGGGGGGGGGGCGGGGGGGGGGAATCGGAAATGCCTCTTTACTATATTGAGGTCACTGCCACCTGTGAGGGTTTCTTTTAGGATTTAATAGAGTACAGTTCCTTGGGACACCTCTGGTAATGGATATACTTCACTAAATTTAAGACAATTATCTTGACCATTGAGTTTATTGTATGACGAAACTTTATGGTCCATATTCACAAAAATATGCTTTTAATCAACAGAACAAATAAAGACACTTTAATTACGGAACTAAATACCAGTTGGTATAAGAGTTCCTGGGTTAAGAATATTCTACATTGGTTTAGAGATGAAAAAAGAAAGCTCTTTTTGATTCAAGAGGGTTTTTTTAGTCAATGAACTTTAGATAGCAAACAGCTTAAATATGTCATGACCAATAATGACAAATACTAAGCACTGTGAATCAGTCTATATTATAAAAATAAAATGTGAATGTAAATTTAGTTCTGTTTCACTGAAAGAGACACAAAAAAAGGAAGGAAAGGAAGCAATCAACTTTTTGAATTTCACAGTTTTTCTCTCTAGGCCAAAAAGTTTTGTATAAAGGATGTTCAGGAAACCAACACTTGAACTTTCAGCCCTCCTGGCTTGTGCAATCAAATGGGAAACAATCTACATTGGCAGTAGAAATTCTATTACTCTTGACAGTGTGGATGACTTAGATAATAGCCTCTTCTGCAGGAGGAGGGAAAGAGAGGAGATGGGAAGATTTCAGTTTTTTAAGCTGAACCTCTTCTCTCCCTTCTCTTTAGGTGATGGAAAATGTATTATAAATATCATCCAGTAACAATATTTTATTTATAAAATCCTCTCTAATTCCTACAATTATGTAAAGAACTCAGTTGGGGATGGGTAGCTATATGATGCATATATGATATCTTTTCTATTAGAATTGAGATTTTGTGACCATTAACAAAATGGTTCATAGAGGAGGCACTTCTGGAGAGCAAAGAAGGTGCAGTGGCATAGCTCCAGCCCGAGAGAAATGGATGATTAATTCTCTAAGTTTTGGAAAAAATTAAAGTAAAATGAAGATCTGAACCTGACCATGGTGTATAGTCAGTACTTTCTGAAGTGCAGGGAGAAGTCATCCATCTACATGTTCTCATTATAATCTATGATTTAGAAATCTGAGGTTTGAGTGCAAAGTAGAAATCTGGAGGTATTCTCATCTCTGAAATTCAATACATGAACACACTTGAGCACATTCTGCATCTTATTACGCATTGCTTGTTTTAATTAATGTATATCCTATTAGAAGTGAGTAGAAAGAATATTCTGACAGTTTTATTGTCTTTGGGATTATATCAAGGGTTTAGTATATGAAAGGTCAAGTGCTACTGACTGTACATTTCCTATTCAGATAATTTAAATGGTAGATTTGTCTTGACATATTATCTTTTGGAAAAGCACCCTATTACCTATGCCAGGTATATGAACTCTGTAGTTAGCACTACTAATCCAACACTAGCTGATATGCATCACTGCAACAAAATCTATATGTGTAATAATAAACTGATGCACTAAAATGGTTTGCTTTAGCCAGAGAACCCCTCTCATGTTACCCAAAATTTGGATAGGGTGACTACCTCAGTGTTTTTAATTATGAGTCAGTGGAAACTGTATTATTTCATCTTCATGTGTTTTTTGCAGATCAACTTGATATTCCAAGGGTCTATGATAACTCCTACCATAATGGCTCTTCCTTGGTGGGATAATCTATGGTTTATGCTTTGCTGTTGGATTTGGCATGATTTTTTAGTTTAAGAAGCCCAGTCAGAGGTACTATTTCAAATTTTCTGTGTTCTTTTCAGATAGTTATACATTATACCTTACACTTGGACAAATATGTAAAAGTATTAAACCCATATTACTTTTTTGCTGTTTGTGAATGTGCTTTTCTAGTCTACTTCTAGTCAAAAAAGAAAATGTGGGTTAACAATAGACATAAAAATGGGGAAGCTCAGAATTGCTCAAGTAAGAGAATTTGGAGGATCTTCAACAGCCTTTATCTTTGGTTCTAGGGACCTTCTTACTATATTGAACTGCTTCTTGTGCAACTATTTGTACTGGCCAAACTACATGAGGACACTGTTTCACCAGCCTTCATCACAGCACTTTTTTCATTAATTGATAAAGTTAGTGGGGAGGTATTGGCATGTGTAGAGGCATTTATCCCACTAATGCTGAAATATGAACAACTGTTGTTTAGAGGTGGGTAACCTCCTCCATTGATTATAGTGGGAGTGCAAATTAACAGCATGCACTGAGCTTCTAAATTTGAAGAAGATAAGATTAGATAGCATGAAAGTCTGTGGTCCTTAAAAGTGAGATTTTTCAGGAAAAGTTAGGATAGCTGATCTTACAAGGCCCAGTAACTATATACAGCTTTGTGTACCTTTAGTAAGCAATTACACCTGCAAAGGTACAAGTTACTATTTTGGCTGCTTCAGGAGAGCTCTGGCACAAACTTTTGAAAGGCAATATAGTAGGAAAGAGCACATTTGTGACATGTTTTATAGCATGATGGTTTTTATTTTCATAACATTCCACTGCCTTCACAAAACACTGTAATAAGTGTTCGACAGAAAGAAAATAAAGACCCAGGCCCTGATTCTAAGCTTTACAGGATCTGTCTGGGACATCTGAACCATCCATTTAGTTACCAGCCTGGTCCATTTTCCTTTTTCCCAGCGCACCCTGAGGTAAAGAAAGTGCTACAGGACATACAAATTGTTCTGGAAGTCAGCTGTCACAACAGCTGTGCTTCAGTCACATGGCAGGTGAGGGATTTGAACATTTAGTTCCCAGACAGCCTACTTCACCAGAAATTGTTTCAATGTCGGAAAGCACTGTGTTAGAAATAAGCTTGGCAATCACTTGAGGTTCATGGAAAATTAGACGAAACATGAAGGTTCCCTCCAGAGTGCAAATAAATAGTGAAAAAAACAACACTGAATGGGCACAGAGTTACCATTTAGGTAATGAAAGAGAAATAAAGCTGGAAACCTGTAAAAGACTTTAAAATTGAAGACAAGCAGCTTCTGCCAGATTTGGTACCAAAGGGAGAGACAGCAACGGAGCAAAAGAGAAGTGTTATGTTGTAGAAGTACAGGAATAATAAGTAATGCTCTGGATCAGTCCAAGCACAGCAAGTTGCATGCCTGAAGGACAAAGGGAAGGATGTTGAAAAAATGTAAACATCCAACTCTTTCTTTTAAGGGAATTCAAGCTCATTAAATTAATAGGAAACTGTATTTTAACTTCCATGTAAAAGAGTTGGCAAGTTTAAGACAATGCTTTCTCTAAATTTTAGGTTTGTTGTCTGAAAGGTCAGTAGGGCAGTTGTTCTGGACTGGTGCAAAATGGCTTAAATCCACTGAATCTAAACGTGGCCTAAACGCTATGTGCTTCATTCATCTGAAACTGTCTGCCACTGATCAGACAGCAAAAAAGACAGAAGCCAGAAAAATGTTGATCAGCAGAGATTCAAAACAAAGAAAGCCCTAAGGGTTAACAAAAACAGAGGTTCAGCCTTTCATTCATCTGCCATCTACTTTGCTTTACTTTGGCTTTTTGTTAAACTGCTTCACTCAACTTTAATGCCACACTGAAATCTGCTTCACTCTCTTCATTGTTAAGGTTTCCTTGAGCACAGCCTTTGGGGGTTGGGAGAATCTGTCGAGTGAGTGGTTAATTGTAAGGAAGTATTACAAGGCATCTCACCACTGTGTTGTAGGCTCAACATTGTAACTTCATAAGTTTAATGAGACTCTTTGAAGCAAATACAAAAAAAGAAATACACATTCCTGTCTCTGTGTCGCTTTGAAGGAACTTCAAAAAAGATATATGTAAGAAAGTCAACAACCCTGTTTTAAAGAGGTGAGGCTTAACTTCTGAACAAAGCCTCAGTGTTCCAAATAAGCACTGTTATGCTAAGGTTTGTGTTCAGCCTTTGTGAGTAGATCCCCCTCATCTGCACTTCCATAAAATCAGTCATAAGGGACACCTGAAGTTTCTGGCAGATGTCAACTGCAAAATGGAGCCTTTGATAGGCATACTTGTGAAGTGGTAGAGAGCGTGTTTAAACATGCCATCTATGCCTACAAGTTTACAAGGTGAAGATTCTGATCTTCTAAGAGAGAGCTAGTGAAGGGCAGAGGAATGGTACCATGAAATCTTTACTAGGAATTGACTTGTTTGATGACACAATTTCTTTAGAAATGAGAATTTCTATGAGGATAATCACAGGAAAATAATCTATTTTTATATAATAAAAAATCCTGCCTGTTCTGGCATATTTCATAGTATTCAGATTTGTTTCCTATACTGCATAAGTGCTTCTGTTAACCCTTTCCCCCATGAGTTCTGATCCGTACATAAATGACTCAAACACAGGACTGGAAGGGACACCAAGCAAGTTTGTAGATGATACAAAACTGGGAGGAGCTGCTGACTCCCTTGAAGGCAGAGAGGACCTACAGAGAGACCTGATCAAATTAGAGGGCCAGGCAATCACCAAACATGTGAAGTTCAACAAGGGAAAGTGATGGATTCTGCACCTGGGATAAGGCAACCCTGGATGTACAGACAGACTGGGGAACGAGATGCTTGAAAGCAGTGCCAGGAAAGGGACCTGTTGGTCCCTGATTGATGGGAAGTTGGGATATGAGTCAGCAGTGCCCTGGCAGCCAGGAGGGCCAAGCATCACCAGGCAAAGCATCACCAGCCAGTTGAGGGAGGGGATTGCCCCGCTCTGCTCTGCCCTGGGGCAGCCTCAGTTTGGATATTGCGGTAGTTTTGGGCACCACAATATAAGAAAGTTACTAAGTTATTAGAGACTGTCCAAAAGAGGACAATGAGGATGGTGAAGCCCTTTGAAGTGAAGGCATATGAGAAGCATCTGAGGGCACTTTGTGTGTTCAGCCTGGAGGAGACTGAGGGGATACCTCATCACAGTTAAAACTTCATCTTGAGGGGAAGAGGGGCAAGCACTGATTTCTTCTTTGTCATGACCAGTGACAGGACATGAGAGACTGACCTGAAGTTGTGTCAGAGGAGGTTTAGGTTGAATATTAGAAAAAGGTTCTTCACCCAGAGGGTGCTTCAGTGCTGGAACAGGCTCTGCAAGGCAGTGGTCAGAGCACAAGGCCTGACAGAGTTCATGAATCATTTGGATGCTACTCTTGGGTACATGGAGAGACTCTTGGAGACAGTCCTGTCCAGGGCTAAGAGCTGGACTCAACGGTCCTTGTGGGTNGGAGACTGAGGGGATACCTCATCACAGTTAAAACTTCATCTTGAGGGGAAGAGGGGCAAGCACTGATTTCTTCTTTGTCATGACCAGTGACAGGACATGAGAGACTGACCTGAAGTTGTGTCAGAGGAGGTTTAGGTTGAATATTAGAAAAAGGTTCTTCACCCAGAGGGTGCTTCAGTGCTGGAACAGGCTCTGCAAGGCAGTGGTCAGAGCACAAGGCCTGACAGAGTTCATGAATCATTTGGATGCTACTCTTGGGTACATGGAGAGACTCTTGGAGACAGTCCTGTCCAGGGCTAAGAGCTGGACTCAACGGTCCTTGTGGGTCCCTTCCAACTCTGCATATTTTGTGATTCTGTGATTCTGTTTGCTGTAGCCACCAGCATCTTGGTAGCTTGGATCAAAGCATGTCTGTTTCTGGTTTTGACCAAAAACTGTGCACTGCATATAAGAAGATTTTCCTGCATATAAGAAGATATAAGAAGTTTTTACCAAAACCAGCATGCTCCTTTGAAAAGTGTTAATGAGTTGGAATTTCCTGATGAAAACATTGCATGAAAAAATTCCTGAACTAACTCTACTCTTCATTTTAGCTAGATTTGGATCCGGTCCTCAATTACTAGAAAACACTTCCTTCCTCTGCAGAGCTGATGAACAAAAACTCTTTAAATGAATGGAGACAGACAAGTCATTAGCATTTTTTTTTCACAGAAAGGTCTGAAGTGAATATAAAGAAAGATCCTGTGCAGGTAGGTGAAGCTAGAAAAGTCTCTGCTATATTAAAAACATACCAGGAATTAAACATGATTTTTAGATAGCTTAAAAAATAACAAAGCAGGCTTGTGAATAGGGGTTGTATAAATATTTTTTGAATGAGTAAGACTCACTTGAAAATTTTAATCATTGATTTGAAAAGTTTAATCATTGATTTAATTTTACACATGAGATCATTTGCAGTCCTGTTTCTTTTTAAAGCAAGACTGATGTCATTTAAGAAACACAGAGGCTGAAAATATTTGCAAACCTTAATTTTCACAGTATCACTTAAGGAAATAAAGACATCTCAAGTTCATTACATGTTAAAAAAGCTTTTGAATAAAACAGCAAAGCCCTAAGTGATAAAGAAAAATTTTATTCTGAGAAGTCACTTGATATATCAGAGTTGTTATCTTCTCTTCTGAAGAATATAGGGCAAATCTAAATTAGTTACCTGGTAAAGCATAACTATGTTTAATTTTTGACTGCTCTGCTGTTAAATATGAACATAAAATCCAAAGCCTGGATCTTGTTCTATACTGCAGATTATCAGGAAGTGATGTAAACCTCAGCAGGGGCAGTGAAGACAAACCTAAAGTTAACTCACAGAAAATGTAAACACTGGAGTTTCTGAGACTATTTGTGTGGCACCTTCTTCCCTTCGGAAAAAGTCACTCAACACACCAAAACAGACATCCTCAATGTAGTCTAATTTGGGGAGTTTTTATGGACAGGCATTTTCATGTATTCCTTGCAAGATTTAAATAGACCTGTTTCTAAACAGAAAATTGGTGGTAACAGTGTCAGCATCCATATTCTACATGATGATTATCATATACTGATCACTACTCACAAAAGAAGTGACTCAGTGTTGGAATTGGGCACCCAAGGTGAAATCATCCAAACTAACTCTAGACATCTACAAGGTGCATGTGCACAACACAGGAGCTCCTTTTCACCCAAGGAGAGAGCACACCAAGGAGAATGTTCCAGGGTGCAGTTCATCTGATTGGTATGACATGGATAGATGGAGATGACTTCTTCCTAGCACTCGAAATTAGCTCAGATGGATTTCTACACAATGGATTTCTACAGGAGGTTGGAGGAATGCCACACCTGAAGCCTGCTGAAGCCTTGTGTGTGGTACCACATAAGATCCACAGTCTAATTTTTTGGTTGGTTTTTATTTCATTAGTCTAGGAAAACAGTGAGGCTTTCCCAGTTCCCTGAGCAGTGTATATTTGATAATCATGTGCCAGCTTCATGTTGCTTATTGAGAACTGGGTGTGCATCACTGCTCTATAAGTTAGGCAAGGTTTTACATCAAAGGAAACATATTTTTGAAGACAGGAAGGGAATAATATATTCCAATAACTTTAGACAATCTGGTTGAAAAAATGATGGAAGTGATGCAGATTGTATCTGATATAAGATTCAACTGCTATGTTAAAAACATTTTTAGGAATACCCAGGCTTATATTTTTTCTGAATAAAGAAAAGTAGTGTCAATTTTTATGGCCAAATATATACTACATGTATTGGACCACTTGTGCTGGGTGCGAATTGACAAAATTAGTTGAATATTTCGTTTTAAAAAATTCTTAATAATTGCTTAAATCAGCATGAAAATAGAATAAACTATTCTTTTCAGTCCAAGATTACCTGCAGTCAGGAGGCAGTTTGGGTGACTTAATTCAGAATTTTATTAGAGCAAGGTGAGGAAATATCTGGGTAATGATGTTTCTGTTTTCCTTTTAATAACAGAAACAACAATGATGATATTTTGGTTGCATGAGTCTTAACATATTAGAGTATTCCAGAGAACTGGAAAAGGGAATGTTGTGCCAATATTTTAAATGGTTAAGTAGGACAATCTGGTAATTATATTCCTGACAGTTTGACATTGACATAGGGCAAAATAATAGAATGGCTGATACAGGGCTTTACTACTCAAAATCTGAAGTAGGGTAATTTAGTTAAAGTCAGTCAACATGGGTTTATAAAAACAATTCTTGTCAAAGTATCTTTCAATGAGATTACACATTTCTGTTGATAAAGGTAAATGATTCAATACACTTATCCATTGTGTAAAGTATTTGACTTATCACACAGCATTCTATGAAAAGGGTACACTATAAAATCAACATAGAGCATATTATGAGGATTAAAACCTTGCTAGTTGTTAAATCTCCAGATACAGTCCTCAGTCAGGGTTTATCAAGTGAGTGTGCTTGATAATGATTTTTTATGGTTCAGATTAAATTGCCATCCAATATTTTTATCAACAGCCTTGAAAACACCCAGTTCCTAAATACCTTCAAAGTAATGAAGAGAACTGGTTAATGGAATCTTTAATACCAACAATTAAAATGTATGTACGTCATAATAAAAATCTAGGTCATACGTTTAAAAACTGTGAATGCTTCCTGGGGTGCAGTGACCATGAAAATGGAGGATTGGTACCGTGATATATAGCTGATCATGATTCGAGGGGTTTTTTCATGCCTGTAAAAAAGGAATAATGAAAATCACGGAAAGTGAGTAGGAAGCTTCCATTGCCTCTCTATTTGTCATATTTACTGCTCTGTGCATACTGTGTCTTGTTAGAGTGCTTCTGCTCTAAGAAGCAAGTTTAAACAACTAGAAAGAGTTCAGAAAAAAGTCAGAAGTGTAATTAAAAATTTCAGAAGTATGACTGAGAGTGATGATCAAACAGCTAAGGGGATTTTGCTTGTCTGAGGGGGAAAAAAGATAAATTGTCTGCAGACTGGAACACTGGCAAAAAGCAAAGAAATGTGATATTGATTTTATGGGGGTTTGTTGTTTGGTTTGGTTCTTTGATTCTTTGTTTTGTTTTATTTGGTCTTTTAATCTAGCAAAATCATGTGTGTTTGAGATGGATACTGAGGGTACACAGACCCTATGTAGAAAACTGTTACCATGTAAGAGTGAAAAATAAAATCTATCTAGAGTAATAATAATCTTCTCCATCAGTAAAATATGTTTATTTAATGGTATGTGCTTATGTAATTATATGATTTGCTGGAATGAACAGTTTAATATGCCTATAATTTAATGCCAGATAACTGCATGCTACTGCTTGTTGCAAAAGGACTTACACTGGAGACCAACATACACCGTACCAGATTTCAACATATCTATGAAGAATAATAACATTCATGTGTATAGTCATGTTTTATTCACTAAGTGTATGGTTAAATTGGATTCTGGTGTAATATCTAAGTGCTGCTCCAAAGACCCAGCAAGCAACATGGTGTTATGTCAGGGGCAGTATAAGTTAGATATTAGAGAAAGGTTCTTCATCCAGAGGGTGGTTGGGCACTGGAACAGGCTCTCCAGGGCAGTGGTCACAGCACCAAACCTGAAAGAGCTCAAGAAGCATTTCGACAAGACTCTCAGGCAAATGATGTAACTCTTGGGCAGAGTCCTGTTCTGGGTGAAGAGTTGAACCCAATGATCTTTGTGGGTCCCTTCCAACTCAGAATATTCTGATTCTGTGATGCATCACATAAAAAGTTTGAAAAAAATTCACACTGCTATTGATAAAGGTTTGGGGCTATCCTGAATGTAAGACTGGGCTTGTAAAAAATGCATTTAATCCTTTCATGAAAGGAGTAATAAATTACAACTAGTTGAAAGGGAGCCTCATAATTCTCCCCCTATGAAAGTTAAGAATGTTTCAAATTGGAAACATGTAAAATTTCAGCAGCCGTTTGCTCTGACCAGCAGAGCATGTTGTCAGTCCCTGACGACTGGCATGGAAAGGAGAAGAAATGGGTAAATACCAAAAATGTAGCAGAGTTCTGGGGAACAGAGGAAAACCCCAAGCAAACAAAAACCACAACAGAATTAGGGAATAGTCATTAATCCTGAAGCTCATAATATATTTTTCTGTTGTTGCTATTTCTTTTACCGCTTTGATTCCCAGGGCTACACAAGCAATTACAAAAATGAACAGTAGTTTGGGGAAAGTCCAAGAGCGGAGAATTGACCTGACAAGATACTGACCCACACCTTGCTTTGGAAAGTCTAGACATATGACTGGGAAGGCAGATAAATCTTGAGAGCAGCCCAGGAAGAAAATTCCTGTGCCAGCTAGGGAAGAGGTAAGAGTAGGCTACCCAAACACATTGATTCACAGCATCTACCCAGCACCATTTATCAGGAGACATCAAAATTGGTTTCCTCTGGTAAATATCCACTGAGCTGATGGTACCAATTCTGGTGCCTGCTTTACTCCAGGAGAGATCAGAGTTACTGTGTTTTCCTGTTCCCAGATGGTGCAAACTGTGAAGTGTACTCCCAGTAGGTAAATAGTAACAGTCACCTGCAGTGCAAACATCAGTGCAAAGAACCCCTGATGTGCAGCATTCAACACAAAACAGACACTGTCAAGATCATCCTCCACAGACAAGCAGGAAGGAAAAACAAACACATTCTGCTTATACTCATTTACACGTTCTGTTGCCATAAGCTTTCTCCAAATATTATGTAGATGGAAAAGTAGATCTCATACTGCTGTAAATCAGTAGCTGTGCTGTGGTGGCAGGAGAAAACAGTTAAAGGATTCAGTTTCCTTCCAAGAAAAATCATACTTTTCAAATCCATCTGAATCAAGGCCAAAGGAATATTCCTTATCTGGCTGCATTAAACGCTCTTTCGAGCAGGGATATATGACCATCACACTATACTCAGATGAAGTCTACACTGCCAGGAGGTGGAAAGGGGTTTAATAAATGGGATTTGGGTGCCACTTATACCAAGAGACCCTGAGGAACCCACCCTCCACTGCATTTTAAAGGGGATTTGGGTTTTTGCAGCCTCACAACCTAAGAGTTCCCTGAAATGTCTCTTAATAAGTAGCAGTTCATATTTTTATTAAGGAAACCACAGATGAACTTTGTGCCTGGGAGTACTACCACACACATCCTGAGATGGAAATTACTGAGCAGGAATTAGGCTTTTTAAATTTATTCATTACTGCAAAATTGCTACTACACAACAACATTACTGTCTCAGTGTCTACAGTTACTTTATTTGCATTGGAAAAAATAAAAATAATAAGAAAATATAATCAGACAAAAGGCAATTTTGTTGCACCAAACAAAACCTTAGTAAACAAACCATGACAGCACAACCCAACAGACAGGGCTGTAATTTAGGGCAGGGTACGATTTAGAATGCCTTTTCTTTGTTTCACATTGGCTTCCAAAATGAAGTGGTAGCCAGAACATCTCCTTTATATCTAGTGCATTCTCTCATGAAGTCTGCTCCTTTTTCACTGTTTTGGGGAATCTGTCTTTTGAATTGGACAGATTGCATCCTAAATGAGTAGTGATAAAATCTACAGCTAGAATTTTATGCAGCATTTCACATGACCCCAGACTGTAGAAGGTGAACACCACTGTTCTCTCCATCATTCTTCATATATAACCATTATTCCCAATTGAACCATTGCATCCCTTTATCCTACATGTTATTTCCCAGCCTGCAGTTAACTTTCAATGCTCTGTAGTCTGTACAGGTGCTGGAACTACTATATCCCGGAGCCGGAGACAGAGGCTGTCTTCATAAAAAGCCAAATTAGGACTCCCTCTGGTTTTATACCTGATGCCTTCTTTAGAATTGTATTACCCCCCACTCTAGTATGTAGACATTGTAGCCTCTCACTAATAACAGACATTTTATTGTATCAGAAAACTTTTTGTGGTTTGTTTTAATGTAGCAACAACTGATGCCCTCGATGCCTGTTCAGAGCTATTCTTTCTTTGCAGGGACTTGAGTCCACATGTCTAATGGGATCCTAGGTGGAAGGTATAAAGTATTTTGGTACTGAGTACAGTTTCTTCTGTGAAACATCACTCCCTTTACGTGGCCTAATTTACTCTGAAGGAAAAGAAAGACAGAACAAGAGATTCAGAGTGAAATATGTCCACAGCTCTGCAGCACACAGGTAAAACAAGCCCCAAACTGACTCCAATGCATATTTAATCATTTTATACAAAATGTGAAAGCCAGCACAGGAAGGATTTAAAGGGCTTTCAGCCCAGAAAATTCTGGCACTTTTCTGGAATGTGGTAAATATGTGGCAGGGAAGGTCTTTGAAGTCAGAGAGGAGTGCTTCATTGCAAGGCTCCAGAGGAAAAGCAGAGCTTCGCTTCCTTCCCCTGGTCATCGAGCAGGGAGAAGGGAGAGGTAAAAAAAGCTGAGTGTGGTCTCAGGTGATGCTTCACTGCAGGCAGAGAGGAAAGTAGGCATGTTCCACTGCCTCTCTTGTGACTCATGACAGGACCTCAATGAGAGGCAAAAAACTTAATGAATCAGGCAGTGAGGACATGTACTCAGCAAATATATTTAGGGATGCTAAGGACTTTGCCTGTGGACACTGAAGTACCTACGTGTGACATGCAATGTTTGGGATTCAAATAGCAGTTTGGTCATTTGGAGGAAACAGCCTTCTGTACACTTACTGTGGATAGAAAATAATAAACCATGGTCAAATCTGCTTCATTCTGTTTGGGGCATGTTCAGGTAATTCAAATGTCACATATTTTCTATTTATTCTCCAAAAAAGGTCTATTGAAATTCTTTATGCTGATTTATTTGCAGACCAAAGAAGGCCTTTCTGCAAAATAGGAACTTTCCTTACAGATTTTGTCATTAGCTTTCAGGCACACATGCATCTAATACCACATAGTTTTCAATTTCAGATGTCATATTCAGCTTTCTCTTATATTCTGTACTCCAGTTTTGATTTTTTACTTTCTAAGCTGAATTGTCAAAATTAAGTAACTTCTTGGAAAATAATAATTTTAAAAAGGAAAAAGGAAAAAGAGATTGAAATTTGCATTGAATGTTTGGTTTTTTTTTTTTCCCCTAAAGTTAGCAACCTGGTTATTAGATTTCAAGGAGAAGTAATAGGGAGGTATTTAGGTATTTTCATTTTTTTTACCTTTCTTTTTTTTCTTTTGAAAATAAGATATACATGTTATACTCTGAAATTCATCTGCTTTGGAAATTAAATATAATTTAACAAAAAATATATTTATCTCCATCATTTAAAAATAAAAGTATTGTACTTTTTATTTTTTGCTCCCAACAGGAAAAAAAAAAAGTAAAATCTATCCAAATAAGTTAGGTGTGAATGTAATGAACTGAACACATGCAAAAATAATGAATATCTGATATCTGCATATGAAAAATTATTCAAAAATAATGGTAAAAATTTTTTCTTCAAGTCATTAAGGAGAAATGCGCAAGATTTCTGTCAAACATTTCTGCTAAGTTTCTTCTTAGCAGACTCTTCCCATTATAATTTTAACCTACTCCATGTGGCTGAAGAGGAAAACAACTAGACATCAGGAAGTAGAGAATGACAGTAGTCACTCACTTTTTACCCCTGTGATAAGCTCTTGCAAAACTGGTTACAGGGGATATAGCAGGAAAAAAAACCCCTCATTTCTTTATTTTAAAAGAATTTAAAAAAGATCCTGCTGAGTAATTTTGAAATTGTCTGTGGTAAATTCAATTTATTTGCAGCTTGTCATCCTGACAACATGTATTGTATTTGCCTATAACTGGGGATCAGGACAGACTGGAAGCAAAAACACTGTGAGATGGTTACCTTGAACCCTTGATCTTCCAGATGTTCTAGCTCCAAGTTCCCTTGGAGTCACCATGTATGATCCTGGTACCCCTGAGCAGTATTAATGGGTTGGGGGGCAGGAAGATATAAATTGATAACTCAGACAAATCCTTTTCTTGCCTGTGCAGGACTTCTTAAATCATGATTTGGATTTAAGACAAATCTATCTAAGTTCTCATTCTGAGTGTCTTGGGTCTTCTTTGAGGGCCAAACACACAAGGTGAATTAATTAGTCTCGTCTACATCTGGAGCAAGTGTGTGTTCAGTTGCCAAACACAGATGCCCAACATCAATGGAATATCCCATAGTATTGAAGGTATTTATTTATTCACACAGGGTAAACATGTATGGAATAGAACTTTTGACAGATATGCAACCTTCTAGATCAACACCTGCAAGTGCCTAAAATGTGTCCTGCAGTGCATAAAATGGTGCCACTTTCCTATTAAATGTAATTGAATCACATTAAATGCACTAAGGCAGAATCTGGCACATGTGGAAGATCCAGTTCAAACAATATTGAAATCAACAATATAAACCAACTAAAGACTTCTATTTTATTTCATTTATTGTCATGTCAACTATTTCTAATTGTAGAACATTGTCAGAAAAAAATGTTTCTTGGAATGTATTTTATAAAAACCTGCAATTTTTATCCAAACTGATCAGGAAAGTAGAGAAAGAGTGACCAAATAAGACAAGTGGAATAATAACCTTAGATTTTCACTTTTAAATTGCAAACACATGCATTGATGATAAGAACGATAATAAAATATAAACAGCAAGCAAGTCCTGACATATTTGGAGTACAAGTTCTTTGGACAAAACCTACTCTATCCCTGTCCAATGTAGAGACATGATCAAATACTTTAATTTTTCACCACCAAGCATAAGTTTATTTTTTACCCATGTTGATTTGAATCCTGAACTTGAAAATACATTTGTGTTTGGCATGGGCTTACTTAAAACTGCTAAGGATAACTTAGCACCAAATGAAGATGTAACCCTGTCAAAGCCCAGGTGGGAAGCAGTTTGGCTTTGTATCCAAACATTGTAGGGGGCCAACACATACCCCTGAGAAATGGAAAGATGCCAGATGGAGGTCAAAGCTTTTAAGCCTGTTGTTGAAGCCTGACAAATGACCTTATAACAACATGTTGTACACTATAGACATGGGTCTGGAATAATGTTTTCCTCACTTGTTCATGTGTGTTCCTGCTCTGTGGAAAAGTTACAGCAAAGGTTAGAAATTATTGATGTCACCTCAGCTGTTGATCCCAATGCTTAGATTAGACCACAAATAGCAGTTTGACTCCTAAATTTAAAGCATCATAACCTGAGCCATTTGGTGCTCAATAAAAATGACTCAGAGTATCAGTTTTCCTGTATGTGTTATGTGGGTCACAAAACTACTCTTCCCACTTTCTATTTTGGTTTGTAAGATGTAAAATGGTGACCACCAGTTCTGTGCTCCATCAACAGCTTGTGAGTCCATTCCTGTTGGCTGGAACATCTGTGAAATAAGCTCTGCTTGGGTGCATTACCCCTCCCTTGAGTAAGTGAGGAGCAAAGAACTCTGCTGTGACACATGTGCTGGGACACATGTTATGGACAAGTCATCAGATTTTATCATTGGCATTGCTGAACCTGTACAGCTACCATTTCTTCTGCCACATAGTCTTGCAGCCTAAGTTAAGCATTCTGCCATTTCACTTATTTAGCCAAACTCTAGCGTACAAGCATAAAAAATCAAAGCTTATGTATTACTAATAACTTCTACAGTTTTAATTAGCTACAGGAATATATCATTTCAATCTTAGCTCTGTAGACAACATCAGGTGCATTTTAACAAGATGGAATTTTTAAATTCATTATCCATTTTCTTGCAAACAATTCCATTTCATTTCCTTAAAACCAATTCAGTTAATATGTTCACAGCTTTGTGCAACCACAGGACTCACAAATAGTTGCTAAGCTAGAGCTGTACAGTGTAGAGAAAACAGAGAAATTCAGCATTCTACACTACAGTCTGATTTTATATGCATGAATGTGTGTGTGTCTATGCACATGTACATGCCTGAACAGTAAAAACTGATGAAAGAGAAAACTATTCTGAAACTATGGAAGTTGTCGTCACACTGTTCTTCACACCTAAGACTAAAGAGAAGATTCTATATACCCATTTCAACGTGTGGGATAAACTATATGAAATGATGACATGTAGTTACTGAAGCTCTATATCAAAGAGAACGTGCATAGAGAAGTATTGCTAGCAACTAACTATTTCCACATCTAGGAAAATCCTGATTCAACTGTAAAAAAGTCATCTAAAGGAACATGATGAACAGACAATGACTTGAACTATTTAAAACTGCACTGAAAGAGTTTTGAAGGATTTATTTATAAGTAACAACAGAAAGGAATCAGATTCTTTCAACTTATTTTCAGGCAGACATCTTTGGAGTGTGGTCCTGTTAGGATCTTTGTCCAGACCTGAGTCTTGAAACTGCTCACCAAAGAGCTGACTAACCCTCCAGGCTTTTCTCTCTTTTACACACTGAAGAAACCCAGAGTTACTATACACTGCATCAGCTGCTCTGTTTAAGGAGTGAAATCCGGATGCAATGAATTTAGCCTTAGGAAACTTAAGAAGTCATTTTCACCTCAGCTATAAATCCAGTCTTTGGATTGAGCCAATTAAGCATTTGATGTTCAGCATTTCCAAATGAAGGACTGAGAACTGTAGCTTGCCAGTAATAACTCAATATATTGTAAGATAATAAAGTATCTTGTGAATACCAGAAAGTTCAATTATATTAAAAGCCTTAAGCTCTTTCCTTGATTTCTGCCTCTATTTAATTTTCAGGTTTTGACAGTAACTACTTCACTGTGTGTTGGTTGATTTCCTAAGAGCATTAAAGTGCACAGTAAGTCAGACGTAGCCATTTCAAAGATGCAAACAAGTGAGGCAGAATCACCCTATGCCAAGTTGTCCTGGAAATATACATCTCATTGTCATGAGATAAATATGAGGACTTATTAATTCAGCTAGGATTTATTAACTTAATCATTGATCTCCAAACATTGAAATCTAATAAGTACTCTAGAACAGTATACAGAGGTTTTAGCAATTTTCCTGTTAGTAAGCAAAGAGAATTTCAAGTTATTAAAATGCATTATTACATTCCTTTTAGCTAATTAATTTTAGTCCACTTGTTTGTAGTTCCAAAAAAATTAAAAAAAAAATCATCCATAAAAGGTAGAAAGTTTTGTAATTTGACTTTTTTTTTCAAGCTTTAGTCCCATGCAAACTTGGACTCTTTAGTAACTCACTCAATTTCAAGAAATATTTATGCGGCCAGTCACCCAGTGAGATTTCAAAAGCAATTTCTGCATAAATTATATGGACTTTTTGTAAAAATAATAAAATTTTTCATTATACTGTTGAATGCTTTCAAAATCCATACCTGAATTCTCAAGGAATCAGTGCCTAAAGTAGAAGAAAATTACTACCTTCTTATTTATTTCTAATACATTTCTACTGCTTCTTTTTCCCCTGAAATGGAGGAAACTGAAATGAATTAAAGCTCCCAGGTCCTTTCAGTGTGCTCAATGGCAAAATCTTATATTCCTTTACTTTTTCTCATGGCTGAGCCTGACTCTTCATTTTGCTTATAATCTTTCTACTCCCCAGTCATTGAGTTTTCATCCCCCACAAACCACAAAAGATGATGACTATACTGGGGTACCGCACAGGTGCATTAATAAATGTAAATTATTTTGAGTAGCTGAGGTGCAAGAAGTCATTCCAGTGCAACATTAAAAGCTTTCTGCCATGTATTTACTTTCTTCTCTCACTTCTTGTACAGTTACCTCCAGCAGTGAGCCGGTTGGGCAATTTCAAACTGGGAGGCATCAGCATAGCCACTGTTAAAGCTTGAAGTTAGTTATAATAGCATTCTGTAGTATTGCTATTAATGAATATGATTTCATGAAATAACCGTGACATCTTAAAGCAGACCATGAAACACATTTCCCATCAGAGAGGAGCCATTAGTCTGACAAATAACCACATAAACCACATAAAGCAATTCTATTCAGAGTTAACTTCAATGTTATTATAAAAATCCATCTTTCTTATGCACAGACAGAAGTCCTTTCACTCACAGATAGTATGAGGATAAGTCAGATGTAAACCAGCACAGCCTTCAGCATTTGGAGGGACAAAACCAGGTGGCTGCCTTGACTGACTCTGTAAGCTAAAACATGGTTGTTGTGTTCATTCAGGATGACAACTTGCCCTCATGGCAAGCAAAGTGAAGTTGTAAAGCAGTTAATCACTGAAAGCATCCTGTGTCTTGCAACAGTTCCTCTGAAGAATGGTCAGAATAGACAAATTCTCCCCAGATTTGACAGAAAGTCAAGCAAAGGATAAATTTACTACAACACAAGGAACCTTAACACCAGGGTCCTATAAAGATGGATCTTTATAATGCCAGTAAAAACATTGACCTTTCAGAATACACCTGCTTTACACTCACCACAGTGAGAGCAACGTGACTAAAATAACCATCTCAGATCTTTGAAAACGTTTGCTTTTACATATATGAAACTCAGGTTGCAGTATTTTGCCTTGCTTCTCAAAGATAGATTGCAACATGCAGTGCTCTGACCACTAACTATCTGTTAATATTAGCAGACTAGTTATTAGTGAAACGTAGCACCATGGCAGTGATCTAGGCTGTCTTGGAGTGGCCTTTACTCAGGTCCAAGCAGTCAAATATTCTACTGGTAAAATGAGAGGAAAAGGAAGCTGCAATAAAGTAAATAGAGTAAAAAATAAAGTAAAAAGAAATTAGCACTTCAAGATATAATATAACAGACAGAAGAGTTCAGAAAAGAAAGAAAACAGGCATTTTTACATATTTTAATAGGGAAAAACACTTCAGTTTTGTTGCTGGACATTTCATTTTCCCATTTGGTTTTGAATACATGCAAATAAGGTTATGGCTCAGAACAAAGAGATTGGGTAGAGCTGAGAAAACAGCTTAATGTGGAAGCTCCTCTTTGATGTCGAGTCGTTCACTCAACAGGGAGTTCAGTTTGTCCAGAATCCAACTTTAACAGCAGCTTGATCAAATTCACATGTAATGAAACTGTCCCCTGGGTGTATTACTGACTGCTGAGGGATTGATCAGCAAAACAAACTTCTTACCTATTTTGTCACCAGCATACTCTTGTGTGTCTGGTCCACTGTCTCTTAACACCGGTGCATGCAACTCCCCTAGAACATCAGAAAAAAGTTATATTCTTTACATATTTTTTATTAGGCTTCTGCTTTAAAAAACAGGCTGGAGTTTTGCCAATCAGATGCAAAGCAAGCTTAGAGAAACCAAATGATACCTACAGCTCTAGTAGAATGTTCTAAATATTTTCCAGGGTTCATGATCTACAGCTGCTGGCAAATAGTGAGTATCACATATAAATACCTTTTATAAGAGATGTATCTTTATTTAAAACTTCATTCTTATATAAATGAAGTATTTCAGGAAAGTAATGTCAAATTGTTAACAGTGATATGAAGCAGTCTCCACGTGTCATTTATTCCTATTTCCATGCAAAAAATGTTAAAAGCGTTAAAACATTCTTGGCTTCTAAAGAAGAAACCATATTGGATCTTTCAGCTATTTCCTTTGGGAGGACATTAAAGTCAACCTTAAAACATCAGTAGGGCATCTAAAGAAAAGGAATGGTAAGAGAGAAATCACAAAAAAAATGATGATAGTTGTAGGGGTCTTGAAAGTTAGATAAACATTTAATGATTTAGCTGGCTTAAAGACATTAGCTTTGCTGTTGCCTGTAACAGTTTTACACTGCAGTCATCATTTGCACAAATGCTATCAAGCTATCTATTTTACTCTCTCCCAATTAAAAAGTTCATGTTTCTTTTCCACCAAGACTTGCTGATAATAAGAAAAAGGAAATATGAAAACATCTTTTAAAGGTAACTTCAAAGTTTTCTTTTTGGCTGATAATGTAAGATTTGGCTCCCACCAGTTCACCCAACCCCACCCTTCTTGTCAGCTCTTAAACATATTTTACAACTATTCCTCTACTCATTGTTCATTACATTTTCTGCACTTCATCTGCTAGAAATCCCCTTGCATATTAACTTCAGACTTTTGTTCCAGATTATATTGTTTTCAAAAATCTCAGCTTTCCTGTCAATTAGTCCTAACCATGGTCATGATCCTTCTCATCAACAAATGACTCAAGTTAGGAAACAGAAACATGGTATATCCATGAACTTCAGATTATTTAGGGAAAACGCAACCCCTAAATAAAGAGAAAATTATGTATTTTTCATTACATCTTTTAACTGTGAAAAAGCATCAAGACACTAGATTTTTAAAAAAATTACTATTATTCTTATACTGAACAGATTTTTAATTATTTTTTTTTTTGGTTTATTGGTTGGTTGGTGTGAGGGATTTTTGTTGTTTATTTTTCAACAGAAGAAACATTAAGTTAGATTGATTTGCTCATGGGAAAGGAAAGGTCATGCAGAAGCCGGTGGAGTTGAGTAAGAAACCTGGATTAGAGGGGAAGCACTTTTCCGGCAGAGGGAGAGGCAGGTCATACCAGACTTGGGAGGGACAAACATCAGCAATAGCTGCCATACAAAGATTTCTGAACCCAGCTGTATCTTTTCGGGACTCTTGCATGATAAATGCAGGCAGAGAAGCCATAAATGCTCTCCAGAAGTCTAACTAAGCTTGCTACCTAGGTCGTGAGCTAGAGGATGGGCTTTAGGTGAGAATACCTCTGGGGCAAATGCATCAGGCTAGAAAGATCACTCTTTTTTGAATGCTGAAGTAGGTTGGCTGAAGTAATATCTCACATGATTCCTGGAGGAACAGATCTTTATTTTCCAGAATAGTTCAAAAGACAAATTATCTGATACCTTGGACAAGAACCACAAATATCCAGGAGCATCAGTCTGACTGGCCCCAAAATGTACCTCAGATATCTTTTGATTTTTTTGTGGACTCGTGGAAATCTAATAACTTTCAGACATCCAAACCAACCATCTGCCCAGGAAGATCATCAGCAATGTATTCCATGCCAGCTGGCCAAGGATAGCCTACACACCTCAGTCTATCTGTACTTTTCCTTTCTCTTGAGCAACATTTGTCATGTAATATGAGGAAACCAGCTTGGTTTTTCAGGCTAGATCCAATCTCATCAAAGTAAACACAAGACTTTCCAATGACCTCAGTGGAATTTGGATACGGCTCTTCACTGTCTTCTGTCTTTGAAATATGGATGAAGATTTTGAAATGTCCTTTGTGGCTCTGCAGATCTTTTCTGCATCTAGGTCCAGTACCTCTGTTTACACAGAGCTGGGTGGCTCCCTGCTCCTCTTTCCATCTTCTTTTTTCCCTTGTTGCTTTACTCATATATTAAATCCTTTAAACACAGGTTTAGCATTCTCAATTTGTTTTTCTTTACTGACCTGAACTTTTGAAAACCAGATGTCAGTCCTGACCCACACCTCTGGAATTGACACCTCATATCAACAGTATAGCACTGCTCCTGTTGCTAGAGAAAACAGCTGAATGATCAGGTCTGTACCTGCCATAGAGAGACTCTTCTTTGAGAAAAGATAATAAATAAAAGAAACACTTTTCTTTCATGATTTTGTTGAAATTGCACTGAAAAGCTCTTGGAGTATCTGAGGCTAGCATCCATGGCAACATAATATTTGTGGTCTTGAATCTTAAAGAAGATGTAAATTACTATGGGAGTTCAAAACAAATGTTTAATTCCTTCAAACAGGAAAGTCACAAGACACATGCTTCTGTAGATATGAAACCAATAAGGGTGTGTGAGTATGCTTATGCCTAAGTTTAAATACCTGATATGAATCTGAATGATAAAATATTGGCTGCCCTTTTCTCCCATTTCCCTCTCCAAACCACTTTGGGTACAGTATTTCAATATACGTCAATTTCCCTTTAAAACACGTGTAAGCACAACAGGAATAATTTTGGAACATTTGTTCATTCTTCTGACAGCTGTTCCATGCTGACCCCGTTTCAGTTTTGTATTCTTTCTCTCTCTGCCCAGGTACACTTCTCTGATCCCTATGGATACACATTTCTGATCCCCACTGGAATTCTGATCTGATACAATATCTGATCACTGTTCTGCCGCCAAAGATGTTTGAACAAGTCACAGACCTAAGAGAACATGTCTTTAGATTGCTTGGGAGGAGGAACATGAATACATGTCTTTGCCATGTTGGTATTTCTCAGCCTTTCTGCAGTTGATTAGTCCCTTTGTGAGCACTTTTTTAGCCACCCTCAGCTTTATTTGAAGGGAAGTAACAGTAGCAACAGTCTTCTTTCTACATCAAGAATCAACACAAGATTATTTCCACAAAACATGCTCTCCAACACTTCTGCTAAAGGCTGACCTGTTTCTCTATTCAGAAGGTGGGCTTCCTTTTTTGCAGTTTAGTTTTTCTCATTGTTCTTATTTCACTCATCTAATTTAGGGGAATGTAAACAAACAAAATTTTCTTAACTGTATTAAAAAGTACAGGGTCCACTATTTCTCTCTACACAATGATATCCATTGGCTTTGTTTGGAATCATGAATACGCTGAAGGACAGATATGTGCCTAACTAAAGTCTCCAGCCAGTGCTCCCTGATATGAACACCTAAAAGATCATTTAGGTGCAGTGCAATACAACCTCAGCCCTAAGTAAATGCAAGGTAGTTCTGCATGGTTTGTCTGAACATCAAAGCACATTTTCTTCAATATTGCACCAAAATATTTCTTTCATCTCCTTTTTTAAACTTATTAGGGTAAGAGTTCTCTCTATTTATACTGATTACATTGTAATAAATATAATAGGTCTGATCTTATTTATAAGACTAACTCCAGAGCAGTGGAATTACTAGAGTCCCTGTTATAATAAAATAAAACTCTTTTAATCTAACAGATTAGAAAAAGACTAAGACATGCTTCAAAACACTTAACCAAATATCAAATCAATGAATTGCCAAACCTTTTTTTGTATGCATCGTCATACTACCTTATTTGCTTCCTTAACTGAAAATATATTTTTAAAAGCTCCTAAATAAAAATTGTTCTGACCACAGAACAGTGTCAATCTTGGTCCACAGTTCAGAATGTGCTACCCATCAGTGCTTGAACTTTGTTAGGAGCTGGCCCTGCAGAATTTTAAAGAAGATATCATTTTTCTTCTACATTTCTCAAAAAAGTCTGTTACTTCAAGATCATGTTTGTGAATGAAAGGGAAAACAAGGGAATCAATTGTTGACAAAGAAAATATTTTTGTGGTTTTAAACTCTATTACTAAGTTATTTTATAACCTTCTACCACTGTACAGAGAATGAATCTTTTTTAATCTATTCTGTCAAGCCATTCTTCATGGAAGAATTTAGATATGTAATTGGTAGAGAAAACAAAAAATAAAAGACTAATACTCCTCTGGTTTTCCTGAAGACTGATCCAAAGATATTACAATTTTCGTGTCAAAATCCCTTTTGTGTGTAAAATTATGGACTGTGTTATATCAAAGACATTGCCAAAAGCAATAAAAGTCCAGTATTGTTTAAACCAGAGAAATAAAGCAGAAGCTTAGAAGTGGAATAATTGACACTTTGGGTTAGGAGGTACAGCTCTGAGGCACTTCTAACCTTTGTAGGAGCTGGTAGTACTTAGCAACTTGATTTATTAATTACTTAGTCCCTAAAAATCACCCCCAAGAAAGAATTTTCAAGTAGTTTTGAGGTGAAGGATCAGATTCAGCCTTTGAGCATATGGAAATAACTCCAAGCTTTTCTATGTATTACCCAGCAAAACAACCAATGTGATCTCAGCCAGTTCTGAAAATAGAACTTGAGTACCCATATTTCACAGGCATTAAATATTATTCGGGACTTAAATGCCGGAAGATATTTTAGAAGATGTCTACATGTGTATTAACTTATACTTTATCCCAGGTGCTGATTCTTTCTGAGGTTGTGGGCATAGGAATTTACTGTAAACTATGGTCCTGTTATGTAAATTTAACCAAATGCAAAATAAACTCATTTTCTCTAAACAAACATCAGATTTATTCTGTCAGCTTATTCACTGTCAGCCTAAGGAAAGATTTCTCTAAACAATTGACTATTTTGCCCCCAACTGTACCAGTTGCTATAGTCAAAGGTTTTACATTCTCTTACAGATTTATCAAAGGACTGAGCAGGCCAATTGTGAAGAGCAGAGAAGAGAATGAGTTCATACGGGTAAGATGTATTTCTGAAGAGATATTTCTAAGATATGTAATGCCAAAAGGACGTCAATAATGGTACTTTCTGTAAGTTGTACTCGAGGAAAAACAGTCTATGAGAACAGGATAATTATGGATGCAGAACTAACAGTACATCCATGTTATAGATATAGAGGTAAAATTATTGTGCAGAAAAAACAAATAATAGAAATAGAAAAAAGTCTAATAACTGGGTTCTGCTGGACCTCTTTATACTAGACATTATACAGTATATGCTCTAATAGACATGTTTCTTGGCTAGATTGCAGCTATAAACAGAAAACACAAATTCATTCTGCTGTTTGACCTTTGCACTTGGGTTTAGCAATGCTTCATACAAAATTCGTGCCTACAAATCAACAGAAGATCAAAATCATATTTCTTATGTCTCTCAGTGTTAGAATCTTATCATGCAACTCTGAACTTTTTTTTTTTAGCAGATATGTACATTATATTATGGAGGAAAAGAAATTCTTTACTGGAAACGCAGGTCTTGGGTGTGTCTGGTACTTAGTTTATCAACTTTTGAGGGGTTCCTCAAGGGCTGTGCTTGATTGATGGGTCTCTGCCCACAATGAACTGAACATGAGGCAGCTCTTCCTCCCAGCACACATTCTCCTCTTTCAACATGTACTCGCTCTGGGACAGTTATTTGGCATGAATAAGTCAGCAGAGATGAAAGAATAACTTGTAAAAATGTTGAAGCCTCAGCTTAATGCCTTTTGGTAACAATAACATTTTAAGATGACAAAACCAGTTAGAACAAGGTGGAACACTGAGCATTTTATAACTGCAATTTAAACCTCACTGTCAGTCAAATGAATGTTGGTCCATATTAGCCTTTATGTGTTGATTGGGTAAATCCAGAGTAAACTTATGGATGTAGTGTGATTGGGAGGTGTGGGAGAAGGTCCTTAATTAAACAAATTTCATGAAAACACCACAATCAGCAGTGTTATATTTGAACACTAATTTGACTTTGCACAAAAAGACAAACTTCACATGCTGCCCAAGAAAATATCTTTTATGACAATCAGGGAGAAATAGAATTGAGAAGATGTAACTTTATATCTCTCAAAATATACATATGCAGCAAAAAAAAAATTAAAAAAAATAGACAGTAGCTAAAACTAAAGAAAAGAAAACTGAAGATTTAGAAGACAGGTCTCCAAGCATCTGCCTGTCTGTTAAACTCAATGAAGGTCACAGTCATTTTTCATATATGTCTTAATCTCCAATTCTCTTTTAGAGATCCCAAATATCTGGATCAGTTTCAGTTTGGCTTCTTTTATGAAGTGCGGAGACTTTAGGGCAGAATCAAGCACAGCACTTAGAGGCACACCACAATTTATTAACTAGTGGATTTTATCATAGACTAGAACAAGTACGTTGTAAGGAAAAGCTATGGCTTGCCTTGAGATAGGTGATGATATGTGGCATGACATAGCATAAGATGTATTCACAACCAGCAGTACAGTCACCTGAGCAGTGTCTGCTGGCCACACTGACACAAGGGAAAAGCAGAAGTTTTAAGTTCTGCCCTTCTTTGAAATAAAGCAATTCTTAGTGTTGCGGATCATCATCTGAATCTAATTCTTCTCCTCAGACTTTATACATTTTCCTACTTTTTTTCCCCCCCTCTAAGTAATAGATTATTAGGTTATTATTAACCTAGCAATCTTACTTCTTTGTTTCTACTTTCTTCTTATGCACAGCTTATTGCACTATGTGCTCTCTTGCAGGTTAATGGCAACAGCTGTTTCTCAGTGCTAGTTGCACCTGGATCACAAGTTGAACATCCTGAGTCAGGTCATATCCTTGATTATGCAACTCTAAAGACACATGCAAGTGGAAAACTTCCACATACAGTTATCCAGGACATTGCATTCCCTCTAACAAAAGTATTTGTCACCTGAAAACTCAGTTTCTGTAATTCACATTTATAGATAAAATCACATTCCAGCCATGTGCTCCATGCTCTGTGTTGATGCCTTATTGATGTCCTTGATCAAGAAGTCCTGTTCTGGGTTTCAGACTTTATTGACTTTATTATGATTACAATCTGTCACAGCAACCCCTTCCTGCTGGCACCAGTGAGCTACTCATCAGTAGTGAAGGCCTGCTGCATTCAGCTGTCCTTGTTTGCAGATGTGTCATACAGCTGTTTAGAACAATAACTCAGTATCTGTCATCTATTAGGACACTGATTTTTCTTTTAGCCACCAAACTCCAGAGGCACAGACAAGAGTTCTAAGCACTTCAAGCTGAAAATCTGTGTCACAGAATAAAGGCTTCCTTACAAAAAAAGTACATTCCTATAGTAAACCCAACATATCTTTCCAAGGAGGATTGTGAATCTTTATCAAGAGCACGATGACACTAATCCACTACTAAGTTAATTATTTTTAACTTTCTAGTCCTGTTTTAAGTGCAAAGTCTGGGAGACCCAAAGCTGGATTTCATCCTAGGCATTAACTCCTTAGTGTCAGTGGGGGTTTGTACATTTTATGAAGCTTTGACATGGCAGATAAAGAAAGAGTCTCTGTGGAATGGACACGGATGAGCATTTTTTTCTTCCTCCTGTTTTTTCCATTAGCACTGGAATGCCTCAAAAATGAGAAGGAAAGATCCACTAACTGTCAACAACTATTTAAAGACTCCTTCTGCATGGATCATTTGTAGAGCTATTAGAGCAGGTCTGTCACTTCACTCCATATTGAGAGGGCAGCCTAACATAATTCCTGCTATGTCAGGCTTTGCTCCCTTAACAGTTCACTTTGGATTGCTCAAACAGCATTCACACACAATGTGATTGGAACTGATAGGAAAAAACTAAATGCAGAATCTCAGAAGAAGAAGAAATAATAATCTCAATCTTTTCCTTCAGCACCTCTGAAGAAACATCTGTAAGACCTTGACCTAAAACTTAGGCTCAAAAGAGACAATTCCTTCCTTGCCATTCTAGTTTTCTTTAATAGTGTCCTAAAAATCCTAACAGGAAGCATCTGCCCTCCCAGAAGTACTGAAAATTTGGTGTTTTGTTTTTGGGTTAACTTGTTCTCTTTAAACACCCAACAGGTCACTTTAGAAACATTAAATTATACCTTGATAAAATGCCAAAGTTTCCTTCAAACTGCACTTGCTCTTTTTTTCAGAACAGTGGCTTATCTGTTGTTGATCTAGATGGTTACAATCAGAAATTCATCAAGCACTAGAATACTACTCAATGCAACTGCAATGAAGCAATAAAAGGCAGAAATTAAATCTGTCCAGAATTCTTCCTTTTTTACAGATTTCTCCAGAAGAAATACTACACTTATTAAACATTCATTGTTATTGTAAAAGTCCTTTGTTAAAAACAAGACATTTGCTTTTTGTTGTTGTTTCTTTGTTTTTTCTCCATGATATTCTAATAATAGTACCATTTATTTGTCTCTATTCTATTTAATGTACTTGCAAAAATAAAATTAACTCCTAATTTTATACATCACAATATGCATATTTAGGATCATGAAGCTGTGGAATTCTCTTTTGTCTGTGTCTTTTAAAAGAGATCTTTTACAAATATTCTGTCTGTGTTTTTGTATGTCAAACAAGTCCAGTCTTCATGAAAAATAATTCAAAATGTCCTACTTAGTTGAAAAATTTGACCCCAGTGCAAAACTTAGTTCCGCCAAGCCAAGCCCTATAACTACGTTAACTAATATTCATGGGTATAGCAGCTGCTTCCACAAGCGCATACTTTTCTTCTGATAAACTTCGAGTATTCTCTCAGGGAGATCTGGAAGGTTTATTTAAATGCCCATTCTGTGAGTTAAGAGGTGAGTTAAAAGCATTAGCATGATGAACACCTTTATCCCTCCTGCATGCTGTCTTGTTTCATAAGAACAAATTTTCCTCCTCCCCACACATAGCAGCAATACATCAGGTATTGATAGGATATCGTTTTCTATTTGATCACTGGAAATAAAAGATTCTTTGAGTTGTCCTGACACCTTCCCAATCGCGTTGTCAATTTAAACCTGCAGACGTAGTTTGCCACCTTGTGGCAAATATGCTTTTAAAAACTATGAATGAATGGGTCTGTTTTCACAAATCATGTCTTATTCCAATCACTTCCCAAAATCTAAGCCCATCGTTCAAAAAAAAAAAAATCTTTGAAACATAGTCCCTTTTAAAAGAACTAAAATAAATTTAATTTTTTTATATGTATATTTAAAATAATCTCTCAAGTTAACTGATTGAAGTATACTGCTGATATTTGCAGCCAAGAAAAAACATTTAAGCATTGTTGGCATCAACCTTGGCAATCATATAATCTGTATAGTCTGCTGACAGATAAGTATCTAAAGACAAAGTCTTTCGTGCCTACAGGTATGGCCTTATTAAGAGACAAGTTTTTATCTTAAGATCAGCAATAATGGTTAAACCATCAGCAAAGAGCAAGGTTTACAAGCAGCTGATGTTTCAGGCAGGTGGCAAACCCACGAATAAACACTATAAAAGTGGATTGAATCAACCAGAAATAAAATTACTGCAGAATTATTTTGTGTTCTTTTCCAGTCATTTTATAGAGAAAGAAGAGCTTTCTTAGATTTGCATGTGTTCATCCAGGATGCTGGAAACAAACGTCCAAACACCTCTCTACCTAACTGGAGCTACAACTACCCCCATCCTGAGCATTTAACATTTAGACAGTAGAATCTGCTTCCACTTTCTGGGCTATTCACTACTCAAATAGTTTATAAGAAGGCCTATAACAAAGTGTCTTGGACATGAATCTGAAATGTAAGAGACAGAAAATTCATTGCCAGTTGCAGATTGGGAGGAAGGGAACTCTGAACCTTGGGTCACCATATTGCAGAGAGGTTCTCTAGAGACTGAACATGTGCGTGTGAGAACTACTGTCACCCCTACATTGGTTTGACGAGCTGTTCCATGGGCCCTCTCCTTTCCACCAAATCTTTGATTCTATTATTACTATTGTCTCGACCTAATCAGTCATTTGAAGGCATTTAAGTCACTTGAAATACTTTTCAGTTAATTAACTGGGAAGAAAGACCTATGTACTTAGTTGGCCAGACTGCATTTGTTTGGTTGGTTGGTTTGTTTTCTTTCTTTTTACAGGTTAAAGTAGTTATGGCAATGCCAGGATTTGCTCAGATTTAATAACTTTAGCTTCAGGCTGTCTTGTCTTTAATTTTTTCCAAATGTACATTCAGTTTTGCGTAGAAGTTTCTTTTGGCTCACAGATCCCATCCAGGGAATCTTTTTGTTTCATATGTGTTTCACTTCTTTGGTACAAGCTCTGAGGCATAAGCTACATGTGAACAAGAAACTCATGGCTTAGGCTGAGAAGTAACTGTCAGTAGGTCTTTGTGGTCCTAACAGATAAGTCTCCCAATACCAATTACAGGAGAGAGTAGTCACCTCTGTTTCATGTAGAGATAGTCTCAAAAAAAAACCAAAACACAAAACATAGAGCAGAGCAGTACTTCATTGAAAAAGTTTTTCCTCCACTGCAAATGTTGTGTTTTCCTTCACATTTTTAATACTAAGCCATAACGGACAGTTGGCAAATTGTCTGAAGAGTAAAGAGCAAGTCATGTAGTTACTTCAAAGCAGCAGAGGATTCCATGACAAATCACTGAGTGTTAGCATACAACGTGCCAGCTCATTTTGGGATGTCATAAAACATAGTTCTCTGGGTGACTTTTTCTCCATGTACTTAAGAAAACTTTCATTTCTGTTTTGAATGAGAGATGAAATCAGACCACACTGTTGTTTCTCAAAAGCATAGCTCTATACAGTTTTTCTCTTCTTATGAGCAGAACATCTTTCCTGCCCCCTCCCCCTTACTGTCTGAACAGCCATTTGGATTGCCTATTTTTTGCTTGGACTTGAAGATATATTGATATGTTGTGCTGCTTCATATAACTTTATGGACTGATATAGTCATGCCAAGACCAAAGCTCTCTTTTCCTTATGTTATCTTTTCCTTTAGAATTCAGATACAAGCCCTGTCTGCTCCATCCACAGGGCAATTAATGCAAGTGCAAAATAGCAGGAACTAGGTGGCTTTAACTTGTCTAATCTCTCAGTATCTATAGGCCAGGCTAGTTTTCTGTGTAAGGTTACAGATGCCTTAAAATTGTTTTCACTTTCTGTAGCAATTTTGAAAATCAGAAATAAGTAATATCGATTGGACATTTCCTGCTATGAAATACTCTACTCGTTACCAGTAATGAGACTGAAAATCTGCCTAAAGTGGATTGATTCCTTTCCGCATTTTGGTAACCAGAAATCTTTTTGTTCCTTTTTGTTTCTATCACACGGCACTCAGGAAGAGGACAACATATCTGAATTCTATCATAAAAACACGAGGGGTCAGGCTCAAGAGCTTTCTGTTGGCCAAATTAAAAAAGCTTAGTCTAATAGCAGTTCAGTCATACCCCACTAAACTACTTTTTTCTTTCTCTGTGTAAGTATATAACTGTATCAGGATACCCAGGAACACTAAATAATATTATTTTTGAGTCTCAAGCACATTAAAAAGTCACCATAAAATAAGGATGGTAAATTGTAGCATGTAGTAGCCTGCTTCTGCACTGAAAATCTGAAATTTTAAATAAATCAGAAGTAAAACACCATTTAAAAAACAATGAAGCTGAAATTTCTAGTAAATCTGAGATCTAATAGCTTAAAGAAAAGGGGCGAAACACAGCTTAAAGCCATTAATCGTCAGTCAGATTATGGGAGCCATGGAAGTTAAAAAATGCGGTACCTAATCTAAGTTTTTTCCTTCCTATCTACGCTACCAGACTTTGGGCTAACATGGAAGATACTCAGCTCTTACTCACAGCATGTAAGTTACTCAGTCATGAAGGGCAGCTAGCCCGTTAGGAGTGAAGTGCTCCAACAGCAGCTAAGAATGACCATCTGCAGACAGCATTATTTATACATCAAATCAAATAACCAATATGCTTTTCCCTTCATGCTTCAACATAGGAGTGTAAACTACCTTTGGGGGAACAACAGATTAAAGTCAGTAATTGCTGCATGAATTTGCATCATTGAGCATAACTTTTGGAAATGTCTGAACAGAACTGTATTAATTTAATTTATGTTCCTTGCCAATTAGTTGATTGCTAAAACAAATAATCTTCAGGTATTCAGGAAGGTATACTGTGTTCAGACAAAATACACTACTTATCAGCTGTGAATATTTGGATAAATAAGCCAGAGGTTTTTTAAAAATTCTTTTAATGAAAATCTGTTCTTGCCTCTTCAGGATGCAGTAGAGGCAAGTGGGCAGGTTTAGGTGGTAAGTTCCTTTGGGGTGTTGCTATATAATGTTATGAGGAGTAAAATATCCTTAATGTTAACAAGCACTGATTGAGATTTTCATTCAAAGGTCTGGGTTCAGTTCTTCTGTTAATTCCAGCAACTCCTATGAATTTTTCCCCTAAGCAGAAAAAAAGTGTCTGAAAAATGTAACTTTTAGATGATCAAGACTTTTTCTCTTTTTTTAAACCCAAAACTTTGCCTGCTTTTAAGAATAAGATTTAGGCTGGGATCTAGAAAAATACACATGGGTGGTCATTTTATCTAATAACAAATCAATCCAAAACCTCAGGCATGAGCAGCACCTTTAGGGAGTTCAGATTCATACTTGAATCCGAACAGTGTGGCTTAAGCTCTCTTCATCCAGTAATTGAAAATCATCTTGTGCTTCTTGGAAGGAACCCTTGAGAGGTGTAGCATCATTTCTTCCTCAGTCAAAGAATAATGGATGTTAAAAGCCACTCAACCATCATATTACGACCTACATGTTTTCTTCTGTACACTGAGTACAACTGATTTTTTGTGGGTTTGCTTATTAGAGAAAAAGTCCCTTGGAGTAAAGTCAACAGTCTCATTTATTTAAAGAAAATTATCTTATCTGACACTTCAGGTGGCGTTTTTAACTTCACTACAGCAACATGAGGCTTTTGCTGTCCAGGTGAATACATGTCTGTCCATGTGTATTCCTAATTTTGCATTTACTTTTCCTCCCAGTGAAACCAATACTTTATTAAAGGAATTCAGCAGAGGAGTAGAAGTATCAAATATAATTCCACTTCTACCTGTTTTTTTTGAAAATGGATGACCATCTACAACAAGTGAAAATATGTGTTATGTCTAATGGAGGTAAAAAGAAGATGTTCATGTTCATGCCTCTCCCATATGGGAAGTTTTTTTTAAGCAGGTCCCAGACATAGGAAAAGTTTCAAATGGAGCCCTGAGCTTTCTTTGAAGTCAGTCTGGAACGCAGCAGAAATATATGGAGCATAAGACTTTGTTATTTTCTATGCCTATGGAACTCCTTGCTTAAGTAATTAGTCTTCATGACTGTATACTAATAGCTTAGATAAAGAGAATACTTCTGGTACAGTTGTTTTTTATGCAAGAACAGTTTGCACCACTTGTGCAAGAGATTTCCCTTTTGTGAATTAACCTAACAACTGCAGGGTCAATTGCCTCTTATCCTCCCATACTCTGACGTGGAACAGCAGCTGTCTCTTGTGTTCTTGCTGCCTGAAAGGCATAAGAGTATGTGATAGGTACATTGTTTTAATTAGCATTCTTGCATGGACTTACACTCAATTAATGTTAGATTTAGTGCACGATGAAGCAGCTTGGGAACTGTCAGAGGGAAGGCAGCTGAACAAGGATGCAGGTTTGATCTCTTGTGTACCTTGAATCTACCAGGAAAAGGTCTGACTTTCTTCTAATGAGCATTGCCAATGTGCCTGGTCTTAAGTATGGCTCATTGCTTTTCAGTCTCATTTCCTAAAAGTCTTGGCTGAGTAACATACCTCATTATGCCCTGACATGGAAAAATAACCATGGCTATTTCTTAAATTTCTGAAGCAAATTCCATGGGAGATGTACGACCTGAGAAATGTCTGAGCAATACTTTGGCTCTTCAACCCTGGTAGGATACCACAACATCCCGGAGTTTACCCTAGAGGTATATGCAGCAAGTTACCCTTGCTGAAAGATTTTTTTGTGGTAATATTCTTTGGTTTGCAGTAAGATCTTTTCATTGTGAAGAACAGAAATCTGTGAAAGATAATTTGAATGCATCATTTGACTTTGTTCTCAGTGTATTCACAAGACATAAGGGCATCTCTGATGAGTGAGTTTTAATCAAGTATCTACAGAAAAATTTTCACACAGATAAAATTCAGGATGTCTGTAAAAGAAAGCATCCAAAATGCCATCAAGCTACTTGGCTGTACTATGAGATAGTGGAGGAAAGGTTTTCCTCAGAGATGCCCTTTAATGGTTTTCCCATCTTTTATCTCTCATAACTCCTTCTCTTGCTTCTAATGGTTTCTTCTATTTTTTCAGAGTTTTGTTTTTTTTTTTTTTTCAAATATAAGTGCTTTTATAGGGGAAGCAGTTATAGGTAAGAATCTTTCAATTTTGCAGACACTTCCATCAAAGCAATTTGTGTCATTCTTGGAAGAGGCAGCCTTTTCCTTTGTGTTTCTTTCACAGTTGTAACTGATTTACTGGCTCTTTCCTTTTCCTTGGCACTTACCATTTTGCAATTTAAAAATTCCTAGCCCCAGCCTTTTCTGGAAAGGTGAGTCTGGCTGTGAACAAAACTTCTGAAAAGTTACTTTGGACTCTGGAAGAAAAATTAAGAGCAGAATAGCCCCTAGACAAAAAAAAATAAAAAAAAAAAGAGAGGATTTCTATCCCCTGATATATCTGTCATGGCCCTCTGTGTTAAATTATAACATTATGGTCTCATCTTGGGATATCTAAGTCAGTATTCCCCTGTGTGTAAGACATTAGCACCTTTCACCATGGCACCACTTCCCTGAAAGTGTTCCTTCACACTTCTTCAAACACGCAGTCCTTTACCTCTGTTAGCAAATAAATCTGTCCTTTAAAAATAAAGAAAGTTTTCTGCTTTAATATTTCATTCCTCCAGTGTAACAAACAGAAGACACAGGTTTCCATTGTCTGAATGATGGGAAGTATTTTAAAGAACACTAACAGGACTTTTCTGAAAGCATATATTATTACTCTGCTACTGGTGCTTTTAGTCTCATTATCAACAAGACAAATCATTTTTATTCAACTCCATTTATACATGTGGTAGACCAAGAGAAAATGTTTTTAAAAAGGCTCAATGACGTGTTACTTAAGTGTGGTTTTCAGCTTTAAGTGATTTATTATCTATAAATTGAAAGCTTTTATTCCAGAAGGCTTTAGGACGCTGCACTCTTCCTCCTCCTTGCAAACTGTATTTGAGCTAAGATTACAGCAGGTGAAAGTTCTAGTGTCTGTTCAACAGATCTTATGAAATAATTACATCCAGGTGAGAACCATTTGGTTCTCATTAGATCCAAGACTGAAGAAGGAAAATATTTTGAAGGAAGGAAACTTCCCTCCCCAAAGAAATACCCCACATTCACACACAAATATCCTGTGGGCAAGTTCTTTATCACCCCAAGATATGCTTAGTAAGCACACAAACCCAACTTCATGGACCTACCACTGTTTTTTAAAACCTAAGATCTTTTCATGTCATAGTGCATTACTAATTAATTGCGTGTCTTGGCCTTCTCCTGCCTTCCAGTGTTTTTCCCTCTACCGTATTTTATAGCTCCAAATTTTTTTTTGTGGTTTCAGATCTCTGGCTACTTTTTTTCCCTTTGTCTCCTGTTACTCCTACTAGCAATGATATGGCTCTCCTGTATGATAAAGGATCACCATATCTGACTGAAAAGTGGTTTCTGAAGAGGAAGAAAATGAATGCAGTATTTTATAATCATGATTCCTGCTTTCTTTTGTTTGTTTTACTTTTTGTAGATGATGATCTTCAGAAATTCATTTTGGTCCAGAAATTCCCTCATAATTCAGACCCAGGAGATCCTGTGTAAATCTCAATAGATCAGGCATTGGAGAGTTGGCTGGGAGCTTCAATTTTTCTCCCTCAAAATAAATTTCTCTGTTTCTTTCCTGAGGCCATTGCTTCATTTTCTGTGACCAGAGATGTTGCCTAAGTGTGAAAGGAAAAGGAAACTGTCAGCAACTCAGACTGGGTATATAATTGGCAGCAGAACATTACATTTCTCAAGCTGAAAAAAATCTTTTTTTTCCACGATACATGGCAACTGTAGACCGTCTGATATCAAGACTTATGTCTGGAATGGCAGCCTTAGGAATGCCTTAGGGGTGAGCAACTACTGAGATTTTCTTTGATAATCAGGTAATTAATTCATCAGAAACTGGGAGAGTTGAACACAGTTACTTATAGTTACTTTTAGAGATTATAACCAATATCTATCTGCATCTTCAGGTGCCAAATCCAGTCCCATGCATCCTGCTGGTTCCTAACAAACCTTGAAGTATGAGTACTGTCAGCACCCTCTAAAATTACTTGAAGACTGACATGGGAAGGTTACGCTAATGTTCTGGGATGTATTTGTATGAATGTCAAGAATAGATCATGGGAAAGTCTTTCTTTCATTTATTATTAACTCATTAGAGGTCCATTGAAAAATTACTAGCAAAGAATGGGAAGAGAGGCTGAAATTTAAAGGTACAGATTTGTTTGCCAGAATTTCAGAGTCATCCCTATGAGTCATCTTACGTAATCACTGTTTTAATTGCCCATGTTTCTGAGATGTCTCTACTCTGTAGCTTTCTCAGATGGTTTTAATTACAGATACCCAAGAATAATTACAGTGAAAGTAGTGCAAGAGCACAGTTCACAGTGGCCCTTGAGATGTAGGTCTAGCCAGTACAAAAAGAAGCTAAAACCAGTCCATTTATATCCTACCATCAAGAAGATGGGTAACAGATGTTGAAAACTATTAATATACCTTCAAGGGTACAAGAGGTGGTGTCCTTCCATCACAAAACTCTTCAGTATTGCTGTGGTTCATTGTCTCATCTGCTATGAATATTTTCATCATTTAACCACCTAATATGGTCTTCTGCATCTTATGGAAGTTTGACTCGAGGGTTTTGAGAGATGAGGCAATCTCCCACACTGCAGAGACAGCTGTAGCTTTGCTACTGTGGTATTTTCAGTCTTACCAACTTAGGAAAGTTTGTATAGCTATCTAACCTGTTTGATTTAATCCATTATCATGTTGGAATCTTTTGAGTTAAAGAGAAACATTGTTCCTTTCATTATAGGCAGTCCTCTCTTGTTTTATTTTTCATTCCTCAAACAGGGACAAATGCTGTAGTTAATGAGGACAGGAAGTGCAGAAACCAGAAGCCTTTCCTTTCCTGCCATGATTTCTCCTGCTGTCGTGGTCACATTTTTGTATGTCTCAGTTCTTTCTATTGTTAGCAGGGTGTCCTCAAGATAAAGACCTGCAAAATTCTGCGTGGTGCTAAGAAGTTACAGTAACAGTGGGACTTCATATTGTTTTTCCTGTGGCCAATCCCTAGGAGTTGGGATTTTTTTTTTTGCTAGTTTGGGACTGTTGTGGTTCATCCCTCTTTATTCCAATAACTTGAAAAGCATCAGTATTTCAGACTTAATAAACAGAAATGCTTGGTAGGAAAGAATCTACTTCTTCGGCATGCTCAGTCTCCTCTCTTCAATGACGAGGTTGCATGAGATCAATATCCTGGCATTCAAATGTCCTTTATACCATCCTCAGTAGAAGACACTATCAGGAAACTCAGTCACTCAGAATAGACCTGTTACTTTTGGAAACAAAAATCTTTTCCCCAAAAATCTTTATTTAAGTGTTCCTGTAAAGCACACTTTCCCAAGTAGTTTTCCATATTTAAAAGTCTCATAAAAAACTGTACATTCCAGACCCCTTATCTCCCCTCAAATGAGAATTATTGTGTGCTATAGGACAACACTTTGTGGAAGTCCTTTGCAAGTACATCTGTAATATATGATGGCTGTTTCTATTTCATTATGAAGAACCAAGGAAGGAACATCAAAGATATTGCACTGGTAGTGCAATAAGTCTGGCCAGAAATGTTCACAGTTTACTAACTAAGATTAAATAGTGGTTAGGGACTACTTCAGTAGGAGTACCTGACTGCTTAGTATTCATGACATATGGTCCTTTTCTAAAACAAATGTAGAGGATCTGAGATTTGTCAGGGAACTTTTGTCTGGAATAAATACTGAGAAGGAAATAATTAAATCATTGCTGTAATGCTTCTGTAGCTAGCAAGGCTTGGGAACATTGCAAATGGTATTCAACTAGAAGGTAAAGAAAATACATTATTAAAATAAATGATTCTGCTTGTGAGGTTAGAGATGAAAAAGTACTACAACAGTTGTTGAAAGAAGAAAAAAACAGCAAAAATTGAAGTAAGAAGAAATTGAAAGGATATAAAAGAGTGATGAGACTTCAAATATAGTTGACCACAATTTTATTTTTCTTTCTCCTTCAAGGTATTACTTACTTGAAATGGAGATTAGTGCCACATAGCCACCCATATGTTAGTTGTCTCTTCTGCTACCTATGTTATGTGTTTATATGCATAAAAGATCCTAAGGTTACAGTTTTGTGAGAAGAAGAGACTACAGATTCAGTCAGTTCTTTCCTACTGAATATTCCCTAATTATATTAACTTTTGGCAATTGCAGAATTGGGACATAACATTTAAAGATACACACTTTCTTCAACTACCAGCGTAAAGGACTCACAGAGAGAAGTCCCACCAAGGAATAAAGCAGTATAAGGAAAGCAAATTATTTGCTTCACCTCTTCCACCTTTGATCTTTGATTTTTTTTTTTTTAATAGAGAGTCATGACAAAGATACTTTGTGAGGAGTTGAGGAAGGAGAAGGAACCACTGAATCTGAAAAAGGGATCACACAAGTCTTTCAGTCTGGTCTTTCTCCATGGTGTGAGAAATAAGAATCAAGACACTGTGGCTTGAATGCCAAAACTAATGTATGAACCCTTTGCAACCTTAAATGGCACCAGAATAACCATATTTTTAAGGAATTTTTAAAATCAGGCTCCAATTTCACTATCCAAAATCTGTCACAAGCCTCATTCCCTGTTCCTTCTGGTAGTACTTCAGCCTTGTGCAAAAGATTTATAGAGAGGGTGTTATAGAGAGGATGTTTAAAGCCACTCAGGCACAGAAGGCACATGCTCTAGTAGCTGATGTCATCACTTTCAAATTAGTACACTGAATGTGTGAGGAATGTTCCCTTGATGATCCCATCACAATCATATCCATCCTCTTGCCTAAGCCCTACTGAAACCTCTCCTACAGGGAGCTCTCCCAGCCATGAGTTACCTGCCTGTACAAAACTGAGTATTATTCAGTCACTGAGTACACACTTATCATTACATTTATAAAAAGGTCACATTTCCTGGAAAAAGTATATCTTCACAGTATGTTACCATGGCAGGTGGGAAGAGTTTTCTATCCCAAATGCAGAATAGCTTATCCATATCAACACTGACTTCCTCTTACCAACAGAGGCTACTGTCTCTGTCTCTAACTAGTGGTATGATACTAGATAGAATTTAGAAGAAAGTGGGTCTATGTGACAGGAATGTTCTTACTTATGTGCCTCTATGTGACAGTAAAAGCACTAACAGTGATAGAAATGAAGCAATACCAACAACCATCGCACATACATTAATTGCAGTAAGATGGTGTGGAGAGGTGGGTTGGTTTGGTGGGGTTCTTTGTTGTGTTTTTTTTTTTCCTTTTAATTGTTATTATTTTGTCACTGTAAAAACACAAGCCAAAAGAATAGTCTGAGCACTCAGAAGCACAAGAGAAGTATTGCACCCTGACATCCAGCGTGCAGGAAGGCAGGGTACTGACAGACACATGGATAAATAGCCAGAGGCTCTCCTAGGCCCCAGCTAACGTGTAAACACATGTGGGTTCCACATGTTCACTTCTGATCTGAAGCTGATCTCAGTCTCTAAATGGAAAGCTTGGCAAGCATGTTGCTAGTCCTGGGGACTCTGTTTTGTTATCAGAGCTGAGGTGTCTGCTCGAGAGCCAGCCAACTTGCCCTTCAGCAAATGTACCCCTCCAATCATTGCTGTGAGTTCCCAAATCTCTACCCCTCCAAGACTGTCCTATGGATGACATGAGGCTTTAGATGCTGCAAGTTAATTTTTTAAAAATTTTATTTAAGTCCCTTTATACCCGTGTTTTCAAACTATCTAAATACAAGATCTCATTTTTGCCAGACACAGTTACAGCAAAGATAAAATGTTTAATATTTTGCATTTTCCAAACTAGTCACAGAGTGGAACATCAGGGAGAATGTTGCTGTTCTCAAGCAAGAGAACACCCACAAACAGCTGTTCAGAGAGCACACAGAAGCTACCAGGACTGCTGGGAGACCCACTGCTGTGGCTGGGTCATGTTGTCCTGGGCAAGACAAGGCAAGAGTCAGAAAGTGCAGCAGTAAAATTTTCCTGGGAAAATTACAGATTCAAAAAGCATTTTTCCCCATTTTTATTTATCTATTTTTAATCTGACTAGGGCCAAAACTCATCCTCTCCTTTTCATGATAAGGCAAATAACCAGTAATGTGCTGCTTTCATCCTACTGAAAACCTTTATTTTGTTTCTGAAATTTAGGCACAAAAGATTAGCAAGCAGAGTTTTGAACAAAATAAGGTTTAAAACAACAAGATAGATTTATCATTTTAGTCTTAAAATACTTTGTCATTTTAATTCTTTTTGTTCTATTCAGTTTTGGGTTTATCAGATAATGTTTTTCACAAACATTATGAAAGGACTCCTGACCTTTTCCTTTCAAAGTTATAATAAAAAAGCCAAAGAGCTCCAGAATAGTGAGAAACTCCTTATCTGATCCAGAAGTGTGGTTATTATTATGTCATCCAGATACATATAGACCTCTGAAATACATCAGACTTGAAACAGATTTTAAAATACAATGCTAATGACAGAAGAAGACTGGGAGGGAGATAAGTTCATGACACTTTTGGTACACTGAAGATGTGTTTTCTGGGAGTTCAGATATGGTAACATTGATTTAAGAAACAGTCAAGGTCTTTAATCTAGAGATACTGGCTCAATGAATGCTCTACTCCAGCCTTCCAAGACAAAGTATTTACAGGCATATTAACCTGAGCCTTCCCTTCTGCTTGAAACATCACGCCTGTCTTCACAAGACAATTCTCAAAATGTGACATCAAAGTACTTTAAAAATGGTCCTTAAAAATTAAGGCAGCTACTTCTTGATACACTTGAAGCCTGTCCCTGAAAAGGGACATACTTCTGCAGTGTATGTAATATCCTTGGCTCCTTCTTGCATCATCGTATGCAAGAATAGTTCTTTATTTTCACACAATGCTTTGCAGGAGTTTCAGATACCTGAACCAGCAGCCCTAAACAAAAGCCCTAAACCCAGACTACAGTTGCCTAAAATACAGTATGTGTCCCATTACTATGAACCATGTGTCCTTTAAATACAAGCAGACTCTTTCAAAAAACATAGATATGAAGCATTCCAAATAATGTTTAGGGATATTTGCTTTTGCCAGTAAAACCTTATGTCTGTCAGATATAATAGTTGAGTTTATAACTTGAAAATTCATATTGTCTATAGATTATACTTTTATCACTATATTTCTGAACTCTATAAATTTAAAGAAGGCAGCCAATGGAAAGAGAATGGTGGGCATTTCCAAGGTCCTAATATTTGTGTTTATTATAAACTTTTCAGAGATTCATTTAATGTCTGGTGGTTGTTTTGTCTTCTTTTTTCTCTTTTCATTTCATAAAACAAACAAACAAAACACAAAACCAAAAAGATAAAAACATGTCTGAATTAGGAGTCTGAATTTCAGAGGTTGCTGACACAGATTCAGAAGATGAAAACTGATGTTATGTAGAGGTGAAACACTAAAGCTGATAAAACTCATCTGAAGGCTGAATTGCGCATTGATGATCACCTGCTACTCGATTAGTTTTGGTAATTTTTGGTATAAACTAGGACGGAAACTTAGGCTGCCTTTCTCCAGGCGTGTGGTCTTGCTACCACCTAGTGGACAAAATAAATCTCTGCACTATTCTTTCCATGACAGGGTTCAGGCACTACAATCACCCATAACTGCGGTAAAAAATTTTTGGAGATCTTATATTTTTCAGCAAAAACATGACAGATGAAAAAATTGTAAACTAACGCCAAGAATGGAGACAAAGAAGGTTGGTTGGTTTTTGGTTGGCTTTTTTTTTTTTTTATTAGATGAGTAAGAAGGTATGATTTCTTTACAACACAGACACATTGCGTAATTTTACTGCAGCTTCAGACCTCTGCTGATTTCAAAAGAGAAGTCTGGGAAGCATTTGATACTGGCTTTTTCAACAATCAAATACTGGTCTACCAGATCACAGTCTTCAAAGACTAACATAGCAAATTATTCTGATAATGAGGACTGACATCTAATAGCAAAATTCTGTTGTCCTGGATCTGGGACCTGAAGACAGATATTACCTAGAGACTCTTTGCAGCACCCTGAGTTTGTTAGATGTAATCAGTGGAATAAAATTAGAATGATCTGTTCAGGAGATATTGATATTGTACTGGATAGCAACAAAATGTAACAAATAAACTGCTTAATCAATTCTCATATATCTTTTCGATCTTCTGGTTTTGCATGGCCAATCTTATTGTCCCTTGCATGGATAAATAGATCTGGTTTTTTATTCCATGCTGTGGAGTAGATTTCCTTGTGGATTTTTACTAGCAATACTGACTCTGCCATCTATTGACAGACATACAAATAAAGAATAAATGTTGAATTCAGGAATGCTGATTCATTGAGGCTTTTGGTAACTCTAGGAGGAAAGTCCAGTTATTAACGAATCTTCCCATTTGGTCTTCTCCACTAATCTTTGCACATTTGAAACTGCACATAAGAAACACCTAGATATCTTGGATATGGTATTATTTTTGAGAAGGATCTGCTCTGTGGAAAATTTTATTCATTCAGTTTTTTATGCAAGTTAAAATAGTGGTTTTGTAGCATCTCAAGGCCATGCTCATAATCAGAGCCCCACTGGGGCTTTTCTTAGGGAAGGACTTGCAGCTTTTTTAAGTAAGTTCTCTAAGCAAGCCAGAGGAAAGTTTGGAAATACTTCTAGTTTTTTCAGCAAAGAAATCAAGGCACGTAGTATTTTACAAAAAGTCTCTGATTCAGCCCAACATGGAGAACAATACTGATAATTTTCATAACATTGTCTTCTCCACAGACTCATACACTACTGTATAGCTAGTTTCAAAAGTGAATCCTTGTGTTAGGAAAGGCATTTTAGGGTAAATCCTTACTATTCAATGTGATCTAGATGCCAAAATATTTATTTAAAACCTTTACTGTCTTTTGGGATCCCTAAAAATTGCAACTCTTAGTGCTTATTTTCTTATGTGTTCCAGACTTTGAAGACTTTGCTTCTTGCCCTAAGCTTAGGGAGAAGTCTGGCCTAAAAGTAATCAGCAAGTTGAAGTAAATACTGTAAATAAAAGAAATGGTGCATTAAGAATTCCATGGGAATAGATGGAGGAGAACCAACTGCAAACCAATAAAATAAATAGAATGAGGAACACTCCAAAGAAGTGTGGGAATTGAAGCATTTTTCTCCCCAAGTTTTAAAAACTTGACATTATGTGAGTGCTGCTTTCGGCTCACAGTAACACAATGGTCTAGAAATAATGACTAAAATGGAAAATGCAAGTAAGATCAATCACAGCTGTAACTCTTGGCAGGCCAAGATGCACAACCTGCACATGTTCAGTCTCCCTACTGCCTGGTCTGTTGCTGAACCAGTACCTGAGGCAATGTCCAGTGTATGAAGACATAAAACAAGAGACATTGTCGAACTGCTCTTGTGCCAGGGAATGTATCATATAGCACTATTCATAGAATGATGCTTTTGAACTAGAAAGCCCACACCACAGCTGCAGGCTGAGGGCTCCTTCTGCCTTATAACCCCAATTGCTACCACGTTTCTTTCAAATGAGGACAGCCAGTCTTTAGCCATACAAGGAGTAGAAATACTAGCTTCATCTAGGAGCTGATAAAGTCACAGGACTGGCTCAAATATGGAGAGTTTCAGGTCTACTGATGTTCAAAGTCTGCACTATTAGATGTATTTTAAAAACGTATAGATGTTAAAGAAGCAATTCTCCAAAATAAAAGCATCAAGGCAAGTTGGCAGTCCATCCATGAAAGCTGCCTTGTCGTTAAACTGATTGTCACTGAAGATCCAACAGCCTCAATGAGGCTGTTCTTTCCGGTTTTTATTTGGGGTTTTTTGGGGAGAGGGGGGTTTGTTGCCTTTGTTTGGTTTTTTTCTTTTTGGGTGGTTTGTTTGGTTTGGTTTTTTAAATCTGTGAAACCTTCCTATTCCAGCAACCAAGAGACAGGCTTCTGTACAAGGGTACAGAGAGCTCCCATCTCTGTTAGGCAGGCTGGCACTGGTCAATGAATGCACAATGCTGGATTTAGTGAAGAAACTAAATAATGGCAGAAACCTGTGTTGGAAGTGATATTCATATTAATCTATGCCTTCACTCTCTGTTTTTGCTGATAGAAGTCTGCAGAACTACATGAACTTCCTTGTTTGTAAAGCACCCCAATAACCTAAGTGTTCCCCTATGACGACAGCCTGAGAAAATTGGGGCTGTTCAGCCTGGAAAAATGAATATTGCATGGAGACCTCATAGCAACCTTCCAGTATCTGAAGGAGCCTACAAGGAAGATGGAGAGGGACTCCTCATCAGGAACTATAGTGGCAGGACAAGGGGGAATGACTTCAAACTGAAAGACAGTGGGTTTAGATTAGATGTTAGAAAGAAATTCTTTACTGTGAGAGTGGTGAGACACTGAAAAAAATTACCCAGAGAGGTTGCAAATGTTCCAACACTGGCAATGTTCAAGGCTAGGTAGGATGGAGCTTTGAGCAACCTTGTCTAGTGGGAAGTGTCCTTGTCTGTGGCAGGGGGATTGGAACTAGATGATATTTACCCAAACCTTTCTATGATTCTATGATCCTATAAACCCAAGAAATGGTCATTTAATATTACAAAGGTAGGTATAAGTCTATATATTAACTTTGAGAAATTTATAATCTCTGAAATAAATATAAGTGAACATGAATATGTTTTATCATTCCTTTTTAAAAACTCATATTATTAGGCTTTTAAACCTCAGCTTATGTAAGCTGAGTCACTTAACTCATGTCTGTAATTTCACTGTCTGCTTTTATCTCTCACTTCCAAGATAATGACTATTTTCTGTGCCGAGGCTGTAGGAGTTTAGAAGACCTATGTCAGCTCTGAAACTGTTATATAGTTTTGAACTGGCTGTGCCGTGAGTTTGAGGTGTGGCTTTCATGTTTAAACACAAAAACTCTCTTAAAACACCATGTAGGCAAACCCATCCTTCTGGTGTGTTGGTCTATTCTCAGAGCCTACTGCAACAAGCTGCACTACAGAAATCATGAACTGCCATACAAGCCTGAATTGTAGAAATAAGTCCTGAGCTCAGCTCTGAGTACAGTCCCAATAACAGGACCCTCACTCATCATATAAACTTGCAGCCAGCTGGTTGCATTCCCTTAAATGCTGCATTTTGGAGTACTGACTTCTGTGTTTGGTGCTCTTATATGCAAAGCAGAGGCTTCAAAAGAGCACTGTGCCTCTCTGTATCTCAACAGAAAATACTGCACAGCCTATCCTTTGGTGCTGTCTTCCTAGGCCAGTCTGTACCTCTCTGCTCCTACATGGATGGTGCTATTGCATCACATCTCTGCTTTCCTTCCTTCAGATTATTCTGACTATTCCTATTCCTTTAACATGATGTGTCTTTTGAACAAAACCGCTGACAGATGTAATTTCTTTTATTAATCCTTCATTGTAGTTCTCTTTTAATTATAGCAGTGTATCATGGCTCCAGACTTTTACCAAAGTGGTGAAGTTGTCCGTATCTTTCCCTGACAGTTTGTTTCTTGCATTGCCAGAGATATATTTTTTAGGCTTTTACCTACATTAAGGGGATGGAGAAGAAAACAAAGCAGGATTTCTCCCTCTCAGTTACATGATAGAAGTATCACTGGAGTAATATGATGTCTATAGGCTGAACAGAAATTCAGATTTTTCAGTTCTTCATAGTGCTTTTCACAGATATAAAATACCCACAGGTATTTGAAGCAGCCTTTTTTCATCAAGCAAGGATTGTAAAATGCATAGATTGACCACCTCTAAGCACAAAGCCCAAGACCAGGGCAAAATTACTATGTCTTAGTGTTAAAATAAGACTCTTAAACATCGATTTGTCTTTATTGTATTTAACCTCAAACATTTCTAAGGAACAATGGCGTTTCTCTATTGTCAAAAGCAAAAAGCTTAAGATTAAGAGGAAAGTGTGAAGGGCACTTAGGCATAAAACTGACATTAAAGTTAATGAGATCTGAGCCCTTAAATGTTTTTCTATAAATCTGTCTGTTCAGCTGAAGAAAAGCATCAGGTCTGTCCAGAAAAATTGCAGGGAGGTATAACCTTTCCCTTAAAATTCATGAAGTTTCAGGATCATTTGTAGTAGGTAAATATTTCATTTTCTTTCCTTTGTAATTACTGGGATAATTATTCTTTCAGAGAGATAATTGACGGAATCAAGCTGGCAAAACCAACAGGATTAAAATCCCATGGTTTCCAGTTAACATTTATTCAATGAAAACATAATACTCTTCAGCAAAGATTTTTCCTTCTATATTTTAGAGTCATGCAATTCTGCAATTTAAAGTGAGATTATACCAAGAGACAACACAACAGGAGGGAAAGGACCAGACCTTTTGTCTACCTTTGATTAGCAGGTGGGAGAGAGATGAAGGACGAGTAGCAGGTGAGAGACAGACAATGGATAAATTTAGACTGAGTAAAAATTACACATAATATTCAGATTTTTTACATTTTAAATAATTGGAATAAGGCAGCCTTTCTCTGTTCAAAGGTATTTTAATGATGAAAGATTTGATATTATACAGAAACAAGTAGATTGAAAGAAGCAACCAAATGAAGGATATCTGATGCTGAAATAAAAAGTCATATCTGATAATGAGATGAAAATAATTTGCCTTCCAGAATCTGACATTCTACTACTTTCTTATCTTGCTTACATAATTCTTTGGTGCTTTCATCTTTGAACTGGCCATTGTACACTCCTTTTTGTCAAAAACCCATTAATATACACTAAAGAACAGTACCTTGAAAGCAGGTAGTATCCTTTCAAAGTGAGGCATCTGGAATCCCAACAAATGGCTCTAATTCATTTGTGGAGATTATCTATTTAGGTGACAGAGATCAACAAATCTCTGCACAGATGAGAAAAATGTAGAAGGATAAACAGAGTAAACAACTGGAACAACAGCTTGGCAAAATTTCAAAGTGCATAGTGAGAGAAGCTTCATGTTGTGTTTGTCTATTATTATTGCTTTAATAACAACCAGTCCCCAAATCCAAACAGATTCCCAAAGGAAACATGAGACCAATGCAGAGAGGTGCTGCCATGGAGCTGTAAGCTGGCTTCCCATGGGGCTGGTTTGAGCCCTGTGCCACTGCTGTCATATGGCCCGTGTCAAAACTGGATGCTGAATTTTATCATATTCTAGACAGGAAATAAACACTGGGAAAGAGAGAATAAATAAACTGAGAAACAAAACAAACCTGAACTTTTGTAGTGATAGCTTTCTGAAAGGGACAGCTACAGCCTGAGCCAGATGAAAAGGTCGTAAACTAGAAGAAGGTGTGAGCCATTGATGCTACTGGGGCTGTTCCATTCTAGAACAGGTGAGGAACTGTTCTTGCACTCTCAGGAATCCTACTGTATCAAACAGGCACTGGGTGCAAGAAAAATATCAAAACTGTGCATTTGCGTTGCTTCAGACTTATCTGTGTTGTTCTGCTTTGTTCACTGCTCACTCACTAAAAGTTTTGTTTGGGGGTTTTTTTTGTATGCATTGAACATATTTTGTTACTTTCTCATCTGCAATCACATGAGTGATATCAGAGTAAAACTTGAAAAAATTCATCTGAATCTGCCTTCTCATTTAGAGATTTGCATTTAAGAAATTTTTGATTTTGTATTTAAGAGAAAGAGAACATTTTTAGTTATGACTTTTAGACAAGAGTTATGGTAATAACAGATCCCAAACTCAATATTAAAGGATTTTTGCTCTTATGCTTGAAGGTTACATTCCATGTGAGTAAATACAGCATGACTTCTCTGTCTTAGAAAAGATGTTTTGCAAGTACAGCAGGATTCTTCCAAGAAAGGTCACAGATGTAGTAAAATATATATTTTTTCTAGTAATAATTACCCATCCCTCTATTTTTTCTCTTTCTAATTATCAATACTACTCTCACAGCTGCCATGCTAAAAAGTACAGTTTGCAGCTACAGAAGTCAGACACGGTAATTGAATTGTCCAAAGTGAAATAGACTTCCAAATGCTGGTATGAATTTTATAAGTCTGGAACAGCTGCACCTAGATGCTAAAGTAAGGCCTGACAATCCTAGTTAAGCTGTGGCTTTTCAAGATGTACATCAGAGTGACATAGCTTATAGTGCTTATAGTGGTTGTGTTGAATGGAAGATCTGATCTCAAGTCGTTTCCTTGAGTTGACTAAATGTTTCCTTTCCATCTTCACTTTGAACTGCATATTAAAAAAGAAAATCTCACATAAAAAGAAAAAAAGATAAAGAAGATGATTTTCTTTCACAGAGGGGAAAAGAGAGAGAAAATATGGACCCACTTTAACACCAAAATCAAAGGGATGCTAACAATAAGCAATCAGTAAGAAACATTTTACTCCTAGAGCCCCTTAATCTACTTGAGCATTTTCAATTTCCATCATCTGAGTGGAAGTGAGACTGGAGACTGAGAATACAGTTCAGGCTTTCTTCTGAAGGCTTTGGGAACTTTTTAAAAATATTTCTAATGTTTCAAGTTCGAAGTCAGAACACATTGTGTCTGCTTTGTCCACAGATCTCCAGATACACTTGAAGTTAAAAGACATTCACTTTTACTTCAATGGTATCTATTTCGAAGATATGTACATGTTCATGTGCAATTCAATAAGAGAATAAGCTTTTTAATGAATTTAAGTGTCATTATTTTGGGGACAAACTGTTACTGTTATGATCTTACAGCTTTTTATGGCTTATAAAAATAGAAGTTCTTAAGAAAAATCTTAAACATCAAAGTAGTTGTACCTGAATTTAAGACTCCATCTAGAGCCCAAGGTCCCATGGTAGTTACTGTTTGTCTGGGATTCAATGCAGTTGCCTGAAGACCCTAATTTTGTGTTTAAAGATTTCATTTTACCTCCAGGGTAAAGATAGTGCTCTAAGAGTTTCTTGTTGGCAGCCCATAAGAAAGTTTTGGAAATCCAAAAGTGTCTCAAATATTGTTAAGTTTTTGCAGCTCAACTGACCCCCAAAGGTCCAGTGGTGTGTTTACCAGCCTTGTGCTGATATTATAAATATAGTTGCTCTGGCAGGCCCAACTGACTCTACTGACTGCAATGCCATGATCTGTGAGATCTTAGACATCTAGCTTATATAGGCAGCTAAATGTAGGTGTTTTCATGTTGAAATGACTCCCACACAGAGTGACAAATCAGTCATTGCTAAGTGACAAGTTTATCGTCATATGTCATGTATGATTCCTATGAAAAGTTAGAATGACACTTCATAATTCATTAAGTAAAGTCACCTCTTTTTTTTTCTTCCAAACAGCGTACCTAAATCTAATTAAAAATATGGTGGATGTGGAAATGGAAAGAAACATTTGACAGCAATAACTCATACTTCCCATAATTTTCATTGTATATCTCATTGCTCAAATTTAGGAAAAAAAAAGGAATTAAAATAAGTTGATAAAGCCATATATAAAGACAATTATGTTGTTATATCTACTTTCTAAAGCTAGAACAACAAAGAAGACACTGGATATGAGCTGTGGAGAAAGGAAAACAGAAATACGACTATCAACAGTTGAGGAGATGAGAAAGAGAGGGAAAGGAACTATGGTAGACCTTACCCCAGGTGCCTCTGGGAAGACCATGTTAAACATCTGGCCGGTGATAGTTCATACATCCATGCCTTGTTCATGCACTGTAGCAACAAGAATAAGCAACAAACATATAAGTGGATGAGGACTGAGGCACATGGATCTGTAGCCACTGGCCTGGCAGTGTGGAGATGCTGAGGAGAACAACACAATGGCCTTGGAGAGTGGTCTTTGTATCATGGGAATCATTAGCTGGCAATCACAGTTATATGGCTAAAAACTAACCAGCAAGAATAAAAAAGGCCTGAAGAAGATCAGCAGAACAATTGTCAGATTGAGGAACCTCAAATGACTTTCTTGGGACTATCCATGGAGGATAGTGGGAATATTGTCCCCAGTGAAAAATCCACCAAGAACTAAGGACCTCAGACCACCTTACACAGTTCTTTACCTTTCCCTCTCAGAACACATGATGGGGTTACTGTATACACAGGTAGAGGTCTCATCATGGGCTACCAGGAGAAGTAGTGCTCGAGGATTCCATAAAACTTATGGGGTATTCTAAAGGAACTGTGGCAATGTGTGAGATATTATAAGATGTTTAGAAGAGGAATGAAAATGGGAAAGGAAGCTATCAAGGCAGATTATGAAGGAACAAGCAGGAAAGAATAAAGAGAAAAGGTAATAAAACAAGCTGGTCAAGTATAATTGACTTTTGTTATTACACTTGTCATACTAAAACCTGCATTTCATAATTGCAATTTGCACTGTCTTTTTACTAAATCCTCTTTCTAGTTCTTCTCTGCATGGCTATGCTTTATTCTGAGTACTTCTGTGTGAAAACTGATGAAATTCAAACTGAACTTGGCAGCACGTAGGATAAAAAGTATCAGTTACAGGATAAGAGAGACCAGCTACTGGATCACAGCTGCAGATCTCTGGGGCTCGTATGGCTGGGTACCAACAACTGGGGGAACCAGGATATCTGGGGAGCAGCTGCTGGGTAGGCTGAGCACCTAAGGCTCACCATTGGAATGATTGATATTTTGTATGCACATTTTTTTTCCCCTCACCACTGAATTTCCATCCCAATACCCAGAAATAAAGAACAGGATCTGGCCATCCCCACTTTTCCTATTTGTGTGAGTGCTGTGTACATTTATGTAGGTGCTGGCAAGGCACTGCTGTTTGTGCTGATCCAGGTGGTCAGCTCTGCCTTTGTGTCTGCATCCATCCACATATGTGACCTGTGAATCCATATCCAGCCTTGCTACTGGCTGGACCTCAGGACACAACCACAGCAATGTCACATCCATCAGGCTGCTGCTTTCAACTGCCTCAAACAAGAAATATGCTTGTCATTATGTAGGAAGGTGGGACAATCCTTCAGCTGAGAGAATATGACACTGTCAGCTGAGATCAACAGAACTATGACAGTTTACCCACAAAAATGAGTTCTTCTATTACAGTTTTTCACACTTGAAATGAGGAAGCTGTCAGTTGAGTTTTTTGAAGGCAGAGGTGCTTAGCTTAACTTTTAATCTTGGTCCTAAATGGTTTTCTGAAAAAAAGAAAAAAGTTTTAAAGCAACAATGGCAGTATTTCAATTAACTTGACTTTGGAATATCTAAAAATAATGCAGTGTTATTCCATGGAAGCCTACAACTGCGTCCTTATTCTTGCTACGAATATATCAAAGCAGTAGTAATGGCCTTAGCTTCATATAAAATATTGTATGTCCCCACTTACAAATAAGAGGGCAAAAGCGGGCTCTAATGTGATTCACACTGATTCTTTAATATAAAGATATTGCATTTTTGGAAGGAAAGGTACACTACACATATCAATCTCAAGAGAAAGAAGCCATTTCTGCTGGCATTGCTGCCATTGCTCACAATTTTTCAATATGTCTGAGGAAATGGGGCTCTGCAGGAAACATTGTGAAGCCAAACAATTGTGGAAGCCCAAAACAAATGCATGTCTGTAGTGTAAGTATTGGAAAGGAACTAGTCCCTCACAGGAATTATTTATTGTTCTATTCCAGTTGGCTTTCATGGGTAATGCATTAGGATTCAGACAAGTTGAAAAGTACATGGGTAATTTATGACACCAAGGGTATTGTAGCTTGGAAGGTCAAAGCCATATAAATTGGCAAACCATAGAAAAAATCTCGACGAAACTACCATTCACTCTTTGGTGTTAAAAGAAAAAGAAAAAAGGCCTTAAAGGCTCTAGGTCATGGCATCAAATCCACTGTTATTTCAAATAACCATGTAATAAAAATCTCACAAATTGACCTTACTTACCTTAAAAAAAAAAAAAGGTAAATATTCTTTTTCTCCTGCAATATGTAGTTCATAAAATTAATTGGATCACAATGAAAAAAACCCCAACAAACTAATATTCAGAACTCTTCTATTTTTTGTCAGAAATTTATCCTTGACATGTTTATTCTAGTGCCAGCATTTCACACTAATATGCATGGGCATTTTTGGGTGGTAGCTCATGCTTCTTCAAGTGTTACAACCCCTTCAGTTGTTTTTATTTTTAACCTAGAAAAACAAGAGCTATTTCGGCCTTGGGTCTGCACAGGTCTGCACAGCCATGTAATGGCAGAGATTGAAAAGTTCTTCCCCAGCTCCACAGAATCATAATGCAGTTCTTGTCCCAGATAGTTTTAAGCTACCTCGTATACAACTGTTGTGTTCTCAGCGTCTCAGTACATCATTGCATCAATTGCAAGAGCAAAAACCAACAGAGTTCTACTGACTTGCAGAGTGTCACATTGAGTTGTACCAGCTCAGTGCCCTACAGTGATGCAAATTCTTAATAGGAAGGAGTCAACGGTTTCTGAAACTTAAATCTGTTGTGATTCTAGTAATGTGCTTAATCAAAATCAGTGCAGGAAGAGAGAAACTTCCTTGCTTTTGATACATATCCAGTTTTTCAAAATGTCTGCTGATAGAGAAGCTGGTAGAGAATATAGAGGATCTCTGCTGGATAGAAGTCTGAAGAAAAGACATTTCAGTCATTGATAAGGCTGAACTCCTGAAAAATGGAGAAAATTTTTTTGAAAAAAACAACAACAGTTACATTCCAGGCAACAAGAGCTTCCCCAGATGCAGTTTCCTCTGCTCATTTAAATGGAATTGATGTTCTGCAAGCCTCACTTTGCTCCTGATCTGGGAGCTAAATGCTTTGTCAGAGAAGATTGGAACCTGACAACAGCAGTGACAGGTTTATTCCATTTATTAGGTCAGTTGTCACCCTTTGGCAGCTTTCCCATTCTCAAATTATCTTCAGAAGACAAAATAACTAGGGTAGAAGAGAGTAATTTGTCTTCAGGATGGGTTATGGAGCTGAAATTTTTCACAAGCATTTTGTTTGAAAGGGATTTGTTTGCCCAGTGCACTGATGGTTATACTCTTCTGTCTTTATTAAGACCAAGAACCTGCAAGTATGGAGCTTCAGAAGTCCATTTCCCCTTGACAGCTTTACCTTTCAACAGGGAATGAAGTGTTATCTTCATCTTCAGCCCTTAATGGTGCTGTCTGTTTGCTTCACTTTGGGAACAATAGTTTCCAAAGTGACTTTGGAATCAGTCAGGTAGCTGACAGCTATCAAACAGCAAGCGCCCTGTATGTGTTGATGTAGACCGCAGGGTAAAATTTGGCTTCTTGGGTTATAATATGAATTAGTCTTGCAGTATGACCTTATTTATAGATTTATAAAACTAGCTTATAACAAATTGTATCTTTGGTGCTCTAGCAGGCAGTTTTGAAATCCCACCAACCTGCTGATAAGACCTAAAATGATAAGGGATCTATTAGCACACAACTACATTAACAGTATTTGCCAGAATAATCTACACGTTGTGGCACAGATACAACCCCAGCCACAGCTTCTGCTCCCTTGAAGGGCATTTCCTGTGTGGACAACTTGCAAATTCAAAGCTGAAGAGAATTATGGGCAAATGCTGCCACTGATGGCTTGCACTTAAAGGAAAAAGGTTTGCATTAAATTCTTTTAGAGGTAATGATAGGGTGGTGTTTGAGGTACAAACTCTCTTTTTCAGTCCTTTCTGAGAAAAGGACAGGCAATAGTTAGAAAAATGAGAAATGGAGAATACTAATGGTATGAAATTATGTAGCATATTCTGCTTTGCCTGAATACTATGGAATAGTCATTACATTGAGACCCACACTTTATATCCCTATTTAGAGAATTCAATGCCAGCTGCAGTGAAATTGGGTTGCAGCTGTCATAGCAACTTTCACTTAGTTCTGTATTGTGTGTTATTATAACTGCTATAGGGGATTTTCTTCTGTTTATTATTTACTCCCTTGGATGTTGCATTTCCATTCTTTATCCTCTTGCATAAAGCAGCGTGGGGATATATTACAAACTAATGAATGTTATCAGTATTAACAGTGAATCCTTATCTATTTTTTTCATTATTATTAGCACTTGACAGTGTGTATTTTATGGCTGAGCAAAGGCCATGTGGTACTGCTTGTTCTGAACAGAAAAGAAGTTGAGTCTCTTTTTGAGTTATTACAAAAGTAAAATCAGCATTTAATTTCTCTTTTTTTCTTCTGTAAGATCTGCTTAATGTGTGCAAATTCACCATTTCTGCCAGAAAAAGTTCTGAGATTAATCAAAAATGACATGAGATAATAAGCAATGAAAAATTCTTTAAAAACCTTCCATTCTACTAGAATTTACTTTACAGTGTTATCCACCTTGCCCAAATAAAAAATGTTTTAGATTATAAAATTCAGAGAAAAAAAGTCTTTATTTAAAAAATAAACATACTTTATCTCTCTGGAGCTCGCTATGGAAACACAGATTAACATCACATCCTTGAAAAAATCCTAGAAATTCAATTAAAATTTGACAGAGAATGATTTCCATTTCATAGGCCTTTTAAAATAAACATGTCAAATTTTGCAGTAAAGGTATTGAAAATTCCATAGGGGTTCAAAATCCTCCTGTCAGACCCTGACCTTGCATACATACTCTCACACACACAAACACAGATTTTTTTGCAGGTTCATTTTTGAAACTTAACAGAATTTCCCTTATGCCCTCACCACCACATCCTGGTTTTAATTTGCTTCTACAAAACCAGCCCAACTCTGTCTTCATTCCTGAGTCTGGGGACTTCTCATGTTTCCCATCCCACTCATCCCTATGCAAGATTCTCCTACACACTGTCAGTATTATCTGTCTTGTTTTTCATAAGTGGCAGCGTGCTACATGGATAAATTAGCAGAAACACTGATTTTAAACTCCCTTTGATATCACAAAGGCGGTTGCAGCTGAAAGGTTTTTTCCCATAAGATCCCCAAGGCTTAGAACTATCCATTTTTATCTGGCTGTCAGAGATTTTCCAGATCTACTACCCCCAGACATCAATACTTATAATCTGTTGCTAAAGAAAAGCCTCCTCTTTGTACCACGAAATTCAGTTTCTGTTGGGGTAGAATGTTGTGGCTCTGGTGTCTTCCAAAGAAACAGTTACCCTCAATTTGTTTTGCTAATTTTACATGCTTGGAAGCATCTTCACAGACTGGTAAGAGCACACTGCACCAATATGAAGGAAAGTATAAAATATAGCAGGTCCTTTGTAAGACTGAACATTGCCTGATTTTCTATTTTTCTTCTTATAAATTACGAACAATTTTAAAATAAGGAAATAATTATTAAACAATAAAAAACTACATTACCTAGACCCTTTCTCTTCAGATGGACAGCAGAAGCACAGACACATACCAGTGAGGTGCAATTCTCTGCACTTCACTGATGTTCTTGTCTCCTGTCCTGCAGGCCAGACATTGCACATGAAGCTGAGTAATGAAGAAGGTACGGATATACCAGTTCTTCAGTTTCTCAACTTTCTTCACCTTGGACCTAAGGGTGACCTTGAAGCTATTTGAAAAAAGTGTTGGGCTATCTGTACACACAGCTCACTAAAAAGGTTTTTGAATGAGACTGTTTCTGAACTTCTCCTCCAAGGAGGTTGTCATGTGGTAGGGGTTGTCTCTTCTCCCAGCCAACTAGTGATAGGACAAGGGGAAATGGCCTCAAGTTTCACCAGGGGAGGTTCGGATTGGATGTTAGGAAGAATTTCCTCACTGAAAAAATGATTAAACATTGGAACAGGCTGCCCAGGGAGGTGGCCGAGTCACTATCACTGGAAGTGTTCAAAAAATGAGTAAACATGACACTTTGTCATATGGTTCAGTGGGTGTGGTAGTATTTGGTCAAAAGCTGGACTTGAGCATCCTGGAAGTCTTTCTCAACCTTAACGCTTCTATGATTCTGTGATTCCATGAATGATGTTATTACTGAAAAATGACACCAAATATTTTGGCTTTTGGGGCCAACACCAAAGGTTCAAGAACAGTAGGAATAGCTCAGAAGAGAGAATTTGGAGCATATGTCAGAACAGGGAAATATGGTAAATAAAATGCAGATTGAAAATAAGTCACTTTGCTTATGCTGTAATAATTCTCAGCTCCTCTGGGAGGAGCTTGTGTGCAAGCTACAGACCAGATTTTCAATGGGAAAACATCTCATCTACATTATCTGTGTTTAGTACAATATTCAACCTCACATGATTCTTAATAACTTGAAACCTTCCACTTGGCAAAGCGAAATGAGCATCCAGTGCATATAAATTTAAAACAACATGTAGTAGACTTCTAAATGTAATGATTCCTATTTTTTAATCCAATATCCCAAGACTTAGCCAGAAAGGCATAATTCCTGTGGTGCTGAAAGGGCAGACCAGAGGCTTGGTTACATAGCTGACAGTCACTGACTTCAGGAAAACATCCTCTGTTGAAATCAGAATTTTGCACTGGGGATGTTTGTCTATTGTGTTACCAAATAAGGTAGATTGAAAGTAATTCTGGTTTTAATACGCCACAAAGATAGTTAACAGTAAGAAAAAGACTGCTACATTATGTAGCTAGCATCACATAAGTGATTTAGATGAGCATTTGAGTTTTTGTGTGTGAAGGGCAATCTCAAGCACACAGTCATTGATCAAATATTTTTACTCATTCAAGCATATTTACAAAATAACCACCAACTCCATTCATATACACCAATAGCCAAATCTTTCACTGAAAATGATTGCTAAAAATAAGTTTTCTACTCTGACAGAAGAAAAACTTGAGAAGTGTTTACTTTTTTTCCCAGTCTGGCAGTGTGTGGTGTCCAAGAGAGCTGACTCACCAAGCAAAAGCTTTTAAATGAATGTTTGAAGATAAACAATTTTTTTATTCAGTGCTTTTCCATGGAAAATTCATTCTCTTCTGACCCTGTTCTCAACAGAGAGATTTGCCGAAACTTTCTAGGGAAATTCAGCCTGAGGCAGACACCTGGTGTTCAAATTGCAATTGTCCAGTTATAGTTTGGACAGGTAATGGGACCGAAATAGAATTTTAAAGTAGAAAACATAAGGCAAATTGATAAACTGTGCCACTGGCACTAACTGTAATCTGTAAATATTTAAAAGTCTGAAACTCAAAGACATGTCACATAGATCTTTAGGTCTGCAAAGTTAGTAAAATCCATGCCTTCAAATGGCTGATCTCAGCATTAGTTTTTAATCATCAACCCAAATAGAATAAACAAGAGAGTTTGGATCACTACTGTTTGACTGTCATTCACTAGCAAATAAGGACTTTTGGTCTTTTTCTGAGACATTAATAGTTCCAGAATGCAGGTATTTTGAATATACAGATACTGACTTGCACAGAAAACACATCACACTTTTCCCTACTAATACTCCTTTCCATGTAAGGAATTTCAGTGTTAGATGCGGAGCTCCCTTAAAGAATTATAAATGAAGAGAAGGAGTTGTGAAATGTAAAGGTGTTGTCAAACATTGCAGAAGTTTAAGAACTTATACATTGGAAGGTACTTGGCAAAACAGAAGTTATACCACTGGAAGGATGGAATATAGATCACCTCATATGTATTAAAATGTGAACTGGTACTTGTTCAAGAAAGGCATTCAAATTATGACAATTTTCTTTTTCTTTCTTTCTTTCTTTCTTTNGATGAGTTTAGTGTCTAGAACTCATGAAGGAAAGCAGTAACCAAAGCATTGATATGCAGCATGCGCAATGCAAAGTAGGATTTTTAGGGACTTAAAACTTTAAATTTTTTTCAGTATTTTTATTTGAGTCAAGAAAAAAATCATTCCCATCATTTAAAAAACAAAACAAAACAAAACAAAAACACCACAAAATAGCTTCACAAAGATCTTGAGGAGTCACTGAGAATCATGGAAGCTACTGAACACAATTACTGAAAAATAGGACCAGATTGATTCAGGCACTCAAGCTGAGATTCATCATGTATCACTTGTTCAGATCCTTAGCCTTAACTTAAAAGCCCTGTGTACCCTACTTTAAACTGAAGTGTGCCTCATAACAGTATGGAGTGTCAAAATGGCCTAATATACTGAAAAGCTTGAATGAAGCTTATGGTAGGAAGGTTGGGCTTTGACTGATTGGAACAAAAGTCAAGAAAAAGAAAATCCCAACTAAATCCCCACATAAAGCTGAAGAATTCCATGAATTATATCTTAGAAAAATTATCTTTCGTTCTAAAGAAAATTGCAGTAATTTTTTTCCCTTATTTTTGCTTTTTCTTCTCTTTTTTAATTTGCCTGTAGAATAAACACATTTTTATTTCTACAATATACTGGAGTTTTTTAAAAGGGCTAGAATCCAAAATCTGTATCCCAGATAGATGTTTAATGTAAATTTGTGTATACTAGGCCTAATCATTCTGTAGGAGTTTGAGTCTGTTGAGCTCTCTTGGTACAGATATTGATTTTGGCAAAGAAGAGAAAGTTTTTACTGCTTTTCATTGACAATGTAAATGCTTTTATCACCTCACAAGGAGAACTAATCTAGATGCTCAAACACACCCAAGTCACTGACATACCTTTGGATAGTTCACTCAAAGAGGAATTGTTGGCACTCAAGAATCTAATTCAAAACCTCTGGAAATTAATATGAAAACTTCTTTTCACTTAACTTGAACCCTGATCAACCCTGAACCAACCATAAGTTAATGGACCAACTCATGTAAGTGACTGTTACAAGATTAGACTGTGTAGAAGTATTTATTATTATAAATACAGTGTAAATAGACCCATTTTTGATACCTTACAGGAAAGATGAAGGCAGTAAAAGGATTATTTTTAAGTCTTACTGAAATGCAAATGCAATGGAAAATTCAAAACTTAATTACAACCTGTCCAAATACAACCTAATTCTTATTAAGAAACTTTTGTTTCAAATGAATAGACAAACCATTTCTTGTGAAATACTTATTACTTTATACATTTAAAAATCACAACTGAATGAACTTTGCCTTTATTTTAAATTCTTTGTATTTATTGTTATCCTATTGCTCTAGCTTCACAGGTCATTTTAATTTAAATTATGACTACAGTCAGACATTATGGCTAGAAGTGTACTAATTAGTGGCAAGACAATATTTCTGGTTATAGATCTAAAGTATTAAAATGATCTCTAGCATGGTACCAGTCTGAGTGAGCTAGATCAGTTGGGCATGGCTTGGAAATTGACACAGATCAGGACAAATTCCCAGTAAGAAAGAGGTTTGCAAGTATCCAGTGTGATCTGGAGGCTGAGAGTGCAACAAAGAGGAACAGACTAGTTTGTGGCAGCTGGGTAGAGAATGGCCCCATGCAGATTCCATGTGCTGTCAGTGGTACCTCAGCAGACGTGGTAAGGTAAGAAATGGAAGACTTGCATAGGAAATCATGGAAGAACCAGTTTTCATGTGAAAGACTCAGGAGGTTCGGTGGGAGAGAAGAGAGAGAGGGGAGAACCTTTCTGCCAAATGCAGTTCCACACCATATTTTTCTGCAAAGGATGTGTTGTGCCAGCAGTTGTTATAAGCACAGAAGCTTCCAAATTTGTCAGTAAAGGAGAAAATTTTCATTAGCAGGCATGCGTTGAGCTTGTTTTGCATCTGGAGCCTATCAGACTTCCCAAGAAAGTTATGTGCCAAATTTAACCTTCAAGATAGTGACTGATCTTCGTAGCTGAAATCTCAGGGGACAGATTTGTGGAAGATGACAGCATGAAAGTCAGTAATCCAGCTTTTCCTTAAAATGTATTTTAATGGGAAATAATTCTATCAGACAAGTCAAACTAGTTTCAATTAAACTGTTGGAAACCTGGAAAACCAGATATCTTGCTTATAACATCAGCTTTGTTATTCTAATTTATTTAGGAGTAATGTGATAATGATTGCCTCTAGAAGAGACTGCACAATGCCATGATCTAGAGAATGAGACAAAACTCATAAGGGTTGTTTGTAGAGTATCCTACTTTATGTTTACAAATGAATCACCATATTCTGAAGTTGTCTATGTCATTCTAACAGCAAATACATATTTTGTTGTGAAAAATGCACAACCTCATTCAGAATGTCTTCCATGAAAAGAAAAAATGAGGATCAATGACTATAAATTGTGATAATTTAAAGTAGAACTGAGAAATCCATAGAGTTGAGAACTTACTCTGGTTCTCTGCAAATGGTGAATGCTTTGCTCCACAGTGATACTTGGCAAAGATCAGTGTAACTGTTTCATCACTTGGAATTGAGCATTTCTTTACCCACTGGAGTACAGGAGTTCTTATGGAAAATCCTGTCTCACCTGTTTCCTTGTATCACAGCAGAATGGATTCACAGTCCAGACCTTCAAACCCTTTGCTTCCAGAAGAGAATCCTAAACTCAAGTGTAAGTGTCATATAGAACTTTTTTTTCAGTCACATAGGGGTATTTGCAGATGGATTAACCTATTTTGTTAAAGATAGGCTGTTGATTTGCATGTTTACCCATCCTTGGATCTTCCTTCTTAGATATGTGTGGATCAAACAATATTAAAAGATTCAGCACTAAAGACCAGTCTTCACATCTATTTTCACTCCCCTGCCTTTTTTTCACTTTATTTTTCTTTTTCTTCTTTTTTCTTTTATTTAGCAATTGTAGGTCATTTGAATACACAATATTTGATATATCAAATTTTTCAGTATTAGAAACAAATTCAAGAGTGCAGTGTAAAAGCTAAAAGTGATAGAATGTCAAATTATAGGACAGAAATTGCCAGATTGTGAAAAGTCTTTGTCATGTGTTTCAAGATAGAAAGCCAATCTCCATTTTACAGAGCAAGGCGAAATAGTGTTTACATATTAGATTTTTAAACTTATTTCTCCACTAAGACTCTTAATAATGGATGAACTTTCAGGCTATGAAATATTAATTCATTAAACAAGGATATGTAGAGTATGGAAGCTTCACTTTTGATCTCGTTCTCCAGACGTATCTCAAACGTCTGCTTTCCATTTCTAAATGTGATCCCATAATAAAAAAGACCATCTGCTTCTTCTTTTCATACTTTCTTATGTTTGTTAAAGCGAGGGAATCATCCAAGTTTCACAAGTTTTGATTACATACTGAGCGTACAATGTTTTCTGAGCAGGAAAAACACAATTTTATAGAAGTGCTTAGGACTTTGGCAGGTGCATTTTTTCAATCTGATAAAACCCAGTTGCTTGATTCTGGCATTTAATGTTGAACCATATGCAGAATATGAAGCTTTAATTATTGAATTTCATATTAAAATTATTAAGGCTGAACCCAAATAACCCACCTGTATACACACAGATTTTCATTTTCTTTTTTTTTCTCCTGTTGTTCTTGGAAGATTGAGTGCAATTAGACAGAATTTGATCACATTCTAAGAAACAGGTTTTTTAAATTGATCATGGCCACAGGTCAAAGGGATCTCAGATAAGGGGATGTCTATGCAAAATTTTGATTGCAGAAAAGAGAGCAATGTATGGAAAGTGCAGCTAAAATATAGGAGATTGGACAGTGCTCACATGGACTTGGACTCACACTGACAAACCAGTAAGCATCACCATGGTGCCACCCTAGGTAACCAGTTTACTGTGTAGCATTATTGGTCTTCCCTTGAGCATTTGTGTATCTTGTACACTGAACAGAAAGAGTGCTGAGTTGACAGTCAATATTCTAAACAAGAAACACCTGAGCCATCCCATAGGCCATGCTGTACTAAACCATTCAATACTACTGTGTGTCCATTGCATTTTATAGTTATACAAGAGGTCTATGTTAAACTTTTCAAACAAATCAGTGACCTCTGCAAACTTGCATAATACTCTTATGTTTTTAAGGTTTTTGCCTAGATACTAAAAGCTTGATGTGGAAAATTTCCAAGTTAAATCTTTCCAGTCCCAAGAAAATGTACTAACGAGCAGGTAAGAGCCAAAGCTGAAAAATCATTTCTTGAAGTGGAACAACTCTGCTGAGAATCTCACCATGTTCAAACATGAGAAATCAAAACAGAGGGGCTGAATTCAGAACAGTCTCCGAGGAGACATGTGAACACTAAGATGCTATTCATAAACTCTGTGTTAAAGCATCACCAGACAAAATGTGTAAAGTGTAGAAACGGTTATAATGAGCATTGGATTCCCTTTCCTGGGACAAGTCCTAACCACTTGGACTCAAGAGACGATATTCCACCCAAGCTACATATTAGGGCTGTAAGTGCCTGTCTGAATCCCATCCCTAACCTGAGGATATAATGTTATTAGCTCGAGCCTGCAGTGCCTTGAGCTCTCTGCCAGATCCTTTTCCTTTCCCATTCCAAACACACGAATGACACATGCGTATTTTCTGTGGTTTGGCAGCAATTCCAGTCTGAATCTGAGCCAGGAACACAAACTGTGCTTAAGACACCTCCATATGCCACTGGTTACGTGGCTCATGGCCAGCTGGACTTCAGCTGCACAGCTCAAGGTGGCTGTGGGGAGCAATGGATCCCACCTTGGTGCTGGGTAGTGATCAGGTTTGGTGTCAATTCTAAAGTGTAACCTTAGTCCCATTGTAATTTACTAAACTTCCACTGTCCCAATAAGATCAACACCATGGAGTAATAGATAGGAATCCATCAGCTAAGACTTTGAATTCTTGCCATAGTATTTATAATGAAGTGGCTCAAAGCTGATGGCCATGAATTAGACTTTAGTTTGTGTGGTACATTCTGAAAGATGCCTTAAAAACATGGGATAAATTCTTCTTTTTCTTAATGCATCGCAAACACTAATCTCCATTTTTAAGACGTTTATAAATGCCAATAATCTGTTCAATGTACAACACAAGAAATGGGACAAAAACTAGAAAAGGTGAAGGCGTGTGAAAACTTGCTTTACCTTTTAGTGAACTCAATTTCATCAATTTCAGTTATATGGCTGTCTTTGGGCCTAATTCAATGCAGAGAAGAGAAGTAATATTGCTAGATGGCTGTAAACCTTAGGGAAGTCCTGTATTAGGGGAATGATGGCTCATAAGGGAGTATCAGGCTTTGTTGTTTCTCTATTTCTTTGAACACTGTGTTCTTGAACTCTGAAGCAGCATCAGCATTCAGGATTTTACTCCCTAAATTGGGATTCACTAGATAACTTGGTTATTCATTGTAGACATGCACTATAATAGTCTGTTGAATTATCATTTCAGGTGAGTTATTTTTCTGATTCAGAATCAGTCCAGTGGAAAAGGACAAACGTTTCTAGAGGCTTGAACCTGGAGGGAGAAGACACAGAGTTAGGGCTTCTACAGTTGATATTGACAATGCTGCCCTAACCTAAAAGTGAAACAACCTTAAGAGGCTCTCTAGACAAATTCAGGGGACAGAAAGGCAAAGTTGTTTGTTTGGGTTTTTTTCCAAAATGTTAATTCAGACAAAGAAAATAATTTATATTTCTATTTTCTGCATCCCAGGCTATAGCCTTGCACTTTACAAGGACTTTAAATGTCTTCACTACAATCTTTTGAAAAGCAGATTTTACCTTTAAAGTTATTTCAGCTACTTCATTTTTTTAACTGTGGATATTCTTACATGTCAAACATTTTTCACATCAAAATAAAAGTTTTGATGATAGCTTTGTACAGCACTAAAATTCTTTATGCTTTTCAGATCATCCAGATAATTCTCTAGCATGGACAGCTTTGTAATACAATATATAATGCATAAATGTAATGTTTATTAAGAGACTTAGACCAAAATCCAGATTTTTATGTTAGTGTCAAATATCAGAAGTATCCATGTTTTCAATTTACAGCTGTACAATTTGAAATCCAATGAGGAACCGATCAGAATAGGAATACATAAGGAGGCCTGAAAGAGAACTGGAGAAAGACTTTTTACAAGGGTGTAAAAGACTTTTACAAGGTGTGACAGGACAAGGGGGGAATGGCTTTAAAGAGGGTAGGTTTAGATTAGATATTAGGAAGAAAATCTTTACTGTAAGGGTGATGAGGGAGAACTTGCAGATACCCCATCCCAGGAAGTTTTCAAGGCCAGGTTGGACAGGGGTTTGGATCAACAGGGTCTAGTGGAAGGATCACAGGATGCCACCCCAGCCTCGCCACAGCCCTGCCCTGCCCAGCCAGCGGCCAAACCAATGTCCTGTCCCCAACCCCTGGGAGGCACCAGAAACCTGAGCATACACCTGTACTGGCATTCCCCATGACCCTCTCTGCTCCTGACTCTGCTGTCCCCAGAAGGCCCTGAAAACCCCCAACCCAGGGACCTGCCAGCCCCCACAGTGCCCTGGCACCATATGCCCATGGAAAAGTCTGGCATTGATGTAGAAATAGAAATATGACAGCTAGAACCTAATGTTTCTGTTTTACAGGTGTCAGAATGCAGGCAATTACTGTTGATTTAGAAAAATAGTGTCATTTTTCAGTTTCTTTTTTAAATAAAAGAGACCAGAGTGGTGACACTCTTAAACTCTTGCCTTCCCTTGGTCTCACTCCTTTCATACCGACATTTTTCTCAAACAGTGTTCCTTTATGATGAAAGAAGTGGATGCTTCAGTATAATGATTTTTCTTGTTGCTGGAGCTGAGGATTTGATTCACATTTTGGCCTTTTTTTTCTTTTTTTTTCCCCCGCTCCGTCCTCCTTCTAATATTTTGCTGCATTTTTGTTCCAGCTTGCACTACTTGGCCCATACTTCAGAAACAGCACAAGCAATAACCACCTGCTCCGTCTGTTCTGAATGGTCATACCCAAGTTTGAAGGGCATTCAGCAACTTGATGAAGCTAAACTTTTTGATTAGAAAATTTCAGGGTAAGTAGCATTGTTAAAATTATCATCTTCCACTGGGAACCAAGCTGCAGGCTGGCTTTAAGGTTTCCTGCAATAAAAAGTGCAATGAACTAATTGTCCTGGCTGCCAAACGCCAATGTGAGGCCCTTGACAGCATGATGATATCAAAACTCCAAATAGAAGCAATTCTCCTAGCAGACTGTAGCTTCCAGCAATGTACATAGCTTGATACAGTCATTAGTTTTTATGCAGTTTTACAGCAAACATTTTACTAGGAACCCAATTTTCTTCTGACAGAAGAGACTATTAGGGACCCCAAGCATGAAAACTCTCAAGGGTCCTTTCACTTGAAACATACCATTGACAGAAGGTGATTTGCCATCAAAGCTATATACCTATACTTTGGTTTGAGCATAAGAAGAAAGGAAAAAGAGAAGCATCTTAATTTATCTCTACTATTTATGGTTAATGCTCATCTTAAAAGTTTGCAGAAGGGGCTTCTATAAAGGCAATATTCAAAAGATGCTTTGATTTTTGAATAGGTAACAGCCTTGAGTTTTGCATTATGCAAGGACAGCTGGCAAAGCATTTGGGCTGTGAAATAAGCGGGAGGCTTGATAAAATCCATCCTGAAAGAGAAAACAAGGTTAGGAGCAATGAGCTGTGACTGACTAGAGCTGTGGGAGCTTGGAAACCTTCCCCCCAAATGCAAATGCTTAAGGTTGCTTATCTGGATTATCTGTTGGAGACATTGCGTTCTGTGACAGCAAGAAAAGAGGGAAGGTGAAGCTTAGCCCCAACATTTGCTGTTCTGCAATGACCAGAATCCATTCTCAAAGAAAGTGTTCAACTTGAAAAGCAACTTAATTTCTACTGGAGGGGAAAACACTGTACTGGAATACAAATTTCAATGTATTCTTCATGCAGATATCCTTTTTTTTCTTAATATAGACAAAGTAATATATTCTCAGGTACAAAAATGTCATGGATGGCTCAGGAACTTAGGTTTTGGCCCTTTGGGATATCAGGCTCCAACAACAGTGCCTCAGAAGAGGGATTTTGGCACTGAACAATGTACAAGAGTTTCTGTTTGCTGTGCAAGCCACAGAGGCCAAAATTAGGTCAGACAACTACTTGTCCAAAGGACCCTCTTCTCGGTAGCCATCCAGTCATTAAAATTACCTAAATATCAAACATTTCTCTACAGCATTTCTAGAGAACCTTTGTGCTCTTCTTATTTCTTTTATTCCATTTATTATGTTGGGTGTTTTTTTCCTGAGTTTTATGAGGTCTCTGAAACCTATCAACAATTTCTCCTTTAAATCTGATGATGATGAATAAGGGAAAGAGGATTTTCTCTTAGCCATTATCTTAATGAAGAATGTCCTAGAGACATAGTGTACCAAACCAATGCCCCTTCAACTCCTGACATCATATTTATTAGGGATTAAATGGAAAAATTAATTTAATGCAAATGCAGTAAAAATTTTCAAATCTTAAACATTTTTAAATACTTTGTAAGTAATGTCACAGATAAGAACAGACTAAAGGACTTTGCTTCTCTTTCTTGTGGAGGTTGTATTGATCACCTCAGTTTAGCTGGCACTGTTGGTATGAGCTAGACATAATATTGTTGTCCTGATTAAATAATTGGATTGCAATCAGACAAGCTAACCTCCCAAAAAAATTAGGAGGAATGGATAAAGATATAACACACCTGAAATGAAAATCAACCCTGATAGATTGATGGAATGGCATCATAATATAACAAACAAAATTAACTTAATTAACCTTCAAGGAATAGTAAAAGCAGGATGATTTTATGTGTTAAATAGTGCGTTACATTATTAAGCTCTGACATTGTTTGGTAACTAATGATGTAAATGAACAATTTAACAGAAGCCAGAAGCTTACTGAGGGTAATTCAGGCATTTATAGCTAATTTTATTTTGCAAAGTTACTTCTTAAGTTATGCTGCAAACAATTTACCTTTCAATAAGAGGTACATGATAAATCATTGTTCATGGCAAGTTTTAATTCACGGGGAAAAATAATCCTGAAATTGTCTTTGGCTTTCCTGGGACATTTCTGGAGAATGCTAAATATCCTTCTTTGCACTGTGAAAATAGTCAAAAAGAATAGACATAATACAGTCAGAAATCAAGAAGCCAGAATATAGATGCCGAAGATCTGTGTGAGCAGATGTTCAGTGGAACACAGGGGTCAGACCAGGTCAAAACTGGTAGCAGGAGATACTGAAGACAGGAATATCTGGGAAGGTGCTGCTTTGAGTTTCTAACTCAACTAAATACTGAACTAGTTTTGAGACAGAAGCTGTAGCTTCCCACAGTGAGGTGTGATATGATCAGTGAAGTAATCAATTGCATTTTGTCTCAGAAAGGAATATCTCCTGACTTCTGCTGAGTCTCTATCAGAACATTTAATCTCTATTCTGCAAACGAAAAAGCTTTATATCATAAAGCTCTGAAAAGATATAAACTTTTAAAAAGTTGTTTCAAAAGAAATTGTACTCCATATGAACGCTTTAGGGAAACCATATGAAAAGATACATTTTTATTAAGGCGAGATTGATTAATCCCTACCAGAGAAGAATGGAACTGGTAGATAGTGACAGTATTAAAAAAATAAACTAAACTGACTCACCAAGGAAACATTTCATGGCTCAAAGACAAAGGCAATTTCTAAGTATTTTCCCATTCCAAGAATAATGGAAGGACATGAACGAAGTAGATTAGACTTTATTAGACTGCATGACTTTGGAAAATATGGAGGAGATTTGGAAAATATAAATACATGAAAGCTGATAATGGTAATTTTACTTACTTGGGATGAAATCTTGCCTATAAGAAGCCTGTCCTTTAATCTGTGTCATTTAATTGGAAGACAATATTTAAAAAAATCCTACAATGCAAGAATGTGTATTTAAAGAAGACCTGGAATGTTATGAAATAGTTTTAAACCAATTGCAAAATATGACCAAAGACATTTTTTTCTCTTAAATGCAGTTTCTGTTTAATTCAATAGGGTCCATAAGCACATCCCCAAAAGCAAATTCTGACAATTGGAATGATGGCCTTTCTGTTACCATTTCTCAAAGTTATGGATGATTGTTTTATGAGGATTTAGGAGGATTTTGCTTATTCAGTTCGGAAAAGTTTCCAAAGAGCCATTTAGAAGACACAATCCTGAACAATATAAAAATGCACCAAAAAACTAGGTGCTAGAATTTTAGCTTATTAAACACTGGATCAGAATACTAATAATGTAGTCAGTATACTTTGTAATATCTTCTACTCCAGTGGAAAAAAAGTCCAAGAGAAACTGCACTTGCACTAATATAGGCACCCTGGCTGCTGCACTGTACTTCTCCATAAAATTCACCACAGCCCACACATTGCTGATCTGGTGGTAGTCTCATGGCTATGGATTAGGTGAGAGCCACACATACAGAAACCTAAAAAATAATTTCTCCATTATTGAACAGTATTCAATATCTTTCTTCGGAGCAGGATCCATCTTTTGCTTTTAAAACCATCTAAACCATTAGCCAATTTTTTTGATTGTTTGTTTGTTTTTATAATCAACAATTTCCCTTTCTGTTTTATGTTGTTGGGAGCTGTATGCTCTTGCCTACAGTTCAAAGGTTAAACTGTACATATGGGATTTTCTACATTTTTCAAACTCTTCATATTGATATAATGTACCACAAATTTAAGCAGTTAAATAAGCATAAAAGGTGTGCCATCATGAAAATAGAGAGGCATGTAATCCCAGCCTGGTGAATACACTGACAGGTTTTCTCTTGTGTAGTCAGAGCAGCTGTTCCAGAAAGAGCCAGATTTTCATGGATTTTGTGAAATTTTAGCTGCTGTGTTCTGTATTAAGAGAAAATATTCCTCTGTATGAAAAACAAATATTATTTTTGACATTTAAGTTTATTAGTTACATTTTGCTCAGTGCATACAATGCTCTGCCATTTTTCAGAAAATTATAGAAAAGCTTATAACAAATTTATGATATGTGATAAAAAGAACTCATAAACAGCAACAGAAAAAATAAAAACAGCAAACACCAAGCTATTCATCTCCATCTGTACAGAAAAGTTTTCAAAAGCTATGATTGGTAAGTCTATCATTGGTAAGTTCATATTTCTAACACCCCCAAAAGAGACAAATTTTTAACACCATCAGTATTGTCATTCCTTCACTATTTAGCATAGGTATGAAGCCTTAAAGGACCGCAGTAAAAAATCCAGGCAGTCAGTAAGGAGATAAGATAAATAAGTAAAGTTTTAATGAGCCAAACACCGGCTCACAGGAATACATTCACATGAGAATTCTCTCCCCTACAATTAAGTTACAGGTTTTTATAATAGTGTCCATCCAATCCCACTTTGCCATTTTCCCCAGTCCTGCCCCCAAACCACCCTCTCCATGCCCCCTCAGGAATTGGGTCTGGGGTATCAGGACCCTCTCTTCATCTTTGTTGTCTTCTTCACAGCACGTCAGGTCCTTGGAGGCCTTCCAAAGCTTCAGATTTGGAGGTCCTTCTGTCCCTGTCTTTATCTTGTGGTTCAGGCTTCATGGTGTTTTTCTGCAATTCTACCTTGAAATACAGACTAAACAGCTTTAAGGAATTCTAAGGGTTGCTAGGATAGGGGTCATGGGGTATAAACATTCAGCTACTAAAGTTACATTACTAATACATTAGATCTACAATAATTTCTAATATCTATAAAATTAAAAATCAAAAATCAAAAATCAAATAGACCCTGCGGCATCAGGTATAAAAACTATATGTCTTTCTGAATTTGTGTATATCCCAAAAAGAGTCAAAGCTCATTTTAATCCCTATACATGATGTGGGGGGAAAAAGGTAATACAACTTGTATGTATAGATGTTCCAACATCTACAGATGATTTTCCCATGTTCTGTGGAAAATATCTTCCATTGTTTACAGATCTCTTTTAACTACAGCAAAAAGCATTGTTTCAGGAATTACTAAATAATTAAAATGCAAAACTGAATTCTGGCTGATATTATGCAAGAAAACTAGAAACTGCAGCTACAAAAAAACATAGGATTTACAAATCAAATTAAGACCCTAGGGATATAGTGGAGTGCTTTAAAAGTGGTCTTGGAGTTTCCATTATATTCCTTGAAGACAGAAGGGAAGTAAGAACAAAGAGTATTTTCTTGTTTAAATATTTTTAGATTCCTTTCTTTCCATTCCTTTTCCTCTCACAACATCCTTTTGATTAAAGAGGTGTTTCCAGTCCATGAGCTGCTCACAATGTCTACAGCTTTCAGAGTGTCTACAGATTGTGCAATGGAGCTTGTATCAAGCCAAAACTTGCATTCAAGAATCTGGCCTAGTTATGACTCCACCTCTTCTTTTGTATAAGACCTTTGCTAGCCCTTCATGTTCATCCAGACTCCCCATTCACAGTGTCAGCCAGCAAATCTTAGTAATAATAAAAACAACAGGCAGCTTTACTAGGCACCAAGCTGAGGGGTGGCATTTCAACCTTTGGTTATGGGGGAGAGTCACATGTAAAAATATCCTGAGTTTGTTCCTAAATCTTTGAACTTTCATATAGGGCTGACCTTAAACTCACAGGCCATCATGAATTGAGTATTTGGATTCACCTATCTCTTTGTCATGCTGTCCTGTTGATTGTCCCAACAGTAAGGAAAGAGCCAATACTGTAAATACCCAGGCCCTTAACTTCTTCTTAGGACAGAAGCAATTTACTACTCCAATAGCAAACTCTATTAACAGTCTGTGAATTTTATATTCCAGATGATGGGAATAATTTAAAGTGCCAAACTGAGTGTTTCAGACAACAAGTATTTCTTTCCTTCCACTGTCAAATGGAATTTCAGTTCATGTGCAGGTTCCTCTTTCTGCAGAAAGAGATAAATCTAACAGTAACACTTCAGTGAGCAGAGAAAAATATTTTACATTTTTCAGGTTATATAGATTTCTGTATTTTTTAAAGTACTTGCTTTCCTTGGAAGGAACTCTTCTAAGCAGAGCAATGATTTAACAATCATTCAGAATAAGCAAAAAAAAATTATTTAAATGTTATATCCTTTCTGTGAGAGGATGCTGTAAAAAGAGAGAGAATATGACTACTGCGGAGATTATCTTGCAAGGATGACATGAGAGAATATATTTTTATTTCCCAATTTAAACTTAAAAATTTGCAGAAGTACTGGCAGCTCCTGACTTTTCCTAGGCTCGGCTGAATACATGCTCTCTAGTACAATGTTGATTCTTAATTTAGAGTTTACAATCCAGAACGTGATCTTCTAACTTGGACAGAACTTTTACACTGTGCCTCTCTGTCCTTCTGCTGAAGGGCAAGAACTATGTGTTTGGACAAATATTAATGATGTATAACAGTTAATCTAAATCACGCTGTAAAATTCTGTAGCAGAAGTTGTGTATTCACCACACCATTTTCCTGTAGGGAATATCATCTCTTCAAGGGTATCATCTCCTCAAGGATCTGACTCAAACTGGTACAGTGCTCAAAGTGATGTGGTGCAGTGCACTTCTCACACTGGCTGGACTACTCTGTTTTTAAGGAAACACAACACATTTTGGACACCTGGAGGAATATAACACTGTTGCTGCCTAACACAGTAGCTCACCAAACCCAGCATCTTAGAACCATAGAATCACAGAATCATAAAATCATTGAATGTTTTGGGTTGAAAGGGTCTTTAAAGATCATTTCATCCTAACCCTCCTGCCATGAGCAGGTATGACACCCACTAGATCAGGTTGTCTAGGAATTATGTCCTTGCTCCATGGAATTCTCCTGGGTGCCGGGGGAAGATGGGACAAGGGGCTTCCATGTGGTTCATTTGACAGGTGTGGAGGTAAAATGCTGTGCAACTGAAACAGGGATGAGGGCTCTGTGCAGGAATAGCCACAGCTCCTCATCCCTGAGTAAGGCACAGGCTCCCAGCTTCAGGCAGACATGAAGATGGGTTCCCATGGCTTCCCTGTGTATGGACAGGAGGAAGGACTGTGCTCTCTTCCTGGCTCTGAGGCTTCAGCCAACTTTGAATGTTTAGGCTTGGTACCTAACCTTGGTACCTTGGTGATACCTTGCAATCTGCAGTAAAAACCATGTAGTAGAAGGATATGCACGTAGACTTTCACAGTTGATATAAAGCGCCTTTTGTTTCAATCTTAGTATATTTATTTTATTCAAAAGAGGGGGTTTTAAGTTCTGTTTATAAGTGTCTCCACCTTCTCTAAGTGACAGCTTCTATTTATATATATTTTCCCAAGTAAGCAATGTGTTAAATCATGGACATATTAGAAGAGGCAAGAATAGTAAAAAGCAAGCTTCTTTATGCTTTTTGAAATAGTTAGCTATTGAACTTTCAGGGACCCTCATTTCATCAATAAATAGTTTTAGCAGCAATTCTTCGAAGTTTAAAGAGAAATCCATACTGTAGATAAATCCTACGCAAGAGGGAATAGAATTACGAAGGAGTGTAGGGTACCTTTGAAAACCAGTTGTCTTTCTTCAGTTTGAGATATAAGTGAAAAGATACCAATCTTAGGAGTGTGGTTGGTTGATTTAGAAGGCAGCTATGTCATTCAGAGCAAATGATTTAAATTTGTTGAGCTTTCTGTCTCTCTTTTAATTAAAAATTATCAGTAGACTTCATTGGCTGATGAATGTTGGTATTTCACTTATTCAAGTTATTATGGTTGATAGCAATCTTTTCTTCTAAAACCACTGTTAAATGTGCCTGGGAATCTTGAGGGTAACTGTGTAGCTAGAGGGGAGGATCCTGTCCTGGCTGCACACACACTGATTGCTGGAGGTGTCCCTTCCAGAGAATTACTTTTCTGAGGTGAAGTTGATAAAAGATCAGCACCAATTGTACAGCCATGAGTCAGACCCAGCTCAGGGGTCTAAGGCCAAAGATGCCAGAGGCACTGATGCAGAGAAAAAAAATGAAAAGTTCATAGAAATACTCTAATCCAGAAGAATGAAGTAATATTCATGTTTGCCTGCAGAAGGAACGCTTCAAATATTGCAGAACTTTATTTTACTGGAAAATACATCAGTAATTTCAAGTTACAAAAGCAATTTCAATCCAAGTATCAGTAAATTCACACATAAGCAAACCTTCAGATTTGGCCCATCACTTCCACATGAATACTGAGTTAAATTTTCTGAGAGTTCTTCTAAACTTTTTGCAATTTTACAGCATTGTTTTTTACCTTTTTAGAAGTGACCCTTTACATTTAGATCGGCAAAGATACTTTTAATCCACTGCTCTACAGTGTCACATTTTAGTGATACGAATGCCAAGGAACATTGGTTTTATTAGAGAAAAACAGCAGCCTTAGAGCCTGGATATACTTTTCTGGTGTTCCAATTCAGAAAAGTATGGTCATGCTGCCTTAGACTTCTGAAAGCAATTGAGATAGATCACATAAATGGAAAAAAATATGCTAGACTGTGTTTTAGCTTTATTTCTTCTACTTTTTTCCCCTCCATTCTTTCCTGTGCTTGGCCAGAAGAGACAAGCTCTTCAGGGAAGCTGTGATCTCTAGTGTTACAATTTCCAACTCCATAGGACTTAATTCTGCTCTAGCACATATTTACCTCACACTTTTGAAATACCTGAGGTGTGTTTTCCCCTAAGATAAGGCAGATATTTGCTGTTTGAGTTTATTTCAGGAAACCAATGCAATGCACTTATCTGGCTTTCTGACAAATCCTCACGACTGTTTTCTGGTGGGAACAGTGATTAGGAAGGCAAAGAAGACTAGACACCATGAAATAATGGTTCAAATATGATTGAACTTGATTCAATCGTTCCTGCCCTAATTCCCTATCATTTGAATGAAAACAAGATAAAAACGCCTATTTTGCCCACTGAACAGTAGTATAAATTGCATGAGGGCTTCATAATAGAAGTGATCACGATTCCATGACTGTTCTTGTGGATCTTGTGCATCCGAGGATGTAGTGATTTGCACACGCTTACTCTGGAAACATCTGAAAACTACACTTAAATATGAATGTGACTTGCATTAGTTGAATTAAAAACTCAGCCATGAGTGCAGATTTCAAGACCAGGTTTTAGGAGTTCCACAGAAGTAATCAGCCTTTGAAAAGTCTCACATCTCCCCTTTTCTGTGTAAATGAGGAAAATTCTGATATACCCCTGTCAAAAGGGATTACTAAATTACAAGAGACATTTTTCTTGTTGTTGGAGTGTTGAAATTTTCCTGTTACCTGTAATCCATATTTTGAAAATAAGCTTTTTTATTGTATAGCTACTTGCCTATCACTTCTGGCCTTTCACAAGCAAGTTGCACAAATACAACTGTTTGCCATCATAAATCAATAGGAACATGAGACATTTTTTACTTGTAATTTTCATTAAGATTTGCAGTAAATAATGGAGAAATAAATCTTAAATGATGATTTTATAATTTATTTTATAATCTAATCAGCCACACTTAAAAAGACTTATCAGATAAGGTCAGTAACAATTTTTTTATTTGCTGAAATTAAAGCAATTAATAACAATAATTTAAATAAGTAAGTTATTCAGGTGTAATGAAGTTCTGTCACCATTTGTCACATATTTTGTCTCTTTTACCTCAGGAAGCCTGTTCCTATGGGATCAACTACCCTACAGTTATTCCCTCTTCAGCATTACCCTTTTTGGCAAAAACCAAGACAAAAATTACTCAATCACTTTTGATACATAAATGCAGGCAGCTCTATGCTGTAGTGCAGGTGTTCGGGAACAACCATTACCTCTTACTAGGAAGTCTATGAGAGAAAAGGGGTTCAAATGTAGGAAAGCTTAGGAGCTACCTCAGCTGAAGATCTATGTGTCTATTTAATTGTATAAATTTGTAAGCAGTGAGAAATGTGAGAAGAGAGGAAGAGATTCAGATTTTTCATAAATATTAATGAGTTATAGAGCTCGAGTAAATAGAAAAAAATCTTAATTCTTCAAGAACATCTCAATTCTTTCTATTTCTGCTGCCTCTTCAGTGAAAACCAGACTTCAGTTCCCACTTAGATATCAGGACTGAGACAGGAGCTGAGCCCTATAGTCCTCTGGTCAGAGCCAACATCTGCAAGAAAAATTTCTAACTGCTTGTTCTGAATGCTTAGGTACTCATTCTTGGGCTTTAAGGTGAAAATAGTTTTTGTTTAAAGTAGGGTAATTTTCCAAGGGCGATGCCTGAACAGATCCCAGCACTTCAAAATTTGTATTGCCTCTACTCCGTAAAGAACTGTGGTCTCTGGGGAATGAAGACCAATCTGGAGATGTCTTTCACAGGTGATGCATATAGTGAAGAATGGTGCATTAATAGAAATTATTTCCTCCACATGAACCAGTTAACATCATTACAAACACACTGAGGTTGCCAGGTATACTGGTTAAAGCCAAAAAAGGTCTCACCTAAATCAGACCCTTTTTATTACATTTCTGCTTGTTGATGGCTTTGTTGAAAAAGTATTTTCATACCCTGGAAAGAAGAAGTTGTATCAGAGTTCAGAAATAGCTTATAAATAAAATACTGAAGTGCCCAGGCTCTAACAAAACTGGTAATTAAAACAAAGATCAGTGATTAAAACATTCAGTTTTGTAAAAAAAATAAACCAACTAACAAATTGCGAAATCTCCTCTTTCCATATGGTTTAACATATCTTGTATTCAGACAGGCTCAAAATGTGTCAAGAATTACTATTGTGGGCATATTATACAACTTGGCTGTTATGTGTTTAACCTTAAGGGAAGAGAGGAAGACTCTGAGGATGAAAAGTGAATAAGAGCTTCACATTCTTTTGAGGTACATCAACCAGAAGTCAGAAGACATCAGAGAATTTTCACACACACAAACACACAGCCCACCCCAAAGCTACTACTTTGCAAAGTCCAACTGGCAAGCTAGAAAACACCATGATGAGGACTGAATTTCTTGTGCAGCTTCTTTTGCAAAATGTCTGGCTCTCCATGTTAGAGAAACCAGAACCCTTCTGTATCACTTCAGGATTCTCACAAAAAAATTGTGATTTACCTCTCTACTGGCTCAGAGATCTTCGCACCACACCTTGGTGCCTTCAATAAAGATCTCCTCAGCTCTCTCTGCATCTTGTCCTAGGTTCTCACCAGCAAAGACAGTTAAACATAGCATGACATTTCACAGAACTATGGTGTAGTTCTTCCTAAACTCCTAACATGCTGTCCGCTGAAATGATGAACTTCCCACGCCTACCCAGAATCCAGTGACAGGAGTTCTTTCTGAGAAATATTTGTACCACCTCCTCCATCCTGTTCTCGTCTTCAGGCATGGAGAACAGGCTAGACTTGTCTGCTTCACTCTGCAGCTCAACATCTACACTCTCTCCCTCCAACGACTCTGAGACAGTCTAATTAAACTTACATAAGCATCTTCAAGATAATTTTACCAAAGACTCACAGTCTCTCAGTTGCAATTTCTATTGTGCCTACAGCACACAGTGCAACTAAGCCTGGCATCATCCAGGTCATGTTCAAGCTGCAGCTCTTTGCATCTACTCAGGAGCAAGACACGTTAAATCAGTATCAAACTTTTCAAACAGGGATTGTCACCTGGAATATGCTGAGGTCCCCACTGCTGCAGTACCAGCTCTTTGCAGAAGCATTGGTTAATTCAAAACTTGTTTGGATAAAACTGCATTGCAGTCCTGTGAAACTCTAGAGTTATGGATAACCAAGCTTTTTCTGTGACTGCAGCAGAGGCAAACTTGGACATGACAGTATAATGCCACTGTCTGATACACATAATCTATCCCAGTCTAATACTATTTTTAATCTTTAGTCATCATGCAAATGGATAGTGACAAAATTCATCAATACCATGAGTCTTGCTATTGAGACTACAAAAAGGGTTTAATTTTGGGTTTAATTTTTTTTCTGTATTACTCTGGATATAATATGTAATAATTGCAAAATAAAGAATCTTGTATAGTTATTCACAAATAGATTACCATAGACTCAAGATCATCCTCTAACACTAGAGCAATCCTTCCTTCAGAGTCAAGTGAGTAAAGACCATGCAATCCATCTTTTCTGCTGCATCCAGTTCAGAGCTAACTGCGTAAGTCATGGTTTCTGCACTACCTTAGCTCTCTGCCTATTTATGGGTAATCAAAAATATCATAATATAGTTTTAATTTTTAAACCTAGGGACTGAACACAAACTGAATGTACAGTGTAGGGTCTGGTATATGGAGCATTAACCTTTATTTTACATTCTTTTCATTGTCCCATTTATTAATTTCTTGCCACACTGAGGTATGCTGTCTTAGATTTAGTGCCTGCTTTAATGTGGCAAATTAAGAAATTCTGGACAGACTATGTATTGAGAAATGGATGTGTTTCTGAGTGAGTGTGTCAGATGCATAAAAACCTTGAAGAAAGACTTGTGTGTAGAAGCTTAATGGTTTATGCATTCTACTAGATTAAGCTCTGAAATTTGACCCATTGGCCTTGAATGTTGACTACTCTGGAGGAAGCACGCCAGTAACTTATTCAGCATATACTGACCACAAATAAATAGATAAAGAACTCACTTATAAATAAAGTTGTATTGCAGTACTTGCAAATCTGTTGCCATGCTACCAGCATTAAAGCAATTTTTTTTATCCAACTGATGACTGTTACAAGAAAAGTTTAATCTGGGACTTGTACCTTTGAATGAAAAGTTATTTTTAACAGTTCAGACCATAGATTTTCTACTGGTTTACCAATTAAAATGCTAATTACCTAAGTTCTTTGAGGATATCTTTTTTAATGATAACATTTCATACTATGTTATCCCCAGAGAACTCTGAAAATTGTTGTTAAAATCCTGGTAGTAATTTATGCAGAAGTCACTCACTCTTCCAATCTTCATCTGTTTTGCATATTCTGGTTTGAGGGAGTATTACACAGGCAAACCATTAGTCTTTTTCTTTAAGTGATTGCCATGTGTAATCTTTTGCTTTTTAATACTGATGTACAATTAACTCTGTTTTTTCCTTTACAGGAGCTATCCCACAGAGTTGTTACCCATGTTTAAGAGCTTCTTTATTCGTTTGAATTCTCCCAATTGCCTTCCCTTCAACACAATCTGACCTGAATTGTCACTAACAAAAACAAACACTGGGAAAAATCTTTGATGAAACCAGTGGAAATTATCAGTCCATTTTAAACAATAAATTTAAAACTGGCTAAACCACTGGTCAAGTTGATTCATAGGCCGCTCACAGTTTGGAATTTGCGTGAAGAGCAGAGACCCTGGAGAGACCCATGCTTGACTGAGATTTTGGCAGCAGGTTTTTTTGTTGTACTTAGGCTCCAACACTTAATTAAGAAACTATGTTTCTATGTTATTTGGATAGCCTAAATTTTTAGACTTCTATAAGTTTTTAATTTTTTTTCTGTGTGTATCTTGTTCCCATCCTCATCTTTGGACAAAGCTGACCACCTGTATTTCAATTGCCTTAAAATATAGTCTTCTTTCTCTGAGAATTCTGTCTATTTAAAGAAAGAAATACCAAGAGGGTTTATTATCTCAGCAAGTCACTGTTTCTAAACCATTATTTGTTTTGTAGTGTCTCACAGTTCCCTGTATACTATCAACTCATGTTTTATGCCTATTATGATGATGACTAAGCGATTATTAAATATTATGACACTTAGTTTCTCTAAGTGTTAAAATATAAATATAATGATTCTAAAGGAGACATCTCTTGAGAATAAACTCTAATAGCTACAGCTGACAATATCCTGTGACATGTCAATGGAATTTTATGCTATACAAAGCAACTATCCAAGAAATATGAAATAAAAATATAATTTTGTGCAGAGACAAACTGCAATATTGTCAGCAAAATATTCACTAGCATTGTGTGGCATTTCTCTGGCTTGCAAGCTGCTCAGACAGGCTGTTTCTATTGCCAGGTGCACAAGATCTGATTTTTGGGGTCTTTTCTTTCACTTATTATTTCAATGCCTGCACAAATATTAAAGGTATTAAGGCATCTACTTACCTGCTGGATGTTTTTTAGTGAAAATTTTGAAAAGCAACTCTGTTTCCTTTCAATAATTTTCTGTAAAGGTGCTTATTAAACATCATGTTATCCACTGTGCAGGCATACTTTCCTATGTCTATTTAGATTATAAACTAATGAGGCTGGGGATTACTTTATGCAATTCTTGTATTGCAGATTTTGAAGATTTGAAAATTTGATCACTTTAAAAAATGCCTACTTGGTTCCTTAGAATGAAATTTCAACTAACATTATTCAGAGTGACACTAAAGAGATTAAAACCAGCTATGCATGTTTTTTTCAGCTTTCTGCGTAGAGTAGAATACAGTAAGAGAAGGAAAATTAAACAAGCATATCTGTAAATGCTATGTATTTGATGCATGTGATGCTCTACATTTAACTAGTTATCTTTATTGCTAAACCTACAATTTGAATATGCAACATGACCTCAATATGCCTGTAAAATGTACTTTTAGCAGAGTTTATACAACACTTCTGTACTAGTCTTGTGTCAATACAATACTTGAAGTTTAAGGCTCTTATTGATCACTTAAAAATGTAACTTTCCCTTGAAACTTATCTGCTAGTGAAACACTACTTCAATAAGGATACTTTCATTACAAACTTTATTCTTATCTACACTGAAAAGGTTCAAGTAATGTAGCTATTTAACAGGGGGATGGACTGAAGTCCTGAGTGGTTACTCTGCCTCATAAGTTCCTTTGGAAGCGATTATACATGGATAAAGGTGCCCCTTGAACTGCTAGTAGAAATAATTTACTTTGAAGTAACCAAAAGGAAAATAAAACGAATAAAGGTATAACTGTATGAATATGTAGCTCTGGAGAGGCAGTGAAAAAATGCACTAGAAAGGAAAGTGTATGATTTGAACAGTACAAATACAATTTTTTCTAGGATAGACTATACTCTGTTCTCCCTCAGCTTGGTGCAAAGCAGATCTGTTTGCTTGAGAGCTAGATATTGGGATATTTTCTTGAAACTATTTTAGATATGGATGCAGATTTCATGTCATACTTTTTTCAGAAGAGACATGTATTCAGCAATACTGTAATATACAAAATACATATTGTATAGAAAATAGAACTTTCCCACATATAATTGATTCCATTTTAAAATTAATAATTTTTCACTTTAAAAACATGAAGGAAACATCTTTTTATTTTATTTTTAATTTAAAGAAAAACTTTTTTTTAAACATTGAAACAAAATGTATCTCTGTTTATTTTGAATTGGCAGAATTGTTGTTCTCACTGAAAGAAAATATTTGCACAACTGCAGCATTAACTTTCCAGCAATACAAGTCTTATGCTGTTAGAGAAGATTTTGGGTTTCAGAACCACCATAAAGACAGCAGGTCTCCAGATACACATTCTGTCTGAAAGCTGAAAGAGAACTTGGATATTGCATTTCCCTCAGCTTCCCTTGTCATCCGCTATTTATTCTTCCTTCCTCCTCTTTCTCCTCTTTCCATTTTCCTAATTCCACCTCCTCTTCCCCATTACAATTTTCAGCCTGGCCTTCAGATCACTTGCACTTTACTGCTCATTTACACAGTTGCTTTGCATTTAGCACATATGGTGAAAAACTGTCAGTAGAAGCTGTAAATGCCCAGTCACAAACTTAGTGCATATGAAAAACCCTCAAAGAGCTTTCGATCACGACTCTGTGAAAAAACTTTACAAAAACAGCTCCTGGGTAAATTAATTATCACAGCAATCTCTGATGAAACCTCAGCTTCCTAAATTAACTACACCTTAGCTTCGACTCATCAGCTATAGTCAAGGTAGTGAAGAAGATTGGCCAAGGATAGCATTTTCATGTTGGCACTCCTTTGAAAGCTTCTAGAAGTTCACCAGGCTTATTTTAATCTTTTGCTTTGTTTCTAAGCATTTTAAATTCTAACCAACTGTAAGCTGTTCTGTTGCAGAGTCATTAACAAATTACTATTACTATATTGCAGCCGCAGACAACCCCATGAATTTCTCCTCAGCCTTGGACACAAATGCATGACCTGATTAATTTCACATGTTCAAAAAGGGAAAGCAGGAATAAAATGTCATCACCTCATGTTCTGCAGATCATCTCTGAGTTATATGTCACCAGAAATACGCTGAATGCAGAAGGGATGTCTGGTCTACACCACTGGTCACATCCTGCCAGTGCTGAGTTGCCATGTTGCAACTCTCTGGTTTGTGGGGAATTTGTTTTAATTTTTCTTTTAATTTAATGCCTTTTCTTCGTGTGATTTTTCCCTTAGATCCTGGAGGTGCTACTTTTCTCTGTCTCACAATATTACTTCTCCTTTACATGGCTCTGGCCTGTGAACCAGCAATGTCCTCGGAGGTGTGAGCCACAGCTGCCCAGCAGTGTAATGTCACCAGTGGCTGAACTGAGGCCTGGGGTGGTGGCTGGGAAGTGAGACCCTTGTGGGCCAGATTCTGCCAGAGGAGGCAGGAAATTTGAAACATAACCATAGCTTAGAAAAACAGGCATCTGGAATAGGGAAAATAAATGAAAGATATTTTTAGGGAATAGAAAGTAGTGGTAATTTTCTCCATAGTCCTTTTATCAAAGTCATTCTTCCTGTGTCTATACTTGCATTCATCCACTTATTATAAATATTGGTTTGGCCAGAACATGAGAAACCAGTCCATGCTGGGTTTCACTACTGAATAGTATTAGTGATATAATAAAAGTAACCTGTGGACTCTACCACAAACCTCTCAGTTCAGTTAGACAGTAATTAGTTTCTGAGAATCACGAGGCAATAAATGAACAATAGAATGAACTTGAAACTTTTGGGAAAATTATAAAAGCCAATACCCTTAAAGATAAAAGAATATCTGAATCAGATGATTGACAATAGACACCTTGGCAGTATATTCTTGCTTAATTTACTGTAATCGTGTAGCTATTTTCAATGATAAAACACAGCTTAAAAATGTCATTATGGATAAAGTAACTGTTATCAGCTTTATTTTTTTTTTACATCAACTTAGATTAACTAATTTATTAATGAAGAAAAATAAAATTAGTATTTCAGACACAGGTCTAATGTCCAGAATTTGCATTATAACTTTGGACAACTAAGATATAATATATAATGACCAGTACATCAATCTCCTTTAATTTTGGAGAACAAGCATATTTCAAAGCCATATAGAAACTCTGTGCAGAAGTTCTGCAGAAAGCTGAAGTTTTAATATCATTCCCTCTGCTCAGTCATTCCTACTAAGGGGTTTTTCTTTTTCTGTGAAAAGAAAATAAATCTTGCAGAGAAGAATCTAAACTGAGGGCAAGATTACAATCCATGTTTTAGCAAAGAAGTGTAGTCAGAAGAAGTATAATCATTGTTTTCTGTCTTTTATATTGAGATGGTCATCTGCATGTGCATAAGTGATTGAAGTACTTTTTTGGGACACATCACTGACCAGTTCTTGCCTCCAAACACAGCTCCCTCTTGGATGGAGGTTGCCAGCTGTGTCAAATAATACACATATCCATTCAAAAGGCTGAGCATATTCCTGAGAAAGGTTTTGTTAGGTCTGTTAATTTTTTCGTTTGTCATTCTGGCATTTGCTGTCTATAGTCTGCCATCTGCCAAATGTCATTCAGAGATTGTTGCATTTTAGCAGTGCATGAAATTACGTTTGCCTGCAGATAATATTGGCCTATTGGTTTTTCAAAATTATTGGAATTTCTTGAAGATGAAAAGCAGTACATGTAAGGGATAGTCTCTTTAATTAATCTAAAATACCAGGTCTCCTGAGTCCAGTTATCTATTTGACTACATCTCTTTTTAAAACTGATTTCTTCTCAACTGTCACAATAACAGATTTCTGGCATGATTTACTGAAAATGGCACCTGACAGCCTGTGATATTTGATATTGCACAACCAATTCTATCTCCCAGCATAGTAGTCTCTTGACAGGAGGGATGAGTGTTCTCTGAACCCAACATTTAACATGTGTGGTCCTCAGGCTTATAGTTCCCCTGGCTCAAATAACCACTGTTCCGGTACATGGCCCACTATTTCAGTAAGGACATCGTAAGGACAAAGGCCTGCTAAACTTTACTAGTCCTGTGTGGGTTTAAATGTGATGGAACAGATGCAGTTTTGCTGCACTGGTACAGTCGTTGGTCGTGGCCAAGAGAATTGCTTCTACACATCTCTGTTTTTGTAAATGACTCATCACTGGAATGGACTCCATGACAAGGTACTTAAATCCAGAAAGCCTGATGGAGTGAAAAAGGCAATCTGTTCCAGTAATGTGAAAGTGAAAAGAACAGATCTTATGATATTCTGCAGATGTCCACACAAGAGGAATGTTTCTCCTGGTGGAACTGTCTGATTTAACATATGAGGCTGGATAGTGACCAGAAAGAAATCACATGTTTTGAAAAAGGAGTAGTGAATCATTGGCACAACCTGTCCTGGAAAGGAGGAAGACTGAGACTCCTCAAAAACTGAAAGTCTGAATGAATTTATTTTTTTCAAAGTAATTAAATCTAAATTACACAAAGAATCTAGTTTAAAAATCAATAAATTCCAAGTATGAAACAGGAACTCTTTTAACCTACCATTAGGAATAAATCAACTTCATTTGTAGAGTCTAGGTAGCAGTTAAAATTACACTTACTGACCATTTTCTTTTCATTTAGCTTTATCATCCCCTTTGAGTGAAAAAAGGCCATCTGTATTCTGGGTAATGTTATACATTCCCCTCACAAGAAGATTTTACATCAGATTTCATTTATCTTATTAAATTATATGCCTTAATACAAAACCAAATTATGAAGTGGATGTAGTAAAACCTATGAGTATCTTTGGAAGGATGTTGCAGTAACATTGGTTGTGTCTGGCATGAAAATACAGGGCTTCCTGATCAGCTTTTTGCCATTCCTCTGTGAAACCAAACATGGCACGGCACTGAGGAGAAATGTCATCCTTTAACAAATATCCATCAAGATATTTCATATGCTTATTATCCTCTCAATTCTCTCCATCATGGAAAACATTGTTATATCCCTATCACTGCATGCTCATAGCTTATTTGTCAAACTGAACAAATTTGTTATATCATCAGAAATGCAACACCCGAGATGCATAATGATAAATGACATGCTATTTCTATATCAAACATTAAACAAAAGTCCCAAATGTTCATCTACTTGTGCATTCAAGAAATTACAGAAGTTTTTCCTTCAAAAGAAAAATTGTTGCTTTATGTGTTCTAAGGAATTCAGTTTTCATTTCTATTTTTCTAATTTCTGACACATCATTTGTTTCATGTTTCAAACCTCTCTTTGAAGTCATGAAATTTCTTCATTGCAAAAATGAGAGAGCATTATAATTATTTTTTGTTATCAAAGTCTTGTTTTCTGTCGAAATGATAAGGCTGCTTTTGTGATCGCATTGAAACTTCATTTATCATAGCTCTGCAGCAACAGATGGGAAAGCTGGAAGTGACAAGGGCATGCAATTGTAAATCCTTGTGCTTGAGATGGGACAGAGAAAAGATTTTTTTGTTTTTAGTTTTCAAATTAGAAAATGGTGAATAATGAATATTTAGAATTCTAATATGTCTAAAACATTTAAATGCAGTTGTGTGCTGCCAGGATTGTTGGCAACTACTTTTACTGCTGCTATTTAATGTATAAATAGGGTGACATGGCATTTTGTACCATGGCTGCAAAGATAATAAAATGTCTGCTTGAGTTCCTCCACCTCTCATCTCCCACAGTGGAACAAAAAAGCAGCAATTTTTTAGGTTGTTTTGTTGATGTAGATATTGCTTTGACTCAAAATTTCAATAACAAAATCAATTCAGGTCAGATCAATGATAAAGATCACTTGAGTAGCTTTTGATTGTTGATCACATTATCTGGTTTGCCTCTAAACCAACACACTGGGCCTCAATTGTAGGAAACATTTGAAAAAAGAAATCAATGATGCAGCAGCTATGTGTTTTCTTAGAGTAAACTTTTTTATTTATTAGTTTATTTCATCTGTCCTCTAACAGATATAGAGCATGTGCACTCTTCTCTTCTCTTCTCTTCTCTTCTCTTCTCTTCTCTTCTCTTCTCTTCTCTTCTCTTCTCTTCTCTTCTCTTCTCTTCTCTTCTCTTCTCTTCTCTTCTCTTCTCTTTTCTCTCCCCTCCACTCCCCTCCCCTCCCCTTCCCTCTCCTTCTTCCATTCTATCCTTTTGAAATTCTTATTCAGGTGCATTAGATTTAATCTCAGGGATCCAATTCCACCCAGATGTGTTTCTGATTAGAAGTACAGAGTCAGAGACCAAATGTCCTTGCTACTTACTAGATCTTTCCTCTAACAAACTGTATCAACAGACTAATATTTTTGTCCATAATTAAGTATTGCTCATGGGATTTGCTCAAGTGTGCATTTGCAATGTCCATTTTATGCATCCTTTATTATAATATAGAGATTTTGAATTACCTGCGTGGCTATATGCAAAGAAGAGTTAAAGAGAGTGCACTGTGTGAGCTGGGTTCATCTAATATCACACATGTGTGTGTGGTAACCTGAGAGTGTGTGTCCATGTATTTACAGAATGCACTATAAATTACATACAGTTTTAGTATCCATTGTAGATCATAAATATATATGTATGTATGTGTGTGGGTATATATATACACTACAGCCATGCAGTAAATTTCCACTCACGGGGAAAGGTGTTACTGACAGTAAACTTTACATCAGTCAGGATCTTTGCTTGCAAATGGCTAGATTTTTCTGCAAGCCCTTCTTCATTTTGATTTGCTGTCAGGGCTGGGCCCAGGAGAGCCCTCATCCTGCAGAAGGTCCTGCTGGCTTCTGTGGCAGAGAGACATCCCACAGCACAGGGCTCAGTGCAGGATGAGCATTCAGATGAGCTTTCTGACAGCAAGGACAGGTTCAATACTTGGTAGACATTGTTTTCTCCTTCCTCATCCTACGCTTGTTTTCAGACCTGAGCTGATTCTACACTTTTTAACAGTCTACTGTTTTTCTTAAATTCTAGACAGATCATCTCTTTGGGATTCTTTTGTTTATTTTGAAAGATCTTGGAAGAAATTAAAAATCTCATTTATTGTATCTTTACTCTCCATGACAAGCTGTCCCCTGACATCCAATGCCAGCCTTTCAAAAATGGACTTTGCTATCCTGTTGTTCTTAGTCCCCATGGTCCAAAAACAAGGAATAGCAGATTCAGAGGTGTAGAAGTAAACAGGCATCTTCTTTCCATAGCACAGACAAACATAACTGTTGTCTGTATAACTACATGTAAAAAATTATATTCTCCCTGTCCAAGTAAATTTAATGTTAAAAAGGAAGTATGCATCAGTTGACACCATGACTCAAAAGACTTTGCCCCAGGACATCTACAGACTATGACATGAGAGTTTGACAATGAGAGTTTGGAAATGTCTGCCCAGTCCAAACTCAATATTGTAAATTCACTGAAGATGGCAGCATGTGTAACTAGACAGGTAAGTCCTCCCCATCCTACACATGACCATTTCATAAAACAACAGCAGAAGACAATAGAGAGGGTGGAAAACTCCGCAGGAAAGAAAGAAAAAAACAAAAAAGAGAGAGAGTTCTATCCTCCATGTTGTGAATCTCCAAGCACAGAAGAAAAAAATCATAATATGGGTAAAGGAAAAGAGAGAGTAAACCTCTAACTCAGTTTCTCAGTCACTTTCACACTGATTGTGTGATAGTAATCAAGTGTGATCACTATGCCCTTTGACAATAAGAAGTCCTTGATGCCCTGTGCTTTACTTTTTTGTACTCATCCACACACTCTGCATAAATCCAAGCTGAATCCAGGTGTTCCATACTATTATAGAAGCTCTTGTCAGTAATATGATTTCATTCATATAAGAAATTTGGATGCAATTATCTCTGCATCATTTAGGAAAGAGTCTCTTTGAAGTGATTTTGATGCTGTCTGCATGTGTGAATAGCTGTCAAATAAAACACTTCTAGTAGATTTCCGTACTGTGCCTCTTCTTCCATTAATATTCAGTCAAGACTGAGCACATTCGATTAAATCTGTGAAATAACCTTCTCCTATTCTCCAGAGAGAACTGGAATGAGTAAATTGAGTGGAGCACTAGGTTTGGATGGTTATCAATCAACTTCCAAGATATAGCAAGAATGCAAGAGAAATCAGCACAAGCCGAATATTTCCCTGTATTATCAGTTCTTCACCAGGCTTTATTTTCATGCAGCAACACAATACTATTTGTCTTGGGTGAACAAATGCAGCATAAAATTAGTTGGGAGGTTATGCAAGCCCCATGCAACGGCTGTTGGGGTTCGCTCCCCCTCTCCCGTCCCCTCCTCGTGGCCACGTGGCTGGGCCACCTGGTCCTCCAAGGTCCCAGTAAGGAAGACACACACACACTGGGGACAGGAAGCAGAAGGAGGCATTTATTCACCTGGCCAGGTCATTTATAGGCCTCACAGCCAGTAGGGTCAAAAGGGAGGGATACAAAAGACCAATCAAGGAAGGTTTCACACAACCTGGCTGTGGCTTGCATACTAATTAGGAAGGTAAGGGGTTGCTTCTCAAGGGCCTGGGAAAAAGGGGAACTCAGCAAAAAACCTCATGTTACAATACAGTAAAAAACTCAGGTTTACAAAACACTTTGATTTCTTCATCTTCTCCAGTGGCCCAGCTCTTACATGATCTGTTCCACTCCTGATATTGTGAGTCTATTCCCACAGCCCCACTCTTTCCTTTGCCCAACTTGGCACATTTAAGCACATCACAAACTGGCTGAGGACCCCCTACCAGAATTCAAACCACAGGCACAGGACACAGCCCATGTACTGGGTTATGGGAAGCACTGCCCTGAGCTAGACCCTACAAACACACTGTAGATTTAACATGAATTATAGTTCCAGATTTATCAGTCAGGAACTGAGGCCACCACCTTCCTCTGTTAAGAGTGAGGCGTTCCCTGCCAGCTGTCACATCCCAAGGTGCACCTTCACCACCTCTGCTCTGCAAGAGGCCTGTTTGCACTTGACCTTCACAAAGGATCACTCACCCTTGCAGGTGGTGTCAGCAAACCCCAAGCTACCTTCCTAACAACTACTGGGGAGGAAAAGATGATGGATTTCATAATTTCATAATTAATATTATATGTGACAAGGGATGTAATTGGATACGTTTCTGGTGACTGCACATCAGTGTGTCATAGAGTTGAATTCTGCTTTTAAAATGATTGCTGTAAAGTAAGTAAAAAAATCTCTTTTTTGTGTGTGTGTGTGCTCATATGTCTCTATTTAAAGAATTTAAAGAGTACAGTGAAGGGAAAGAAATCATGTTTATTCTCCTAGCACTGCTAAACAGACCAATCAGTTTTCTTTGCATCTCAGAAGAACATGTATAAAAAACATACATGGAGATCTAAAGATTATACTCAGTATACTGCTCAGTTCTTTAGGAATCAAATAAATATTAAGTTTACAGACAAGGAAACTGAGGCCAACATCCATCCACCTACAACACAACAATACTCTTATCCAGCATCTGCCACTACCTTAGATACTACTACACTCTCCTCTGATTCCTCATTGGAATGCCCATGTAACAGGCATAACTTAAAGAACATCTGTTGCTGAAACCCTCCCCCCAGAATCTTAATGATTCAAAGAACATGCAGCACTATAGATGTTGTTTGGAAATAGCTTCTTTCAATACCTTAACAGAGAAACATTTTTGCTGCTTGTCTGTCTGGTATCTTGGGGGACTGTCGGAGCATGGGCACAAGGTCTTTTGCAAGACTTTTTCTTTACAGTGTCACCTACTGCAACGTTGTGAAAAGGAGAGAGAAGGATGATTTAACTTTCCATCAGAGGAAGAAGAACATTGCATAGGGTTTCCACACTCCAGCAGCAGCACTAAGGTAGTGCAGACAGACACCATGGGCAGTGGCAGGAAAGAGTGATTCCCACCACTGCCAGATAATGGACAAAGATGAAAGGCACCCAGGTAGGGGAGTTTACACATAAATCCCTAAAATCAGGGTTGCCCTTTTTCTCCTGGGCAGATGGTGTTCTGGGTCTCTGCAGGAAATTCTGGCAGCTTCTCTCACCCTTTTTTCTTTTCTTTTTTTCTTCCATTTCTGCAAAACACCCTTTCATTACTGTATAGAGTACCAGGAACAGACAGCTAAAAGTCTGGTTGAATGTAACACAGCACAGTAGAGACCGATTGGGATTCATTCAAACCTTGGCTCCCATAAGCCCCCTTCCTCCCCTTGCAGTAGGAAGCTGGTCTGATGCTCTTCTGCCTCACACTTGAGGGAGCTTGTTCTTACCCACCCTTATCATAACTTGTCGAGATCTCAAGTCTCTGCTAATCTTAATTAGAGCCACATGTGCCTTCAGTATGCATTAACTAAACTCTGACATTTCCAAAGTGGCATTCTCACATTTGTTTTAACAGTCCAGCCATATTCTATTTAAAATGGAGTGAATGCCTCTGTGGCACACCTGTACTGAAAGCGATCAATAGCCTGACTGGAAGGGAAATGTGGACTGCATTCGCTTTTCTTTAAGGTAGGAAAATTGAGCTCAGCTGTTCAGACAGTGGAGCAGCAGCTTCAGCTATCCTGTTCTGTCACCAACTAATCCATCACCTGTCAATCACTGCCACTTTGGTAGAAGCCATGCTAATCTGTTATACCATGGGCTGGCCGCTGGGAGTCTCATATAATGCTGAGACTATACCAACCCTGACACACTAGAGCCCAGGACTGCACCACACCTCATCAGAAAAAAATAATTTAAAATAAAATTTTATCATGGAGGTATGTCTTAGAAAAGTCTCAGCCTTCTAGGAATGGGTTTCCTCTCTTTCACTTTGTCTAAGTTCCTTGACAGTGACCCTAAAGGAGTATTATTTATTGGTTTTGCTGTCAGCTCTTGCACAACCATTCAGTGTGCAGCGTCTGTGGCCATGCAAAAGCCAACATCATCCAGCATGTGGCATCGAGGACGTGTCTGCAAGGCTGGACAGCTTCTTATCTTTCATCCCCTAGTTGTCTATCACTGGTTCTAGAATCTATTCCCAGTCCCACATCTCATTCAAATGAGGAGGAGGAGAAAGTTTTGCTGCAAAGTGTTTGCAGCTGGATCCAGGGAAAACAAAGAGTAGTTCCAGAGATGTATAATTCTCACCCCAGTTCCAGGAAGGTGTGTCTCTTTGCCCTTTTTAAGAGGATTTTTTCTGTCTGTACCATATAAGAGTCAGGGTAGGTTAAAACGGGAAATTAATTCTTAATTTCATGTCCATATAGAAGAAAATATTTCCTTTTCTAAAGGCAGGGAGGATACAGACAATAAAAGTGGCTTTTTCCAAGCTCAAAAATTCTAGTGAGTTGTAAAAGGAAGTAAAAGCTTGAGCCCTGAAGTCCAGAAAAGACCAGCAAAGCAGCATAGATGACAGAATGAACAGACATTGTAAAACGGCATTTCAAACTGTGTTGCAGCTGGCATTTTACCTGGATTAACAGGGTTTTTTAGAAAAACTTACAGAAGCTCCACTTTGCTCTCATTGCTGAACTCTGCATGTTATTGCAGAGCAATGACCGCTGTCCTGACATACCAAAGGGCACAGCAAGCCAGGCTTTCCATTAGTACCCATTACATTAATTCTTTTGCACAAATGCTAAATAAAATAAATTTCAAAGGGCTCTTGAAGGTGTGGGCTCAGATGTGATTCAAAAGGAACTACATGTGGTTTTGATTACTCTTTTAGTACATAGAGAATACGGATTTTTATATAGCAGTAGGAAATACACCTAATGATTCCTCTTCATGCTGCATGGAATTACAAAAACTAACTGCTCAGGTAATCTTAGGAATTTGACCAAGATACCTTAATGGTCTCACATCCCTGCTTATGTTTCTAGATGTGTTTGCTTCACAGATCTATTGTAAAAAAACCCAGAACCCACACTCCAAAATGCAGGGTTATTCACAATTTCTACTTATGTTTTTACAGCTTGCTTTTTGTGTCACTCGTACTCACAACTTAAATGAACATAATTTTCAAGTTGAAAAAAGCCATATAAAATTGATGGAAAAATCAAAGCTGAAATTGCTCAGGGACTTCTAACACAATAATACATCTTATTTAAAGAATTTTTCAGAGATTTAATGTCAGAGTCTATGATGAATGATCACCTAAACTTTCTACAGACATTGCTTTTTCATTTGATTTTCACATTGTCATGTGAAAAGGAGTGTTCATAATCCAGCTGATCAGGAGGGGCACCTTTGTATGTTATGATCAATAAAATGGACTTAAGCTACAGCAACTTTGATAAGGCTCCCACAGCATGACAGGCTGTTGTTAAACTGTGGTTGTTGTGGCTGGAAAGTCTCATGTTGATTTAGCTGCTGAAGAAAAAAATGTCTGTTAAGTCCTCCTATCTGTAGAGCTTTGGTGGCCTGGAGTTTTTTGATGGCATTATTAAGGAACTGACTGAATGCAATACAAACTGTGCTGTCAAGAATGTCAAACAGCCTCCATCTAACACACTGTAATTTAGCTTTTCAAGACAGAAATGGCAGAAAAAATGGATTTTATTTTCTGCACCAAATCAATTAGTCTGAGACAATGGGAGTATATTATGCTATATCTACCTTGCACCAACCTAAAGAATTTTTCCATTATATTTCACAAGGATCATCTTGAAAAGATCTATCAGGTTAGCAGCTGAAATGCCAGTTGTACGTCCAAGATTTGATAAACAGCATTTACCAGAGTGCAGGGAATTGCGGTTTAGCCTTCAATTTGGGTTCATCTGTGAGGGGTCAATCGTCCATCGATCTTATTCTCAAGATAGTGAGAAACTAAAAAGATTTTGTGTGTAGTGGCTTTTTAGCAATTTCTGGGGAGGAGGAGAGAGACAGAAGTCACCTGATATGACACCATGAGTGGGTTGGCAAAAATCATTTGAACTACTAAAACTATTGCTTCTTCCTAAATTATGAAGATATTTCAGTTATCATGGGGAAAAATGGGAGGAAATGCTGTGAGAACTTCTTCCCCCTCATTCTGTTTTCATTCAAGACATTGGCAAATCTTGCAAGTTTGGCATTAAATTCAAAACAATATTTGGAAGTGAATAGAGTGTTTTGATGAAAGTTTGTGAGCTGAAATAAACTGCTTTGCAGATGCCAGAAAATTTCATGGGGATATGTTATTTTTCTAAAGTAGTTTGCATTGAAAGTGATTTTGAGGTCTCTAGATTAATTTCTTTCTAACAACGGAGTTTGCAAGAGGTCACATTAAAAAAAAATAAAAATTGTCAATCAATTATGATGGCAAAGGTGATTTCTTCATTAGGTTCCTGACTTTTGGCTTTCCAGCTGTCTTTTACCAAGAACAGGAGTCATGAAGTTTTCTACCTTGGAGTTTTGAGAAGGGAATAATAAAAATATGCCAGAGATTAAGAATTTACATCCAACTTCTGTTTCAATAAATTCTTTATTTCTTAGACGTAAATGTGAATGAACATTGGATATAAATGTTGACCTTCATGATACTATTATTTATGGAGCTGGCTTTTCACCAGATCAGGTGTTGAGGGAATGAAATCACTCTGTCATGCTTGAACCTAACAACATTGAGGCAATTGCAGTAGAGATTTTATCTGAATGGCCCTTCTTGAAGGTTTTTTTCACTTGTTTTTCCACTGAATTTTGACCTTGATGTTTCTGTCAACAATCTAAGTGAACACCTGAGTTCAACTTATTGTTGTTTATAAATTCTGAGTACAGGTTTGGGATAGAAAACTGTTTTTTTTAAGATCTAAATTTTAAGAGAACAACTCTCCATAGCATGGACCTCTGTACATCACAGAAAACCTCTTTTAAGTACTATTTTCCACAATGAAAAGCCAAACATTTAAAATACTAAAATTGTTGGTTATAATGCAGGTTGTCAGCTACATTTAAACAACTTAGTGAAAATACCAGTAATCAACTAAGGCTCCACTGCTAGTGGAAAGTGCTAAATCCTTCTTTAGTTTAGATAAAGGGGAAACACTCCGTTTTGTCCATAAATTTTCAGTGTGAGTCTACTGCAGATGTCATATCACATTCCTATTGTTCTAAGAGAGAATTAATACTTATTGAATGAATTTTTTAATGTAAAAAGTCTGAAATAATGTGAGAAAAGGTTGTAGTTTCAGGGGCTGCAAACTGGAGGCAAGTTTTGCATACGCTGAGCATGGTACAAATCAATAGCATGACGTGAAAAGAGCCGAACTTCCTGCAATCTTGTCTCCTCTAAAAAAGGCCCTGAAACATGAAGTCCCCCGAACTACACAGAGGCACTATCACGAAGAGCAACACTGATATGAGACCAGGTTATAAATTAAATGTTAAAATTGCAAGTTTCTGTCTTTGTTTGAGTGATAACTACATTTACCCTGAAAGCCATTTGTGATGCTCCAGCCATTTGTCACCTCTTTCCATACCACAGCTAAGTTCAAGGCTTTCTTCATGAAGGTGAGTATCAACGGATCCCAAATCATAGAACAGTTGTCTTCATATTTCTCTCTCTCTCCCAGTTTTCTCCGACAATTTATATCAACTCCTTCTTCTCAGTTTTCTACCAGAGACAATATCAACAGATGATTGGTTACTCCTTCCTCACTTGTGCTATTCCATTGTGTAATAGTTCTGCAATTTAACACTGATAATCACATCTCGGTGTCTGGCTGGGCAACCTTTATTATCTTGACATTATTTTCTACCATCCTTCACTGAAGAATGTATCTTCTTGATGAGACAAAGAGCTCAACAGATATTAGCACCACAGTAGATTGCTTTTCTCATGCTGTTGTCAGAAATTGGATTTTTCTCCTCCAGTGCAAATAATTCTATGGATATTCAATTGATGTTTAATTAATAAGACCTTCCTCATTATGACATTGTGGGTTAATGTCTACTAAAAGATGAATAAGGTATCCCCAGTCCACTTATGTCCTGCGTCTTCCTGTTCCTCCCTACTAGGCTGCATTAGATAAGATAAAAAAGCAGATTTCTGAAATATTCTTCTCCCTGTAAAACAAAACAAGGTCCTAAAATCTCAGGGAACTTGACTGTGTTTCATTACCATCTTAAAAAATTTAAATGAGTCCCCTAAAAGTGGAGCATTTAATGTGCTTTATGTTGTGTTATAAAGATCCCAAGAGCCAACTAAAACTGACCAGTGCCAGACTGAAGAGAAAATTTCCATGTCAATCAGCCACTTAAAAGGTATTCTTTACATGTTGTGAGGAAGCCAGTACATTACTGTTTGGTTATTTGTTCTGGGTCTCTTTATTTGTTGGCATTTGTTTTATTTGGTTGGTTTACTTGTTTTGATATTTTTTCCAATAGGCTATCTGAATTTTGGAGACTGGAGTTAATTCTAAATTGGATTACTCCCCCATCTAATCTTCTTGTTCTATTAAGCCCGTAGCATCATACACTACTGCTAAACTGCTCAGAGCTGGTGTAATCTTCCCTATGTTGCAGTAGGTGCTTTATAATCCAAAAAGGAAATTATTTTTATTCTTTTAGTCACTACAGTACAAAGCATCTTCTTTCAGAACGCCTACCTCCTAAATCTGTAGAGTTCAAGAGAGATGTAAATGGTTGCCTGAAGCATTAGCTTTCATTAAACCTTATAACCCCAGAACAAAGGCACTCAGGAGGAAGCTATTGATAAGAATAGGAAAGACTTTCCTGTTACAAATACTGTGCAATGGGGACAGAAAGAGATATTCAGTGATTTTCCTAGCAAAGTCTAATTTACTTGGAGATAGAAATTATATTAGAAAATAAGACGATACAAGTAAAAGGGACATTCTGATCTATGCATAGCCAGCATGTGATCTAATATAACAGAAAATTGGAGATTGGTTTTTAATATCCTGGATTATTACTTCTTTAGTGCAATGAGAAGACTACAGAAGAAATAAGTAATGGATTTCCACTTTATTCAAGGCATTTCAGAAGCAGGAGCCTGATGTAAAGTCCACTAGAACCTAGGGACAGACAGAATGACAACTTCAGATTCCACTCTAAAACTCAGATTTCCCTTTCCAAAATGACTACAAATGAAACTCATGGAGCCTAGATCCACAAGTCTCTTGATTTTTAGATATCATCATGAGGTGTCTATCATTAAGTGAAGGAGTTTGGAAATTCAAACTCAGGCACATTTTTCTTTTTGAATCTTGCTGTTGGTAAACAAACAAACAAAACCAAATAGCTCTTTAATAGCACTCATCATAAAAAGGTTTCTGCCTTGTATCCAAGATCTGTAGTCATGTTCTTCACAAGGACTACACACTGCAAGAGTAAGGGCCTGCCTGGTGTCAATACCAATGGCACAATGTCTCCAGCATCAATGAACATCTGCTTTTCAGCCAGTTACCTGTATGAGAACAGGGCTTTAGAAACTGCATTAGATTGATATGACTATGTCATTCTTGAATCTGCTCACCTCGACTTGAGGATCACTGTAGGTATCTCCTTGTGGTGCAGAATCAGACTCTGGAAGTTTCTCTCTGTACTCTTCCCATATTCAAATTCTTAGTGACTGCATATTAATCCTTGCTTTGTGTGTCCTCTCAGTCTTTCATTTATATTGCAGAGAAGGAGGGGCCCTAATTCCATCAGTGATTTTAACTGTGAGAAAAGTCTGATATGGAGTTTGGTGGTTAAATGCAGGAGGAATTTATGTGGACAGAAATTTTCAACTTGAACCAAATCTCTTCTAATATTTTTTATAAATAGTTTATTAGAAAGTCCTTGAAATGGTGTTTGTCAGCCCTCAACATACTGACTCTTAAAGCTGCATATGTCAGAACTTAGGCAGTGGCCATAGTGAGTTAGATGATGTTGGTATGTCAAATGGCTGACCCATGCTTCTGACAGAGAATAAAATGATAATGGTCCACTTATGTGAAGCTATACAGGAGTATAAGAGTCTGGAAATTCAGGTCCAGAAAATATTAAGAAGCAGATATAATCTCAAAGGTAACCACAATGTTATACTTAGCAAAAACAGAACAACAGTTGTCACACAGAATGAAGAGAAATGCATAATGTGAGAAACATGCTTTTTGAATTATTTATTACTGAAGAAACTTGGTGGGGTTTTTTGAGGTTTGGGTTTTTGTTTGGTTTTTTTGGGGTTTTTTTGCAAGATCAACTTGGAAGACAGGACATAAAGGATGCTTTGGAGAATCCCAAGATATTTCATGAATATAGGTTTGAGCATTTGATCTATTATTCTTATACACATAAATCATCTGAGGTGAAAGAAAGATGACAGAGAGATATCAACACAGCTACAGCTGTCTTTTCTAACACATTTTCTGCAGAAAATTTCTTGGCTACAGGATATTGTTCCACATGGGGAATCCACTATTTAAGATATTTTTTGGGGGGAAAGAAAGTAATTCAATTAGATGAGTCTACTCCTCTCCTGTGCCGAGGTCCACAGTCAGAGGCAGGGATGAAAACCTCACATGTATTGCGACATGCATTGATAACTCATTGGTAATTCATGGATAACTGGAGAGGCCTCTGAAGGAGCTGCTTTCAGCTGGAACACATGTGGTCATTCATTTAACTAACCATCAGCCAACGCAAACTCTGGAAAGAAACCGAGAACTATAGATTAAAACTGAATCAAAGCACGCAGCAGATTTCAAACATACTTAAAACCTGGCAGTGAGTTTATTCAAAAGTGTTGATGGAATATGGTCACCATACATGCTTTGAGAATATTATCTATCCTGATCTTCAGACAAATTCCAGTCCAACTCTGAATTCCTAATTTTTGTTAGGGAACATATAAGAGAATCAGGAAAACATATTATTAGGCAGATCTGGTTGATCATTTCTTAGAATCTCTTCAAAAAGAGAAAGAAATAAGTTGAACCCATGTTTTTCACTGTTTGACTCTTGAAAGACAATTTCCTGAAGGAAAATATTAAAAAAATAATATGAGTTTTTTCTTTTATTTTTGAAGTATCTTATTTTATGACTGCTCAGTCTATAGTTTATAGGCATTATACAGTTTAGGTACTATGTAGTTAAATCTTTATTTATAGACTGGTTTATGACCTGAGCTGGTTTGAAATGAGCTTGTTGCAATCTGGCACAGCCATCAAAACAAGTGTGGTATTATTAATATCTCACAGCCTATCAAGCTTTTCATCTCCCAAAAGCCTGAATAATCTTATTTATGCTGAATATTACCCAGCACATTAACACATTGCTATTTCTACACAAATTGTAGCTACTGTTTTGAGGCCATAAACCTGCTGGATTGTGAAATGCATTCTAATGGTATTCCACCTTTGGAGGAATAATGAATTTTTTAAAAGAATAAAGAAAAACATTGCTAACTATTCATAAAGTCTGAGGTTGTTTTTTGTTGCTTTATGTGTGTATGTTGTAAAAAATTGTGGAAGGTTCCATGGTTTATTTCATTCTTTCACTACACTGTATATCTTCTCCTAAGATGCTTAACCACCATGTACAAGTTCTAGAGGCATTTTCTAAGTATCTGATGTAATTTGCTTGACACATGTAATGGATCTGCTCTCAAACTTCAGCTCATCTTCCCTTGCAGAATGCTACATAAGTTTTCCAAAATTCCTAGGAATTCAAGATATCAACCTGAGTTTTACCTACTTCCTGAAAGAGCAGTTGCTAAAGGCACAGTTTTGCAGTGTGGATCAGGAGAGAAGAAGGCGTACAAGTGAAGATAACCGTGAAGAACTAAATGATCTTCAAGTCAGAAGAAATGTAAAAGCACAGTTTATTATCTGATGATGAGGAAAGGAAGTTAGAGATCAGATATTCTGAGATACAAACTGAATAGCCTTAATCCTCTGAAGTTTCAGGATGTAAAGTGAGCTGATTAGAAAAAAAAATAAGCCAAAAACAAGTGAAAAGGTTCAAGAAAACACATGGGAATAGAAGGAAAGGATTATTCTGTATGAATTGGACCAGAGATCAGAACGCATTTTTCTGTCCCTTCCTCCAGAAGTATTTTGGCAAATTATGTGTCCTTATCTTTTAACAGTTCTGGAAAAAAACAAAAAATCTGCAGAAATTCTTAATGTGAAGTTAATCACGTTGATTGTCATGCATTTTTCTTGTTCTGAAGCCTAGAGAAAAAATGTAGTTATCTCAGACAAAATAAAATAAGCTTAGATTAAGTGGGGGTTGTCTAAGTTTAGCTTCACCATGTCCTGTAATTTCACAAGTTGAGGAAATCTGAATTAAAAAAATAATTAATTTTAACTATTTTTATTTATTTGAAAAAAATGGATAAGTTGGAAAGTTAGTCAATCTACTCCTGGAAATAGATCTTTTAACTAGATTTTATCTGCCCTTTTACTTGGCTGATCTATAGTTATTTATTGAATTTTATTACTGACAAAATATACTGCTTAATAAGAGGTGACTTGTTAGCCAGAAATGTTTCTTCTAGCTTATTTGTAGGAATAATCCCTGGGGGTTTTTCCTGGTGAAAAATTATGAGAAGAACTGATGTCGGGGCTCTGTTATTTGCCATTCTCCCAAAATATATCTATATTTTATTACTCACCATGCTGGAAGCATATTAACCATTCCTCTGATGTGAAAGATAATATCTGTATGTTGCTTTGCTATTATCTCTAGTGTAGTGAGCCTTAAGCCAAAGGAAAGGCAATAAATTAAGAATATCACTCTGCAATTTCTTCATCAGGGTATGAAGGAAGTTCTTTTTGTGTCCGTTTGCAGTATAACTAGTAAAATAATAGATTTTCAGAATTTATTCCACAATGAGTAGGTTCATCATGTCCTCTACCCTTCCTTCTGTATTCATATAGGCCAAGTGTCTGGTGATCAGCAAGCTGTTTCTCCAATTCTCCCTGCTCCTGTATTCATATTATTTTCATATCCCATAGGAGTTCTCAATGGGAGTACAAATATATCTGCCTGAAATGTGACTGAGGTCTATTACTTCTCTCTACTTTAAAGAATAGTCTGAAATATCTGAATTATTTCTACAGATAGTCTGTGAAACCTTTTACTTCAATCATTGACTCCCCTGCTCCTCCTCTTTCTCTTAGCTTATATTAATAATGAACAAATATATTAGTTGAGGAAACATTTGTCTTACATCATCAGACTAGCCTGATAGAACTTAGAATAGATTCACTCTTCAATATATTTCTGGAGATTTCATTTGAGAAACAATATATGATTAATATTAATAATTAATATTTAATGAATCCATTTTTGCACACAATTCACATTTTGGATCTAAGCCACCTATAGCTATTTATCAAAGTCCAAAATGATTCAAATTTTAGCAGTGTCTGTGTATCTTGTGGTAAAACATACACCCTCTGACAATGATCAATCTCATCCTAATAGAATTACTGAAGGAAAGTGGAAAGATTTCTTTCTGGAGTTACTTATTTCATTCCACTAGCTGGAAGGCTAGGAAGGGATCCTAGATTCCAAAATATCTTATTTCTAGGTAGAGATACATTTTTAAGCCTCATATCTTCCATCTTATGCACAAAGGACATCAACCCTTTAGAGCAAGTCTAGAGGAAGCCACCAAGAAGATTAGAGGGCTGGAGCACTTCTCCTATGTGGAAAGGCTGAGAGAGCTGGGGTTGTTCAGCCTAGAGAAGAAAAGGCTTAGGGACAACTTAATTGCAGCTTTTCAGTGTGTAACGGGAGCCTACAAGGAAGATGGACAGATAATTTTTGCAAGAGCATGCAGTGACAAGACAAGGGGGAATGACTTCAAACTGAAACAGAGAGGGTTAAATTAGATATTAGGAATAAATTCTTTACTGTGAGGATGATGAGGTACTGGGACAGGTTGTCCAGAGAAGCGGATGTGCCACCCTTGGAAATGTTCAAGGCCAGGTTGGATGGGGCTCTGAACACCCTGGTCTAGTGAAAGGTGTCCCTGCCCACAGCAGTGGGTTTGGTGCTTTACTGGGCTCCAAAAATGATGTCTGGAAGCTGAGGTAAGGCTGTGCAACAACCATGTAGAGTGATGGTGCAAGAGCAGTCTCTGCAAATCAGTGGAGAGAATCAAAGGCAAAGATGAAGCTGTGGCTTCAGCTACATGTTGGCATGTCTGATCTGGGATTTCTTCATAAGCTTTGTGATATCAGTGGTATCCACTGAAATCAAATAGTCTAACCTTTAAAATAAGTAAATAGCACAGTGAAAATACGCTGGCTTCATACCAGTTACTACACAACAATGAAAACTTTCTCAGATCATCCCCAGTTCAGGCTGCTTCTTGACTGAAGAGGCACATTGTTATTAACATTTAAACAGGTACAATTTGTTTGCACTCATTTTAGATATTTGATTTTGTTTTAAAGTCTGTTGCTTATAACCCTGGGCTGCCCTTGACTATATATTTTGCTAGAGAAATGTGTTTATTTTGAACAGAGAGAATTGTTTCAAAAATTCTATGATGTTACAGGCCACTCCAGTTATGCAAACAAAACATGACACGTTAACAACTTTGCATACTGAAGTATAAAACTACCCTTTTTCAAGGAATCTTATGAATTACTTAGATGCACTGGAAACCTATATAACTCTGAATGATGCAGACATTGTGTTCTCATCCCCTGTGCAATGTAGACCTCACTCTCAGTCACTAAAATATGCTGGGGAGGGAAAATGTCTTTTCAATAGATTGATGAACTGTCCATAATAGCCCCAAGGGAGAGTTGTCTGTACATCAGCAATGCTTGTTCTGCTTAACCAGCTAATATGTATGCTTTGGTTGTTAAAATGCATGTCTGCAAGTGACACACACTCCTCCAGTGCAGAGACAGAAAAAATATATCTCAACGTATGATCCTTCTCTTGACACCTGTATGTTTTCTGGAGAGCAGAATTCTGTCAGCAAAGTTTGCTTTCTTCTTAAACAGGTTCCTCTCCAGAATGGATCAACAAATCTCCCACTGATAATAAGGGGCTTTGGAGCACACTTGGACATTCTTAAGGAATTTTCATTGTGTGTAAGTTTTGCAAGATGGTTGCCAAATATGATATTTGAAAATATGATGTTGGCTTTGAGGGTGAGACATACATGATCTCTAAAACTGAGTTGTCTCATCTAAAAACTGTCTCATTTTAGGAATTTATTTATTAGGAAATTCTACAAAAGGTTTAGACCACAAACCTGTGATGGGATTCTTCTGGTCTGAAACAGACATGTAGTTCAGATTGAAATTCAGGTGATGGTTTCAGATTAACAAATTTAACAATCTGAATTCCACCCTAAAAGTAATTCCCTGACTTTTAGCTATTTCAAGATAGTTGAGATGAATCTCACCTTTTGCCTCAAAATACCATCCAACTTGTGAGATAGTATTTGCTACATGTGAGGAATAATACTAACACCCTGGATGATTGATTACCTCTTCCTTGATAGGTGAGATAAAAGGGACACAAAACAAGGAAAAACTCAGTCTTTTGACTGCAAAATTCCTTCTGTGATGCCCAGGGATTCTGATTGCAATTGCTTGCAAATCTTCAATGGTATTTTCAGGAAACAGTTCAACTCATGTAGTTTAAATTATTATTACTAAATTTACTAGTTTTCTAAATGCTGTTGGGATTTATAGCACGAAGAACTCAGCACAATGAAGTAACATATCCTCTTCCTCTAAAGTTTTTGCAGAATCATTTAGACATAAGGGAGGATCACTTGTTAAAATTAAACATGGTTACAGGTCGGTGGAATAACAAATCTGAAACAACTGACAGGAATATTTTGTTAGTAAAATCCTCATCCTTCCCTGAAATGTCTTCACCTTCATCATCTCCATTCCAAGAAGCTTTTAAAGCAGCATAATAATTCCTGCAATAGGAGCCAACTTCAGAACCATTCTGTTAGAAGTGAGATTCACTCTGTTCTTCATATGCTCTTTCCTGGATGTCCATGGCAGAAAGGTGGAAAACTAGACTAGGATTCTAACTGTCCAACAACCAAAGCAACAAAAGATACATTACGCTATGAAGCCTGGTGAGACAGAGGGATAACAGGAAGACTAATTCAAAGAGTGCTTAAATTTTCGACATGCTTAAATTTCCCTCTGATCAACAAAGATATCAGGTATGTCTGAAGGCTGCCCAGCTGAGCCACCTTTATCTCCTTCTTTGCCACATGTAAAGCCTAGACCTATAAATCCTATAAGATGATTTAATTTCCTTTTCTGCTGAGTACAAAGCTGCCAACACTTGATTAACAGAAAATACAAGGCTCAACAGTATATTTAAAATTCAGTACACTGTGTTCAGTTCTGAAAGTAGCCAACAATGTGGTAAACAAAGATCTCTGATGGGAAATCACCTGAAAGGATTCAGAAGGAAGCTCTGTGCAGATCAAATATTGAGATCCTCTCTCTTCCAGGAGAGAGGAAGACATTAATTTGGCAATTATGGTTTTAAAGACTTTCTTTGGGAATGGTGTGGAACTGCATGTAATGTCTTGCTGAAAATCACACAAGTGACAGGACTAAAGTCAATACCGAATCAAACCCCTGAATACCCCATTACACACCACCCTGAAGTAGGCAAAAGTTCAATTTCTCTTTTTGTTAGCCAAGTGAAAGTTTCTGCAGTGTGTGTCAAAGGATCAGGCCCATTTTGTTATATATCCATGTCATTAGAGCTTTAACCCTCTCAGTGGATGATTGCAGAGGAGGCTAAAATATGTCAGATGAGGTTTGGCTTTAACCACAACAGTAATTGATTTTACATTCATAATTGGCATTTGATTGGCTGATTAGTCAGCACAGGTTGTAATCTTTAAGGAATGGAAATGCCACCCTACTGAAATGCAGAATACTGAAAAGGTCAAAGAAAAGGAGGATCCCCCCTTTAATTCATGAAGAAAGAGACATTAGAGCCCAGGGAGCCCACACACATGGCAAAGGTTATAATGAGAAAAGAAAGTGGCAAATGGATAATCCATTTTTATGAGAAAGATATTAAGGAGACTCTAAAAGGTCAAATGTCTCATATTTATCCCTCTTGTGAGTGTTGCCACATGTAGAATGCAGAGAACTATTGCTAGGGAAAAAAAAAAGTAAGACACATTCCTGTTAAAAGAAAATATATATCTCACATACATATATGCTTATGTAGACGAGAAACACTGAGATGTGATATTTTTAAAAAGAAAAAGGCACAGTAGGAAAGATGTAATGAAAAGAAAGAGGTGTGGGTTTGTTTTAAAAATTCATACATTTTCTGCAGAATTCAGGAACAAAGAGCTGTCAGCTGTGCTTATGCAGCTGGACAAACTGTGGTAGAGAAGATGATTGTGGAAGAATGTATTTTTTTTTCCTGAAATGTTCCAGACAAAGAAGTTCAGACCAAATAAATGTTTTCTGCCTTTTTTCTTCCTAATTTCTGGAAGTCTTCTTTCATATAGTTTATTTACTACATCAGCAAACTTATGCATAGGCATTTATCTTCTGTACAATAAATCAAATACAGAGTGTGTTCCTGTTGTGCAACTTAACTCTGTATATCACTGTGTGTAGGTTAAGGTTTCCCAAAGAGGTTTGCTTTGGCCAGTAAGAAATACTCAGACAAATTAAACTTCTCCACTTTCTTCATAAATACTCATAACTATGTATATGTGTATCAGCATTTGTATGAAAACATGTGAAAAAAGGTTTCTCATTTAGCCATCCACATTCATGCATACACACACACACAAATAAGGACATAGAGCTGTATATATATATATATATATATAAGGAAAATAAAGGCATAATTGAAAGACATCCCATTATTTTCCCATTCCCCTTAGCTCTTCACCCAAAGCAATGACCTAGTGTATATCTTCAAATGCATGCCAGTTCTATGAAGAGTTGTTTTAAAAATTGTTTGGACTTTCACTGTTAAGGCTGAAATCCAACACTGGAACATTCTGTTTTTACAGCTTTTAAACTGAGAAATCAGCTTTATGATAAGCGCTTCTTCCTGTCTTCCTTTCCCTCTCAAGCTTTTTCATAGAATCTTTCACATACTTTGCTGTTATATTCAAACCTATAAACTCTAGGCAGAAACCCTGAGTAGGACCAGAAGTAGATGTAAGAAATGAAGACCAGTGCTTGAAGAGAAAAAAAGATGGTTTGATAGGGCAGCATCCCTTTGTGATTAGGTGGCTCTGTAGTGTTATTCCTCTGCAGTTGAAACTGTCTAGAAAACCAATTACCTACACAGAGAGTTTCAAAGAGAAAATCTGCTTTTTTCAAGATAGTATGCAGAACTACTGAAACCCAACATAGCAAAAGTTTTCTGTATTCCTCATTTTGTTGTGTCTGAAGTGTTGCATTTGTTTAACAGCCTGCACTTAGAGAAAGAAGAATGAACTGTTATCTAACTGTTCTAAAGAGACTTGAAGTAATATTGTACTTCCAGAGATAGGAAAGAATTATATCAGTTTCATAACAGATCAAAAACTGGGAGAAATTTTTGAATCATTTATACCACCTCTGAGGCTACTAAGTCAGACACGCAATTTTGAAGTGTTTGTGGAATCCCTAATTTGAGAACAGACTATGATGATGCTCAGAGACCTGAGACAGAACATCACAACTCAATCTTAAAAACAAAGTAATCCTGTTATTTTCCAGAATGCAATCTGAGCAGACTGCATATTTAGAAGAGAGAAAGTTGTCACTGAGTTTTTGAAAACAGCAGTATGAGAGGCAAAACAGAAGTAAAACCCCGAGGGGCTGCAGATGGGCGAGAGGTGGGAAAGAGCACATGATGCAGGGGAAACTGGCAGACATTGGCAATGTCTTAACACCCCGTAGGACTGCCAAAGCTGCAAGATGCAAACTCTTTTTCCATAAAGCTGCAGAGATGGACAGAAATTATCCATGAAGAAGTATAGTACATGTGTCTTATACAAGAAGGCTTTGTGTTCGACAAGAGATGTTTGCAACCCTGACAGCTACTTTAGAGAACATTTCCTGGTGGGGTTTGTTCAAGAGTAGCTATGCAGTGTGACTGAACTATTACTTTAAACATCAGGAATGACCTTTTTAATTATAAGTTTAAAATCTGCACAAATTACTGTGATAGCTGAGGATATAGTTAAGGATGTGACAAGACAACGTGGTCACATGGAGCATAGGTAAAGTTCAGATTGCATCATGGAAAGACAATTTCTACACTGAATACTTCAGAAGTAGGTGCAAAAATCAATATGTCTTGGAAAGGCAAATTTGCAAGGAAATGTAAGATCTGTCTGATATTAGTAACATAATTCAATCCCCTAAGTAACGAATCTAAGCGCCTGAAACACCTAACAAGGTAAAATAACTTATTATGTTTACTCATCTGACATACAAAACAGGAGCTATGGGACATCTACAGGACATCTACAGGGTCTTTTGAGTGACAGTCAGAGGACAGAATCACACAGTGAGTGTTTTGAGTGCCTTTGCTGTTTTCTATTGCTCACAATGTGAGCTTATTTCACCTTCTATGACAAGGCAGAAGCCTGTACTATAGACACTTCAACAGTTATCTATTGACAAGCGAATATGTGTGACCCAGGTGTCTAAGCACCGACTTCATTTTCCAAATGAAAACCACTTAAATGTGCCTAGGTTTTCCCAGACATTTCTGTGAGGCTGACAAACAGGATCAACAGAACAAATTTATGGATTAACAGCAGAAGTCATCTAAGAAAGGCAAGCATCTTAAATGTGAGCAGGCACTTCCGTGTTGGCTCTTGAACTGTTCTTGGTTTTTCTGAGGGTAGTGATCAAGACATGATGGAGCTAGTAGAAGTAGATTAGCAGCATAGAAACTGCTAACTTCAAACTGTTAAACTTCTAAAATATTGTTCAATATAAAGCTTAGAAACAGTGTAGTTGGTATCAAAACAATATTAACAACAAAAGTACTGCCAATGCCTGTAAGTGGATTTAACAGAACAGAAAACATGCCATGATAAGGAATTGTATTCATGAAAGCCTTTGCAGCCAAAAAGTAGAGAATGTTTTTAACAGAAAAACATGGGTTCAATGGCTTCGCATGAGGTTGCTGTCATGAGTTAATTACTGCAGAAATTCAGAGCTGTAGTTGAAATAGCAAATACTGAGAGCTGGAAGAAATACAAGATGAACTGCCCCTGCAATTCCTCAAATCATGAGGTACCACCAGATCCTAAAATACCAATAGGCAAGATTGATCTGCACAATGTAGATAACAAAACTCTTCAGGGAAATCCAAGGTGTAAGAACTTAAAATACCATTGCCTTTATTTGTCATTATGGCAAAAAAGAATATTTGGGGAATTCTGATGATGTTCTGTGTATATATTTATGTATACACATTTCTATTCTGAAAAGTATAAACATGTTTCTTTTATTTAGCCATGAAGATCTAGCTAAAGTAGCATGTGTACACTCTTTTTTTTGAAGTTGTCCTAGTCTTCATCATTGAATGCACCATATAGTTCTGAGCACATAAGTGCTGTTGAGAGTCTGCTTAGTGTCATTCAGCAGCTTAACCCCGGATAAGGTTGTGCTTGCTATTATGTCACTTTTTGTTCACTGATTATTTTATTTGAATCCTCATATAACCCTTTAAAATTAGTTCATAAAACGTTTCCCTTTCTACAATCACTGAATAGATAAGGTGATATTTTGTTAACAACTTTATTTCTTGGTGAAAGGCATATTTCAGTAGAGCCCATATTATGCTCTGCAGCACTATGGTTTTTGAATGTCCATACCCTTTAAAGCTGTCTCAAATTTAGATGTTTTTACCTTTTAATGCTGTCAAAGAGAGTAATTAAGATCAAAATTTAATTTATAATGTAATAAAATAGCAATTTATCCTTGTAAACCAGTCACTTATATACTCTGAAATTGTTAACTTAACTTTTTTCTCTATAGTACTGCACTAAACAAACATTTGCAAAGACAACAATATGTCTTTATACCATAAATTGATCCCTACACTGAAAAAAATGTAGAGGATCTCTACATAACTGTGTGTCCTAGAACTATATTCCTGCCGTAACCTCATTATTGACTTTAAGTATATATCCCCTCCTTCAATTCAGCAGCACATGTCAATGATAAAGCAGAACAAAACAAATCTCTGTTGGTATATAGACCGTGAGCATGAATTGGTTGTCATGAGAATGATATATGAGAGTATGAATACAGTCCTGGTAAGATTTGATTCCTTAAAAATGATACAGTGATAGCATATGCTCAACACACTTTGCAACTGCAGATCTCAGGGCAGATCCCACCAGGGAGCAATAGCATTGTCCCTGTTTATGGAAGAGGATATTGTGGTCCTTGATGATGATTTCCTGGCAGACAGATAAAATTCAGTCACTAAATCCCAGTCAGGATTTCAACTTCTGGAAAACAAATCTTCCCTCTGGACAGTTCCATAGAAGTTTGGTAGGACCAAGGTTATGTTTTAAAATTAATGAATGGTACAAGTAGCACTGCAAAGGGATTTTAGGAGGTCACAGCGGACACCTTTTACTACTACTGCTACAGCAGCTACCTACTCTGTTTATATGTCCAGCCAGGAAGCATTATCCACATGCACCATGAAAGGAAGATCCCGGACCACTGTACCCTCAGTGCAGAGAACGAGACAGAAGAAAAGCAACAGTGAGCTTGCAATAACTGGATTGAAGACTAGCCACAATGTACCCATATTTGAGTCAATTTTAAGCATCTTTTTTGGTAGGCATGATGACAGAGGTCATGTTAGAATGTCCTTCTTTAATTATATTTATAAGGAAACTTACTGCTTCCTTTCTGATTAAAAAAAAAAAAAAAGAAAAAAATTTTTACAGCTTGAAATATTACCTTGATTGAGGAGTTGCTTTTCCCACAATTGAAGAAGGTGATAATTTTAATAAACCCACCTTTATCTATGAATGCATGAGTTTTTCACACATTGAAAATTAAAGATTTAATTCATTTCCCGGAAAATAGTTAAAACAAATATCTTCAGTCAGAAGCTTGCTTCTCTCAACTTCAATTAAACTTTGTAATGACTTTCATGCATCAGAGCCTGCCCTGAAAAGATCAGTCAGTTCTATCTCTCCACAGAAGCTTTGTACTGCCACAGATGGCCAACATTGATTCTTCAAGCACTGCAGAGAATTTCCCTACATTTTTCAATTTTTTGGCAATTGCACCTTTAACTGACGGTGAAATTATTATGGCTTTTGCTGTCATCTTAACTTTAGTCGAAGTACTTAATATATCCCAATTTACTGAGTTTAAAAAATCCTGTCTAATTTTGTCTTGACACTAACAGATTACTTCCCACAGGGTCTTTATTACAACAGTTCACACAGTGATTTATTTTCTTTTGCTTTGTTATTCTAAAAAACACCAAACCTATTCTGGATTTAAAGTTTGGAGTGCAAACTTTTGCTTAATTGACAAGTAATATTCTCCATTGACTCCGGATTTTCAGCAGTATCAAGACTTGAATCTATCTAGACATGACTTCAGTGTTAACATAGGGTTTAAAATCAAAGAGTAAGAACTCAGAAGTGAATTTTACTAAAACTAAGCAGGAGTCTTCTTGCAAACTAAGGGTGTCCATACATTATACTATTTGGAATTGGTTAATCACATACAAAAGACTTTACAGACAGATCCAGCAAGAACAGAAATTCTCTCTTGAGACATACATTCCTAGAGTCCTTCACTTCCCAGAGAGAAGCAATCAGTCAGTGACCCTGAAATATTTCATCATGGATGGCAGGTTCACCTCTGTTGTGCTAAGGGTTAGGAATACAACAGCACAGATATGATATGGTTGCTTTTCAGTCTGACAATATCCCTGAAGGGTTGATTGCTGATAATTCTCAGGGAAGTGAAGAATGGCTCTAATAAGTGGCTATTGAGCAAGTCCTGTTCTTAACTCTCCTTTTCTAAGCCCAGAGCAGACTCAAGTCCAAAGGACTTACGTCAGTAAAAGACAAACACTGCTGTGTTTACTGCACTAAATTCAACTGATACACAGTTGTTCCATTCCTGCTGTTAAAACAGATCTCTCTTGTGATTTTCGACAAACTGTATCTTTGCTATAGCCTCTCCTCTACACAATAATAATGCTTCTTCACTGTTCTTTTTTCCTTTCTTTTTTTTTATTTCTAGAGCAGCAAAAAGCCTAGCACTCTCTCTGAAGTATTGAGTAAATGCAGAGTGGACAGCCCACATTGTCTTCTACAGCACTGTATCACACCATTTAGGATCTTAAAACCGGTTTGCCCAAAGCTTTGTCCCCACTTCAGTTTGTGTGGCCATTTTCAGCCTGGCTGGGTGATGGTGATTTTAAACGGGATGAGACACAGGCTGGCTGGCTTTGTGCCCTTAGGTGCAGCACCCAGAAGTGGAATACTGCTTGGTTACCTCTAGGGATCCTAATAACACTAACAGCAGCAGTTAGCATCCTGGAAATCAGAAGAAATACAGCTGAGAGCTTCAGATCTTAGAATCATAGGATGATTTGGGTTCGAAGGGACGTGAAAGGCCATTCAGTTCCAAACTCCCTGCTGTGGGAAGGGACACCTTCCACTAGACCAGGTTGCTCAGAACCCCATCCAGCCTGGCCTTGAACACTTCCAGGGGTGGGACATCATCTCCCTGCATAGAGAGCAGTGGGAGCTGCTGGAAGAGAACAGCCGCACGGACTGCTAGGATGAAACACGGTTTTCCCTCGGTATTCCCGGCCGCGCTGAGTGCCAGAGCCGCCAGGTGCCGCTGGTGCCTCTCCACATCCCGGGGCGCTTCCGGCAGGAGCCGCCCGCAGCTCTCGGGAACACCGGGCTCTAGGGGGATCTGCGGCGCTGGTGACACACTGAGGATTTCCTCTGCCCTGTCACACCTCCTCTGCACCCCTTGCTCATGTCAGGGCTCTTCGGACAAGACTAATACTAACCGCACTGGTTGGGTTGAAAGCTGTGCCTTCACACTGGGACAAGTTGTGGAAAATTTCCCTGGAAAGCCTGTAAGGGAAATTAGTTTAAATAAATAAAACCATTAAAACCAAAAATCCCTACTATGTAAATATCTTATTTGTATGTTTTTTTAAATGAAAATTCAACTATGTTCTTGTGTGCAACACCACAACATCACCAGCTGCTCAAGGGACGTAATTGTCTCACTCTAGTGTTGCCTCAGCTTGAGTCCTGCGTGCAGCTTTGGGTGCCTCAGTATAAGGATATAAAGCCATTAGAAAGGGTCCAAAGGAAAGCTATAAAGATGGCAAAGGTTCTAGAAGGGAAACCATATGAGGAGTGGCTGAGGTCACTTGGCTTGTTCTGCCTGGAGAAGTGGAGACTAAGGGGAGGTCTGCAGCTAATGGTGGTCTGCAGCTTCGTCGTGGTGGGAAGTGGAAGGGCAGTCAGTGATCTCTTCTCTGTGGTGACCAGTGACAGGACCCAAGGGAATGGCCTGAAGTTGTGTCAGGGAAGGTTTAGGCTGGATATTAGAAAAAGGTTCTTCACCCAGAGGGCAGTTGGACACTGAACAGGCTCCCCAGGGACGTCGACAAAAGCCTGCCTGAGTTCAAGTAGTATTTGGACAATGCTGTCAGGCAAGTGGTGTGATTATTGGGGTTGTACTGTGCAGGGCCAGGAGTTGGACTAAACAATCCTTGTGGATTCCTTCCAATCCTTCTAACTCAGGATATTTTATAATTCTCTGATTCTTAAATTCATATTTAAGAAAGGAATTTATACTCCCTTGGAAGAAACCCTTTGTCATTATATGTGTCAATAATGAATGTGAGAGCTATATAAATAAACAAAAAATCAAACAAGGGGAAGTCATTACCCATTAGACACAGTGAATGACTTTGGCATGTGCATGTTTCATGCTTGCCTAATGGAAAGTTTGTTAATCTAAGCAGTTGGACATAAGGTTTCCTCCTACCTCAAGCATTGCTGAAGGCTGGGAAGGATGCTACAGGGTAGCTCAAACAGAGCCAGCAAGCCATTACACTCCCATATTAGGAACTAATAAGAACTAATTAGGAACTATCAGGAACTAAAGTCATTCTCCTTCAAACCCGGGCTTTTTCAGTTTGATGTGTTCAGGCACCAATGCACAAGGTCAGCTTTTCAAAGATGCTTTCCTTTTGTTGATCTGAGGACAAAAGCACAGACCCATGGGAGTGATATTCTGAGCTAAACTGTATTTCCTGACATTATTAATAACAGTCTCTGAAATGTCATTTGATGCTCACTGAGAATGTATGTAAATATTAAGCTGAAACATTCACATGGTCTTCCATTCATCTATTCCAGGGAAATGTCATTGGTGAAATGCTAATGGAACGTGACAAAATACTTAAGTCAGAAAACTCATGGGACAAATTAAGGCCACTTGACTTTTCCCAACCACTGTAATAACTACTGAGACACTGGCAGAGCCAGAGGAAGATTTTGTGTTGCTCTAGGGACATCACAGTGTGGTCTATTGAAAATAGCTTTATGATTCCTGGCTGACCTCAGTTTTCCAAGCTACTTTGTAAGATGGTATCAAAAGTAAAGCTTCTGAAAGGGAAGAAAATTGAAACAAGTACTGAGGAGACTTTGTAAATGTACTGTGACTCCTGCTTCTGGCTCTTGTGCTTGTTCCCAATTTCCACAGATATTTAAAAGTAGGAGAAAAAACTTTATTTTGTGAGATCAGCTTCAGTTAACAGCCAATGCAAAATCTTCCTCAGCTAGTTTACTTTCACAATCTTCCCTGTTTTTTGATTGTGTGGTTTGTTTGTTTGTTTTTCAGGCCTATAAAAGATCTGTTCCCACACCTAACATTAAATACAGATGTATTGCAGAGGAACAACTATTTTCAGTTATATTTGTCCTACATTAGAGTATAGTCCATTGCTTCTGATCTGATAGAGATGGAAGTACACCATCCATCCCTGAATATTCACATGTTGTAAAAGCAAACATGAAGAAAGAATAAACCACTTTCACCACAGCATTATATTTTGAAAGGAATGATTCTGAAAGGTGTCCACAAGAAGCAGAAACTGACTGAAAGATAAAAGCCAACACTGTGTGCATCCTTACTGGGTACAGACGACGTGGATCAGAGGCAACCAAACAGGAACAGAGTCCTCCATTTATCTCTTGCAATGAAACAGAATATAGATGAAACTTGGCATCAGTCTGAAAGGATGGTTGAAGTTAATCTATACAAAGTACTGAGAAATAAAAAAAAAAAAATCTGCAACTAGAAAATCCACAGCAGAAAGAGATCAGTAAGCATGGAGAGAGGAGAAAAGCTCCACCTAGGAGCCTGGTACAATTTGTAAAAACATTAGTTACAAGCCAAGATAGCTTGAAAGATGGGAAGTACCAATAGATTCTGCTAAATCTGCACCTGCAAACAGAAGTAAGGAGCTGCAAATACACAAAAAATGGCCTTTATCAGTATCTCTGAAACATTTTATTGATGTATTAAGGAGGAAAAAAATTCACTATCATTGATATCAAGCATAAATAATCGAAGTTGAGAATAAATATTTGTGGATATTGAGGTGGCCATGGGATTTATAAAGGATATAGATTATTCACACACACAAAAAGAAACTCTTAAAAATCTGAGACTATTTAGGTCAAGAAGGAAGCAGCCATTGGGTTTCTTATCTACCAATTAATTGCATCTGCAGAGCTCTCCACTTTATACAAACCTCTTTTTTTTGGTTGTTGTTTTTTTGTTTGCCTTCCTCTGACTTCAGAAACAAGATTCCTTATCAATCTCCAGTGCGTTTCCCCAAGGTGTAGTGCAGATGTAATTAAAGGTTATACAATTAAAAAGGGGTTGCATCTAAATCACTATATTGTAACCATTTCTCATGCAGAGCCTGCTTTAAAGAACTGCAGAGATTTAGCTCAGAAATGTAACTTTATTCTAATCCACATCTCTATGCCCATCTACAGTATGTCAGGGAGAGATTTTGTCCCCATAAAATTCTCAACTACAAGGAGCTGAAGAGATTATTAAAACTGCTTTTACTTGAGGGACACTTTCTGTTTCAGGTCACCTAATGAAGTTCCCATTTTTCTCTGAATAAAGTATTAGAAGTTTATTCACAACTGTTTGTCTACAGACTTGTTATGTTTCTACAGAATTCAACAGGAGTCTGTCCATTGATGTAAAGGGGCTTTAGATCAGAATTTTTAAGGTCAAATTTTAATCCCACTGAGCATAAACCAAGGCTGATTTCAGTGAGGGCAGAATTCTTCCCCAGATGTACAACAGGAAGAAGAATGGTTTAGCTATTGCCACAGAGTTTTAAATAGAATAGGAGAAACCATTAATCATTGGGGCTTTTTCTTGTTTATTTATAGGAAGCACCACTCAATGAAACTAACTTTGGAGAATTATTGAGTGTATTGAAATTAATCTTGTATATAAAATCAGTACATAAAAGAGGAGCCTATACACACACAAATTAGTGAAACTAGCACTATAAAAATTTAACAACGTTTTGTGCTCATCATCAAAAAATCAAAATATCCTTTTTATATTGTATCTACCAATTGCCACAAGTCTGCTGTTCCTCACAGACATGATCCTAACGACACCATGTGGTTGAGACATGGAAATATTTCACAGCATCCACCTTAGGCACCTAACTCTTAGAGTTGAATCACTAGGGCTATCTCGTGTTATCTCTGATCTCCCAAGGATTCCCAGAAGGAAGCAACATGGCATCTTCAAATACTGTTTCAGAGGAGCCTGAATATTCTGAAACAATATGAAGGAAAGCATGGAATCTGATTTATGTCATGGTAAACCTGTCCCACCACTTCTACCCTATCCTTCTCAGTGCGAACAAGGCTCCCTTAAGCTCTATGAGGATGGTCTGATCCTCAGATCAGACTCCATTAAACCAGATGAGTGCAAAAGACATTGTTTCAGCTCCTGAGCCTTGCTGGCATCCCAAGCCAAGATTCAGACAATTAAATATGTTAGGCAGAAAATGAAAATGCAGCCATTAAGAACAACCAAAAAGGAAACAAAACTACTAGTGTTTTTATATTCCGTATCACTGTTAAACAAACAATATTCTTACCTTAGGCCAGTGTCAACACTGTCCCAAGTGAGTGAATCATAGAGTCATAGGATGGCTGATGCTGGAAGAGAAATCTCACGGTCATCTCATCCAATCTCCTGACCAACCAGGGCCACTGCCCAGGACAATGTACAGACAATTTTTGAGTATAACTAAAGATGGAAACTTCACAGCTATCTATAGGCAGGCTGTTCCTGTGCTCAGTCACCCTCACCGTGACTGGTCCTGCCACCGGGAACTACCAAAGAGAGACTGGCTCCATCCTCTTTGCTCTCTCCCATTAGTTATTTTTATACATTATAAGATCCCCTGTGAATGTTCTTTTCCCCACTAAACAGTCCAACTCTCTCAGCCTTTCCTCATATGTGAGATATTCTACTCCTTTAATCAGCTTTTCTTTTATTATCAATGTACTTAGAAGCCTTTCCTGTAGTCTTTTATATCCATGGAGAGATTCAATTTGATTTGGGCTTTAACTTTCTTAACTTCATCCTTGCTTCCACCCTTTGTATGCTTCTTTTTTGAGTTTGAACAAAAAGTCACTCCTGTTTTCAGACACAGCTTGCATACTTTATGCAGTTGAATAGTTGAATTGCAGCTATTTAAATCACTACTGACTTTAGGATTCCATGTATTTGAAACACCACTGCCACCACCAATAAAATATTACATAGTTTGAAAAAATGCCAGATATAAGCATGAACATCTGCAAAGCACAGGTAAAGTGTCAATTGCCTTCACTGATGATGCTGAAAGCTGGATTTCTTTTATGTTTCTCTTCCATGTTCCTAAAGCAGATCGTGTGCAGGGTCTATTGTTTTAAAGCTGTGCCCACATGAATTAGGCAGCATGAAATATGCATATACGAGTTTTGAAAATGTGTTTATTAAGCAAAATCAACTCTTACAGGCCTACCACCAGCGAAGCATATTGGGGTATAGAATTTAATGAAGCATACTTCCTTTTCAAATATTTATGAGTTAATACAAAAAAATAATAATCATAACCACAAAAAAGGCCCTATGTTTTTTAAAGGAAACTTTTATTTTTAAAAATTATTATCCAACAAAATTTTCAATACCACTTGCACTATACTCCTTGAAGCTCACTGTTGAAATGCCAGCACCTTCAGTCCACACATTTGTTAAATGTGACTGTTATCTAATGACACAGCAGTGTAATTACTTTGAGTTCTTAGGAACAGCTTGGATTGCTTAAAAGATCAATTTTTTCCAATCAAGAAAGAAATAAAATTAATAACATTAGAGACAGGTAGGACAGAGTTGCATATAGAATATTAACAGAAGAAGTACTTGCTAACAAAATTATCACAATTAATGAGAAGCAATCGATCACCAAGAGAAGACAGTGATATAGAATTATTGCTGCAGAGGTATACCCAGTATAATGAGACAAAAAAACACCAAACCAAACATAAAACAAACAAACAAATAAACAAACAAAACAAAACCCAAACTCAAACCTAAACAAGAAAATGCCCAGCCACACTATTTTGCATTACAGAGATTCTGTCTGTGTTTATATGTGCCAAATGAGGTCTGTGAATGAAGACCTACTATAGAGCAAAATGGAGTTTCTCCCAGCTAAAGAAAGCCCAGAACCTAATGGAATTTTTAAATCTGATTCACCTCTTTCCTTTTTCCTTGGGATGTGGTTTATTGTTCTTTACGGATCAATACCAAAAGCAACTGAGAGCAAGCAGGTTTAGCTGTGACATCTCAGGTTGGATCAAGCCAAGCACAAAACATCAGATACAAACTGCATCCTTCATGTAGACCCTTCTGACTGGTGATTCAAGGATCTTCTGCAACACCTGAATATGTGCATATTGAAGGCAATATTTTCCTTATGTCACATGTAGACATGAATTCCTACAGTCACAAGCCAACCCACAACAGAAATACTGTTAGAAGAGAACTGAGAACTCCTGTCTGCAAGACAAAAGCTATTTTCTCATCTCCAAGAAAACATCACTTGTGTTGAGTAATATCATTTTAAATATTTATTTGGTTCCTTTTCTTTACTCACTGTAGTTTTTGTGCTTTTTTTTTTTTTTGAAGAGGAAGTTTCTTAAAAGTTTTAAGTTTCTTTAAAAGATATCTTTCCAAGTCTATATATATATATAAAAGAAAGAAACAATTAAATTGCTCTACAAAATGGAGGAAGTTTTAGCAATAAATCACTGAGATTAAAAAGCTGAGGGAAAAGACCTTTACTGCTTATTTACATTTTCCTAAAAATCAATCTTTAAATTGCAATGAATCTTTGTCATTATAAGGGCTGGGCAGATGCAGCACATCAAAGAAGATATATTTATACTCCCCTCTGAATTTTGCTTTTCAGCCTATGGCTACCTTCCACTGAAAGCAGCATCTGCATCAGAAATGGATATAACTCAGCAGTTATTCATTTATTAATTTTTAGCAATTACTTTTCTGACAATTCTGCTATCTATGGCATACGCTAGTTTATAACATATGGCCATGTCTGCCCTCAGTCTGAATTTTGAGTTCATACTGGCATCACCTTGTGTTGAATTCCAATCTATTTATCACAGAGCAGAAATACTCTCTGCTTATCTCTCTTCTGGGAGCCAGTGATACATCAGAAGTTGAATTCAGGCTGTGCTGTTCTAATGTATGCATGATATAAAACATTTGATGATAATGATAAATGATAAAAATTTCCAGAATTAAAAACCTTTTACTGAGTTAAAAAAAAAAAAGATGCCAAATATAAGCCAATTAATAGATGCTCTCAGACTGTGTTCTCTTTTCTTGCTTATTTATTCTGTTGCTTCTGTGTGAACTGCAGACCTTTCTTTCCTTCTCCTATCCTAGCAAAGCACCAGGGTGGTTTGCATCAGTAAAAGCAGAAACGACTTGCCAGGTTTACACTATTTCTCATTCTTTTTGACTTTGCTAGTTTTCAAGGAATTTTACTACATTCAATAAGAAATAAATGTTTAAGAAGCAAGAAACTGTACACATCTTTGAAGCACCATTAATGATTCCCTGTGAGAGTGGCCAAACAGATAACTAATATAAAGCCAATTCTTAGAAACTGGGTATACAAACAGAAGTGCACAGAAAGGACAGAGTGAAAGAAGTTTTACTACAGCTCTGCAAGCTCCATGTGCAGAATGAGTAGTTAATCACTGTTTCTGTCATTTAAACAAAGTTTAAAGAAGGTACAGGTAAACCTAAAAAATTGAGAATAAGGGCTAAACAGTCAAAATGGGCAAAAATCTAGATTACACTGACGGAAATAAGGGAAGAAGAGGAAGAGAGTAATGCTTTGGAGCTGACATTAAAAAAAGAATGCATGAGAAAGGGGCCCTAGGTTTAAATACCCTGTTGTCTTTCTATTAATTATAGTAATGTTCATCGCCAGATTATGTGAAGTTTTTGTATCCTTTGCTGAGTGACTGAAATCAGAACATGCATTGAAGTCTTCCACCTAAAGATGCTCATACTGGCATTCTGCAGAAAAGACAAAGCTATCAAGTTGAGACAGTGTGAAGAACACATCAGATGTGTGAATTTCTCATCTTTCACTTGGCTTTAAAAAAATAGCTATATTGTCAGGGACAATAAAAGCAAGGGAAGGCTTGAAAAACAATCCCCATACTGGGTCGATAAAACTCTCATAAAGTGTTATCTTTATGACTGTTAGAAACTTAGGAATTGTCACACTGGGTCTGGTGAATATTTTTTCTCAGCCAGTAGCACGTTTCATGTGTTTCAAAGAGAGATAAAAGAAGGCCCATGAGGAAAATTCCTAGCTAACATTTTCCATTAGTGGCTGTCTTTTAGCCACCCCAGGTCATTTAATTCTCATTATCTACATGATTGTCCAGCTCTTGTTTGAACTCTGCTATTTTTGACAATGATTTTCATGGTACTCTTGTTCCTTGTGAGAAAAATATAAACAAGTTTTGAAAACTTATATTTCCTCTGCCTGTAATTTGAAGTCTCCTAGTTCTTGAATGGTAATAGAGAATAATAATGGGCTGAAATCTAGAGATGGAACAAACTTGCAACTAAAGCAGGAAACTAGGGTTTGATATACCTGGTAGTCCTGAAGATACTCTTCATGGCCTTTGCTAAGTATTTAAATCCCTCTGAGACTTAACATTTAAACATCCACATTTAAATATCCACATTTATTTTGTTGTCTTTGGCTATCTATTAATTCCCTGATTTTGATGCAGTAATTGCTCAAGGATTCTCTCCATTCACCTCATATGACTTCCATATTTAATTGTTGCATTATACTTTGCCTTTTGCAGAAGAGATGAAAGGGTTTCCTAGTTACGGATTCATTAGTGTAGTGTTTGTCTCTGGAGTGAACATATCACAAACTTAAGGGAAAAAAGAATTAACTGGTCTTTCAATGACAGGACCTGAAGAAACAACATGAAGCCATGTCAGAGAAGGCTTGGGTTGATAGGAACTGATTCTTCATCCAGCGTGTGGTTGAACACTGGAACGGTCTCCCCAGGAAAGTGGTCATGGATACCAAGCCTGCCAGAGTTCAGGGAGCATTTTGGCAATGCTCTCAGACATATAGAACAAATTTTGGAGCTGTCCTGTGCAGAGCTATGACATGGACATGATGATCCCTGTGGGTACCTTCCAACTCAGGATAGTCTCTGATTCTACAATTAGTGCAAATGTAGTGATGTCTTGCCTCAGTGAAACCCACTGGTAAAGTCTGCAAAACTTAAAGGCAGCACCTCCCCTATTCTGGATTGAATGTGTTCTTTCAATGAATGTCCCTGTTTTATGAGCTATGGAGAACCAATCAGCAACCCCTATACATCATGCCATCTCATTTATTGTTTCAGAGGTTATTTTCATATTCTATCTCTCCTTTCAGAATAAAATAGTTTTGCTGCCTTTCACCTTTTCTCATTAGAATTACTGTTTTCTAGACATTCCAGGAAGATACATCTGGAATAGCCTGAACAGTTGCTTCTACTAGTCTCCATTAGTCGATGTGTGGCCAGCATTGCGTGCTTTACAGATGATCAGCCTCCTACAGGACTATGCCTTGTTTGCTAAGGCTGTCAGAATTCTGGGAAAATAAATTCTTAGCCAGAGTCATCCATCAAATGTGTTTTCCCTTCAGTTTAGCAATTCAAGGTTGTTGACATTTGTGGCACTTAAAGAGCTCTGTCTGTTTTCATTCTCTCATTAAATAAATGTTTTTGTGTTTGTGTTTTATTCTTTATGAATCTGACTAATGCACATCTAATAATAATATATTGTTTTGATTCATACTAAATAACATAAAAGGGGGTTGTTTCAGTTGCTTATTTGTTTGATGGTTTTTTTGCTAACTGAAAGGGTTTGAACAAAAGAAATGTCTGCCAGAGCCAAGCTAGTGAAGCATGTTTGAAGTAGAATTGTTCAGATATTGAATGAAGATTTATCTTACTCTAGGAACTAAAGGATCCCTAACTGAAGAATTCAGTCATTTAAAAAGTCTTGTTAGGGCAGGCGTACCATCATGTCAGGTGTCAGGAACAGCAAGAGCAGGGCTGCTCTAAGAATAAAAGTCAAGGGCCGCAGACATCCTGACTGAGAGGGCACAGTTCTGAGGCATCTAATAGGACCAGGACTGGTGACAGCCAGGAGCCATTTAGAGCTGTTAGGAGGAGACGGGGAGCCGTGTGCTCATGTGAAAACACCAGACAATGCTGTCCCATGGAGGAAAAAAGGGAGGGAATAAGTGTTTAGGGTAAACTCCCACAGCTGTGGTCAGTTGTGTTGCTTTGTGTGAAGAAGCAGTTGGAGCCATAATCCAGGTCACCCTGTACAGTGAGTTGGATCTCCTCTCAGTGCTGCCACCTCTTTCTGGCCTCCCCATAGCTAAAGGAGGGTTCAGCACAAGCCTTGCTGTGGGGAGCTATGACAGTGTGCTGAGAGACAGTCCCTGGTGCGTCTGCAGGCCTGGGAATATAAACCTTTGGTTTGGTGTATTATTTGCCTTTCTCCCTTCCCTGTTTATTTTCAGTTTCTTATCGGAAAAGTTATCTTAAAGATTAGAGACCATTTTGCTTTAGTTGTAATGATGGTCACAAAGAGAGTGCTCACTGTTTTGAGGACAAAAATGCATCAAAACCAGTGCTCCACACTAAATAAATGTGGCTTGTAAGTTCATTTTGTCAGGCCTGTGAAATACTCCATAGTCAAGAGTTTATAGGTACTACTTCGGATGCTTCAAAACCAAAACTGTTTAGAAATCGGGATTCATTTTGCTTAATTAAAGTGTATAACCTAAACCAGTGAAAAAGTGACTTAAGCTTTTTATAGTCTTGATCTACTTGGAGAAAAAGAGACAATTTACATGATTGTAAAGGATGTCGAGTGGCCTGTGCTGTCTGCATCACAGTGTCAGTCTGTGACTTGGTGCTGCACACTGGATAACGAGCTGGTGCATCTCATTACCAGGGACAACATCACCACCTGAACAATTGAATCATTTCACTTCAAGGAGTACACTGGTTTTAATGTAGTCTTCAAAAGCTAAAACTCTGCTCTACTCTTCCCAAGTAGGGATCTTCTCTGAAGGCTGCCCTGCATTTCCATGTGAATTTGGAGCAGACCAGATTCAACTCAGAAGCACTCTCCTCTTCAGGGGAGCCCTGCCTTGGAGTGATGCTTTTCGTGAAATCTGTTTCCTCCCAGCAAAACTCTTACAAGAGTTTCAGTTGGAGGGATGCAGAATCCCAGAAGATAAGGGGCTAATGTGTATGTCTCAAACACTGATGTCCAGATAGCTGTGGAGCCAACCAAGGATTGATTGTAATCAGAAAGATGGATTGTTGGTAATAAGACTTTATGGAAAAGAACAAGATGTGGCTTGAGATGAGGTCCATGTGGAGATAGGGCAGCAGTTTTCTGGGAAAAACATCCTTGTTCCAGTTCCTGGAAATAAGCACAACATCATACAATGCAAGTGCAGGAATGAGGCCAAGAAGGGGGCATGGACCATGGGAGGGAAACAAGACCACCCAAGACCCCCAAAGCCCTCTGACCCATTTCCAGAAAGGTCTTAAAGATGGACCGTGCATGATAACTAATTTGTATAGAAAGCAAGAAACCTTTCTCCAGGATGGGGAAAACGTATACACAAAAAGGTACCCCCCAGGACCCTTGACTTCTTGTACACAGGATCAATGATGGAACCAGAACAGCTTGTCCTTCCTTCCTTCTGTCCTTCCTTCCTTCCTTTCCTTCCTTCTTTCCTTGCTTCTCTTTCTCTCTTCCTCTTTAATTAAACTCTTTTTTCTCTATTTCCTTTCACCCTACCCCTTTATCCAAAACTCATTGTTGTGTGCTTATGTAGTAGTTCAGAGACTAATGTAGACATTTCTATGCCGAGTGCATAATTTACTAATAAAATTGTAAGTTTTCATAGACCATCTGACTTCTGTCATTCCTTTTGACCACTAGCATTTGCAAATCTTGGGTTCTCCCTTTCCCTTAATGGTGGGACATCACAATGGATTCCCCCCACACACACATTATTTTCAAGACTAGAGAATTAATTAGGAAGAAATCCTTGGGATGGTACATTTGTGGTCAGAGGTGTGTGAAATGTGGGCCCAATCCTGTGGGACTCCTCAGGAAGGGAGAGAGGGAGATGGGAAGGTGGCGAGGTGGAGAGCTCCAAGTGGGAGGACTGCAGTCCACTCCTCACAGGCTGTGGGTCCCAGACAAGGTAGCTGAGGCCTGCAGGTATTTCCTGCACAGTTAGTAAAGGACACTTCATCACAGAGCAATCTAGTTACACATCCAGGAGCAAAGACTGTGGGAGAAACTCGCATGTTTGTCTTTCAATGAAAAATAAATAGCCCTCTCAACAACAAATAGCATGTGCAGTACTCCTAATAGAAAAACTGTATATTACCTGCCAGGAAGGGTCAGCCAGACCTATGCTCTCTAACAGAGCACAGGGTGGATATAATGACTGCAATATAGTTGCTGCCCTCTTGGGGTAGCATGACTGCTGTCATGCCTGGGCATAGCTGCAGAGGCATTGCCTAAAGTGCTAAGCAAATCCCAAATTGTTTCATTGCTACTTGGGGAGAGGATCTGAAACTAATTTCTCTGCTTTGCAGTTTATTTTGGTTAGTTCAAAGTTGATTCCAATTAAAAAAGAAAAACTTATCCCACCAAAACAGAAACGACGTATCTTGGAAGCCATGAAACACACAAGCATACAAAACTCATATTGGGGATTACCCTCAGAGGAATTCACCTTTTCACTCTGTAGAAGTACTGATTTTTTTTTCTGGTTTGGGGCATAATCCTGGTCAAATCCCTAATACAGAGATTATTTTGTAGCAAAACTGTTTTGGCTACTACTGGTTTGAATCACACTTCTCCCAGATCAATCCATCTGATATCCTGAAAGGCCTCACAGATACACTAGCCCTGACAAGACACTAGAATAAATATTATCTCAAAATCCTGGACAGTCTTGCCATGAAAACTCATGAATTGAACCAAACTGTCTCAGGGAAGATTTTTCTGTCTGGTGTTCCAGAACTGATGGGATAATTGAAGGAATAGGAAACTGAGAGAATACATTAGAGAAGTAAGAAAACCTGCCCATGATTTCTGACCCAGAAGCTGGAATTCTCCCAAATTAATCCTTCAGAAAAGTAGCATGGATGGGAATCTAATCAATCCCATAACATGCCATGTGAATTCCTATGAAGCTGTTTTCCCAAACAGAAAAAAATAAGGCAGATATATTTACCTGTGCAGACCATTTATGACTGATTTCTCCAGACACTGGTAAGAAATTAGTCAGCAAGCCCACATCTTGCAGTTCCCGGTTTGGGCTCCTTTGTAGGTTCATGGTTCAATGTGTCTCGTTTAGGTTAAATCCCCCTTCATTTAAAGGATATTAAATGTCAAACTTGCAAGGGATTTTGAGTATGATATTGTCAAGGCTGAGGTGACAAATCAGATTTTACAATGTAAGCCACAGAAGCCACATTTGATCAATAACAATCTCTTGCTTCTATGGAGAATGATAATTCATGGTGTCAAGTGGACAGTGTGCATCTGAGCAAACAGTCCTGGATCACTTCAAAATTTAAACAAAAAGGAAGAGACTTTGGCAGCTTCACTTGAGACTCAGGGCACACACATCTCTCTACCAGTTCAGTCACAGAACTTACACAGCAACACAATATTTCCAATCAGTAAAAAGTCAGTAAAATGTATATAGCTATACAGGCAGAATGACTTTGGTGGACACTTGGTAGAATGAAGGACTAAGAGCACAGTACCCTCCTTCTATGAATATGCCCAATTATTTGACACCCTGAGACTTATTGTACACCCACATAAGTGTGACAAGGGCATCTGGGATCTCTGCTAACAGAATGTATCTTAAACAGAAAAAAGAAAAAAGTATTCCTTCTGTAAGGTATTCACTAACTGACCACATCTTTACCAAGCACCAGTTTGTTCTTTTGTTCTTGTCAGCCTTCCAGAAATGCCATTCTTTCTGAAGTACCTTAGCATGGGGCTTGGGAGTGGTTGACACTAAGTCAGCCATCCTGTCTATACAAATATCTTTTGATATTAATCACAACAGAAAATGAGGACCAGTAATTCATACACCTCTCTAGCAAAAGTAATACAGAAAGTGAATGCAGTCCAGATAGCACTCTACAGGCTAACTTGCCCTACAAAATGTTTCCGTAGAGCCCAATGCTTTTTTCTTCATAGACATAGGGTACTGACTACTGCAGCAACAATTTCTGCCCAAATAGATGTATTCTGCCTCATGTATCTTTCCCATCTATCTGGAAACAGCCAGACTGCTGCTGCTGCTGGTGTGAGAACGGGAGATGATACCTTCTGGTGGTGAGCAGTGACCCTTGTCAGCATTTGTAACCGCTGTGGTCACTCCTACCTGGCTGTCATCTGTTGTATCTCCTGTTCCCTTCCTCCTCACCTGCCCCTGGCAGAAACTTGGCTTCCCTTTGGAGAACCATATTGGACTGATGTGGTTGTATGTCCTTTTCTGCACCTAAAGGCAGGAAGGAAAGTATTGCTCTTGATACAAGAGAATAATAGGAAGATTTATGAGCAAGATGATTGCAAGAAAGGCAGGAAAGAAAGACAGCCTGCAGCTGTGGGGGAGTGAAGATGCTGGGGCATATCAATAACTGCCACCTTATTTAGAAGCATGTGGATGGATGTAGGTAAGGACAAGGTTGGGGTGGGGGGGCGNGTGGGGGGGCGGGGGGTGAAAAGGCTGAAGTTTCTTTAGCCATGCCGGAGAGTTTGGCCGTGCTGGGCATACGGGTTTGAGGTCAGATCCTGCCTTCACAGTGCCTCAAACTGCAGGGGATCACACAGTACAAACTGTGCAAAAGCTGACTCCATAACAATGTAAATAGCACTCATAAATAGGAATGCATGAAAGTCTCTCTAGCTCAGCTTTTCCACTTCAACTCCATAAGCTGATCCTTCTTATGGAAGAATTCCTGTGGGTAGTTCATCCAAGAACAGCATTTATACAGTGAACTGAACCATTGGTTTAAATCACTGGGGTGCTATGACATTTATTTTAGGATAGGTTTATATCAGACTGAAGTTCTATAAACCTAATTAAGAAAAAACAAAACCTTCTGTGTTGCAAATTTGCATTAAAATGTATAATGAGCTAAAGGCAAGTTCAAAAACAGTATTTACATGCGTTCAGTGAAGCCTAAGCAGAAATTATGTTCCTAAAGTATGCATTGTTAAATTACCTCAAGCGATCTGTAAAACCACAGTTTGATGACAAAACAAACAAAACATTTTTCTTAGCCATGAAGGTCTCTAGATTTATGCTGCAAGTCTTTAAAAAAATGGCCCTTGGAGGCATCACAAGTAGTTGTCTAGTCACAACTTTGTTTAAAAAACCAAAATTAATAAAAAACCCCAAGCCACACCATCCTACTCATTATTGTCACAATGCTTTTCATTTAGAAACACATTAAACCAAAGCTTCACAAGACTTCCATTTTCTAACTATGAAAGACATTTAGGTCTGAGGAAGGTTGTTACCTCTGCCTAGAAAACATTGTTCTGAAGCGTTATAAGACTGTCACAGATGCAATACCACTACTTCCATTACATTTCTAGCATTTCTGTTCCTAAATATCATAAACTGCACATTTACTCATGGGAGATCATCACAGTTAAATCTGAGCCACGTAATTAGTTTTGGCCCCAAACTGAAATATAGTATTTTTTAAGCAGACCAAATTTATATAGCTGGCTTTTGAGACTACTGGGAGAAAGCTTCCAAAACCTTACTGAACTCAGCATCCGACATTTAGAGTGAAACTCAGATTAAGTCACACACTTTAAGTGTCTCTCTGTAGTTCTCCAAGTGTGATTTAGGTGCTTAGGATCTCGTTATAGATAAAGAAGGTCTCTTAGTATGATTAGTGGAGCCGATAAAGAAATGTAACTAGCCAAATATATCTAGTTTAGAGAAAATTGAGTTGTTCTCTTAACTTGCTTGACTTTTTGAAGTAAGACTGAAATAAGCCACCTACCTAAGGAGTCCTCTGCAAACTGAGACTCCTAAAATGGTATCTGAAATAACATCACAGGTTTGAAAATGTTACAGGGCCCTACAGAAGACCAGAACTTTTGGAGCAGCAGTTGTAGGGAATATCCTGGGACACCTGAAGCATCACAAAATGTCTGTTTCCCATTTGAGACAGTATATCAATAGCATAAAAGATCTAATGCACTTGATATATGTGCTACTAATCTTTTCCTGGACTCCTAATTCTTCATGTGAGCCTTCAGTTAGGAGCTGGGATTTTAAGAACCTGAAAGTGAAAGAAGAAAGTATATTTTTCCAAATATTTTCCAAAGGATATGATATAAATATTTTAATTGCAATAAAGCCTAGGAGCCCTCAATAACATGAAGATCATATAAAGCAATGACAAACTTAAGTGTGAAGTTTGCTCATGTGGAGATTACCACTGTACATTGTATTAATGCAATTGGTTGCACATATGTACAGTTTCCTGCAGTCGTTTATAGGACTAAGTGTTCCATCTTCTCACATTCTGTTTTAAATTTGCATCTTGATAAAATTATTCTAACCTGGACTTTTTTTAAAAGACTTAAAGTGAAAATTGGAACATGCAGGGCAAAGTCATTTTTCTACAGGGATAAAATAAAAGGTGCAACATTCATTTAGCCTTATTTGGAAAGTTATTTAATACAGTGAATAGAGGAATGTGTTGCTAATTTGGGAAAACAGGAAATCAAAGGATGAACTTTCCAAGCACAAAAAGAAGAATGCAATTCCTCCTCAGAAGAACTGCTTTAAAGAGATTTACTATTTCAATTATGAAAGACTTAAAGCTATATATTTCCCCTTGGAAAGGTTTCTGACCTTGGATTTAGATTTTGTCATCTGCTGGCCAAGATTCAAGGATATGCAAATAGTTTAGTTTTGATATCACAACCATCTAAAAGCTTTATTGTTTGTGGGAGATTTGTTTCTCTATGTAATAACTTATCTCTGATGTACTTTGCTTATAAAGTGAATTTGCTAGCAGAGTGCTTTTGTGGGGGATATAGAGGAATATGTTTGCATTTTCAAAAACCTTTAGCTATAATAAAGAGTGTTTTTACATTTGGGTTTGTTTTAACGGCATACCCTCTGTTCTCTATTAGTCTCAAAAACAAGCTCTCATTTACCAATAGATTGTGCAATTGTGCTTATTCGAGACACAATAGGAATATAAAGCAAAACAATCTTTGTTTTCCTTGCCGAACATATGCTATTTTCACAAATTTAAATTAAAGCACTCAGAAGTGTTTTTAAGGGGTTTCAGTCAAAGATGGTAATTAAGGCAAATGATTCTCCAGCATCTGAGAATAACCTTCTTTTGTGTTTGATATAATGTGTTATTGTCCTGTGACAACAGTAACACATGCATGTGTTTTGCTGCAGCTTAGGTGAGAAAGTGAGATAATTTCTCCAGTGATGGCTCAATACAAGTTGATATAACTTTAGCTACTAAATCCACACCAGGACTCTTTCACTCAGTCCCTGCAGAGTTCACAGCAGTGAAGACCCTAATGACTGGAAATGGGCACAGGTAAGAACCTCGCATGTAAGAAGGCTTCACTCTGGGCCAGCAATTTTGATTTTAAGTGCTGTCATTTTATAAGATTACAATTTTCTCTGAAGTTAGGATATTGCTGATACATGTAAAATTTAACACAGGTTTTTAGCTATTTTGTTTGCCTCTCCTGCTGCCAAAGCTGAACCAATTCCTTGCAAAGTGAAGGGAGTTTCCAATCTAACACTGGGTTCATGTGTGACTGTGGTGGTTCATGCTGGGATCCCAATGAGTGCTCATGATGCCTGCAGCTCAGTGACATTGAACAGTGCAGGCAGAAAGGTCACAAAAGCCGAAAATCCTTGCACTGTGTAACTTAAGTTTTATCTCCGCAGCATGGGTTTGTGGTACAAGATATTGGCAGCTGAACTACATCCAGCACCAGAAGCAGTCTGGCTGCAGAAATCAAGCAGTTTGCCCAAATTCACTACTATGCTAGCAGACATCCATAGTTAGCACCAAGTATCAGCACTGATATCTGTGAGAACAGTTATTTCTATCTATTAGTCGCATATTGACCCAAAGATGGAGAGAGAAGCAATGTTTCTAACTGAGATGAAAGGAAATTAGCTAAGTGTATATTTTAAGAGGAATTGTATTATTTTATGTGTACTTTTAATGGATTTCAAATATGAGAATAAATTGAGGGCTACATTTTTGGAAGTACTGTGACAAGAACAATAACAATGAAATCACTCCTTATAAATGAACTCACCTGTCAATGGGCCAGATTATGAGCTCAATTACATTGATATGAATCTGTAGTACCTCCACAGAAAGCAATTAATCTTCTTCTTATTCCCACCATTTTAATTACAAATAGAATCTGCTGTGACATGCCCAGGCATCTGAATGTGATGACCTTCAAGGTCTCACAAAGACCTTGAAAGCATCAATGCTAGTCTAAACTGCTTATCTGATTGGTATCGGTGACCCTAAGCCAATTAGAAATAATTAAAATAATCTGAGAATAAAGGTGAAGACATCAGAATGACAAGAGGTGCTTCAGTCTATTCTCCCACATTAATATAGTTGTATAGGAATATACAAGCAGATAATAACATTTTAGAGTTTTCTTATGGAATTATTTACATGGCAGAAAGTTTCTGGCACTAAGATTCCTCAAAGTGCTCATTGAGGAAGGTGAATAAGAAATGTTGGATGTTCAGCTGACAAAGTAAGGGAAGACTACCTTAGAACATCACCATTAAGCAACATAGTAAAGGTTGTTTCAGAACACAAAACAAGGATGCTAAAAACATAGAAACCAGCTGAAAACTGCTGTAAGAAAATAAGAATTGCTCAATGGGCAGTTGGGTTATCTATATAGGAGTGTCCAGATAACAGGACTAGATTGGAAAAATTAAAAATCTTAGAACACCATCAAAGTTATGTATTATCAGTAAAGAGACACATTGGAGTAAGTCATAGAACTGAAATACTGACACAAAAGGAATTAATATCTGAGGGAAATTTAAGATACATTTTTCTATATATTAAAAGAATTTCTATTTGCTCTCATTTCTGAGGAAGTGGTAGTAAAAGGTAAAAGATACAGAATATTTCTGAATAAACGTAAAAGGAGAAAAACAGATGTATGGGGCATGCTGCAGATTGACTAGTAAGAAGGAAATATTGAACAGTTTTAAACAATTACAGAAAAAAAATGCATAAATAGTGCCAATGAAGAACCTGAATTAGATATATTTTTTTGAAAAATAATATGGTAGAACATAGAAATATGTCATTAAACTTTTATTAAGACCAACATTTTCTTCAGAACATGAAAGAAGTTATTGAAGAGCCATTCTTGATTTAATTCTGACAGGCAGAGAAGTGCTGCTTAAGAACCTGGTATGAAAGGATGAGATAAAGTCACTATGAGCTGAACAGAAAATATTCTTACGCCACAGCTGGTGATTCATTGCTAGGCTATGAAGATATTTCAGGTAGTGTCCTGTATACCTATATGGTGATTCCTCATTAATTCAGTGTTTCCTCTAATAATTTTGGTAAAGGAATAGGAAATAGATTTATTGATTTTTAAATTGTTTTAATAATTTTTGGATGTACCTTCTGGAGTCTGCATCTGCCACCTGTTGAGGATTGCTATCTCATATCAGTCTTCTGATGGGTGGCTCTCAGGAGGTCCGGAATCCCTGACCCACTGTTCCCAAACCAGAAGACAACTTCCAAAAGCAAAGATGTAATCTACAGATTTACATATATTTAATATATTCTTTATCCCTTTTAACATCCTTTTCAGTTATCTCCTTCACTCAGGTAACATGCACTTTTTAGTTGATTACTTTCTCTCAAACTTATATGGAAACTTTCTTCCTAGCTGCACTGCAGCTCAAGTTCCACATCTTAAAATGCTGTGGCTGGGAAAGTATTTTATCCTTGATAAAATACAGAGGTGTCTTGTGCATATCTTCTGTAATTCTTTGGTGGGTTGCAGACATTGGTACATTGTCTATGTGCTTGCCACCAATGTTATCAATGTCCCCGCTGAAACAGTCAACCTTCTTCTCTTTCTGGCCTGTACAGCTTTGCTTTAGACAGTGTGCTACTGGTTTTGTTTTCTTTTTTGTGAGACCAACACGTATCAGTCAATTCACTTGATGTTCTCAGTGGCCTCTCATTGCAGAATAATCACCCAGCTGAGACAGACCCATCATGGTAGCAGAGGGATGGCAGACACAGGTTCTTGGCACACACATGTAAGATTAAGGAAGTAGAGACTACTTAAAGTCATACTTTGTTTGCAACATCATATTCTTAAATAGCTACTATATATTCTCAAAATATGCAGTATCAGGAGAAGCATCGTGTAAGTGTTGATCTCCTAGCTCACACCTACCTGGAAGGTATTTATTCGTAACTAATTCCAGCAATGTTATTCATTCTCTGCCATTGCTTTAAACTTTCCATTTCACACACTGATTAGCTCTGTAATATTATCAGTTTCCTTTCTAATTTGTGAGGCACTGATGAATTCAAGCAGAGCCAGGAGGGAGGTCACAAGCAACTAAAATGCAAAATGATCTTGAGAAACTGGGGAAATAAGACGAAATCTAACAAGATGAAATTCAATATTCAATAATGGGAAGCAAAAGGCACTGCACCCCAGAAGAAGAAATCATATGTGTAACTACAAAATGAGGAATAGTTCACAAGGCACCAAGGCACCAAGTAACACCTGGGAATGATAGTAAATTCTGAGGAGAACGGAAGTCAACAGAAGGATGATAATTCAAAACTGATGAGTCTCATTCTGTGATTCATTAGGATGATATGAGAGGTAAGATATGGAAAATAATGATTAAAGTTCACCTACTCTTGTTGCATTGTAAAATTTTAAGCACTCTAGTGGGAGATAGACCTGAAAGTTTGAAAGAGAAACGATAAGAGCAAAAAAATATTATAAGACATGAATTATAGAAAAGGTTGAAGAAATTTGATTCTTTTTGTCTACAGAAGGAAAGACAGAGACTGAGACAGGATGGCTATCTTCAATACGTAAAATGATATTATAACAAAGGTGATGATTAATTGCTTTCTACATTCACAGGGGATAAGGGAAAAACAAATTAGTTTAACTTGCAAAAGTGTAATAAGAATCACATTCAGATTACAAAGGAGTAAAGCACTGGAATAGAGTATCCAAGGAAGTTGTAAAATCCATCCCACTGGATATTTTTAAGAAAATTATTTCAGAAAAGCATCTGATAGAAATGGTTAAGATATACCCATCTTGTCTCATGTGTATAAAATATGTTCTCGTGAGATCCTGTCAAGATTTATGTTTCCATGGTTTTTAGACATTTGAAGATAGAAGCAATAGTATTTGAAAATAACTAGAAAAGTCATAGGAGTGGTAAGGGTGACAGAAGCCCTGAAACTTGAAAAAGAAATCTGAATTCACTACTCCATTGAAGATGAGTGTGTTAATTAGACCCAGAGCATGTATTTTTAAAATGCTTCAAGGATACTGAAAGAATATGGGAACCCTTGTTTTGTACCACAACTATATATTCTGAGTAGAAATAAACGCTGATTTTGTTTTGGTTTTGTTTTAAATAGGGCATTTCTAGAACTTTGAGAGCACGTTTGTCTCCCTGGGTGTTTCAGCTCACTAATTTTAGCTTGCAGCAACTTCAATATTTATGCCTGAGTTTATCATCCCAGCCACCTTTTGTAGTCCATAAAAGGAAATACACAAAATAATGTATGATTCATCTGATCAGTTTAGAAACCTGCCTTAGGATGAGATTAGGTGTGCTGTGAAAATGTCTGGTTTTCTTCTGGAAGCTGTAAAGAAAAGTCTAGGCTTAATTTTACTCACTATCTCAAGTATCTTGGCACCCACCATTTCACTTGGTCACTAGGTCTCATATCCTACCCATCTGAAGAACCAGATTATTCAGCTCCATGTTGTTACAGGAAGACAACATTGCTCTTCTTTTGTGCATGCTTAATATTACCTGAAGCAGATGCAGAACTTAATTTAGGGTAAACTGTAAAAATTACCATTGCCAGCTTATGCAACAGATTGACAACCTCTGTCTACAGGCAACTTTCTTAAATGGCCTGTACATACAGGTAGAAAAGTAGAACATTTATTCTACCTATGTCAACATGCAGAAAGTAAGCTCAACTCATAAACATCAGCTGGAAAAGGGATGATGTTTCTTTCTCTCTCTAGCTTTAACTATAGAAGTACCAGCTTTATGGACAAGAGGTTTGGATTAGAACAGGAGAGAAAAAACAAGTTTTTATCTCCAGTACAGAAATACTGAGTGGTGCTCAGCCACCTACAGTTTTCTCTGGTTAATATTTAGAAGTACAGAAATGAGACATGGGACCAAAAGACCCACATGGTGTCAAAATCCCCGAAGCCCTGAAATATGTGCATGCAGGGCTGGAGTGAGCTTACCAGAAAGAAGAGAATAGAGGTATGTGCATCTGTGTGTCATGCATAACTGTAGTTTGGACATCTGTGTGAAAAACAGCATTCTCAAAATTCAGTCTGGTCTCCATAAATGTCCCATTTCAAAGAGAAAAAGAGGTATCAACGCTGGTTTTCTTGCAGGAGTTGTGTGAAACTCCTGCTTATAGACCCTCTGCTGTTCTGCGTATTCCAAGAGGTGAAAATCAGTCTTTAATGTCTGACTATGTGATTTTCAACACTTGTCCATAAAAAATTACTTGTATGACAACTTTATTAGTGGCATTTTAATACTCAGTCTTGGCACCAGTCAACTGTAAGAATGATGTATAAGGAGACTTCAATGACATTGAAAGCTGAACAGTGGGGATGGGATTAGCTGTAACAAAGTGAAATGTAAGGTTATGCATTTAGGCTTACAGGAAAAGCCATGTGTTTATAAGATGGAAAGAAGAGTGAGGGTGAAAGTAATCAGTGGATCAGCTGGAAACAGGTTGACTATGGGCCATCAGCATGGTGCATCCTTAAATATGACAGATGTGGTTCTAAAACAAGTCAGAAGAGATAATTCCAGCCTTCCTAGGGAGCATTCAATGAGAATGTAGTGCACAGTTCTGGAGGGAAAAAAAAAAAGATTATTTAAATTAAAAATGTTATATTAGCACAGGAGCTGTTAGGTATAATCTGACCTTAATTACATTGAAATAGGAAATTGGAAGAAATATTATTACTATTTTTAATGAGTTTCTCAATATTAGTAAAAGTGCTGGCAGAGTCATTAGCTCTAAACTGGGAAGATTATGACCTGTCAGTGATGTGAGTAAAGTGGATATGATGATAATTTTTTTTCTCTCACGCTAAAGGAGTTTTTCATATTGGAGGCAACATAGTGTAGGTGATTCCAGAGAGTATTTCAGGATTCCCTGTACTGTCACAGAAATCTTCAATGAAAATTTCTGACTATTAGTGACCAGAGAATCTACACAAAATAGTGGCTTCTACTAGATGTTCTTTTGAAAGTCTTTTTCCTCTCTTTTTAAAAGCCAAATTTTACAACCTTTTCTCTAAACATTAGCCCTATCCTCCTAACTCCCCTCATGGAGCTGTTGAATTAGAATCCACATTCCTTTGTCTACAGGCTATTTTTTTTTAATGCATGTGGAATCCATTAAGAAAGTAATTAGCAAAGATTTTCAAGAAGGGAATATGGCTTTGACATGAAGATATCCCATGCGCTAATTAGCTTAAGTTCCAGCAAATATAACTGAGAACTTTTTAGATGCTTTTCTCTTTAATATGATTGTTGAAGTAGCAGGAAGAGAAAGTAAGATTAGCAAAGCTTTCTCATTTCTTATGTTCATTCTCTGCTGTCATGTAATTATATCTGAGTTAACCTTTTAGTTAATTATAAATCAAGTGATGAAGAAATTCAAAAACACTATCATATCATCCTAGTAAGAATGCTTCTTTTTGAGAAGGAAAGAAGATGGATACATTAGTTCCTCTTAACCTGATTTTTGAACAGTTATTAACATCTTACTGAATAGGAAGAAACTTAAAAAAATTGTTCTTGATATTAACTTCAATATTTGTGCTTCTAGGATGTGAAAATATATCATATTTATTTCAAGAGAAAAAAATTTCAATGGCTAAAGTCACCTTGACAAAGAATTATATAGACCTGTATTAGTCTGCAACTTGAAGTGCTTAAACGTATTTACATGTAAAACAATCCTTGCTTTTAGGACATTATTGACACTGTGCAGCAAGATGCATTGAAATGATTTTACATATAATAGCTGTTTTTTCCACAGTTTGTATACATTAAGAAGGTTTGTTCTTCTTTTCAGTGCTAGTGAAATTGTAGTATTACTTACTTTAACTAAACTCATGAATGAAAATTGTGTTCACACATTTAGCCCCACTTACACAGTACTTTTCTAATAACACTATTTTGTTATGTCCAAGAAGCTGATGAGAGTGTTCTTCATCTGATTTAACTTATTAATCATAGATCAAATTCTGCACTTTCTTCAAAACACTTCAGTATTTGCTTATGCACAAATTCAGCCATTCACATACATCATGAATAAAAGAAATCAAATTTTTAAAAAAAATATTCATTTTGTTCATCTTTAGAGATGGATAATTAATCTTTCCAAGCATTATCAAGTATTGTTCATTGCAGAGTGTTCAGTTTTTTAGACATCGGTCCTGCTCCAAATGTGTGCTTTAACAATCTTAACTTTTCAGATGCACCTTTAATAGCTGAAGGATGTCCCGGTTGATAATTTGTGTTACCCATTATTGAGATATACAATCCTGTGATTAATATGTGAAGGAACCAGCTTCAGTAACATCACAGGTCCCTACACACTTAAGTCTCTTTAGCAATATCCAAAAAGGTGGATAAATTATAAATTATGGAATATGTCCCTATTCATTCATTAACATTGAAAGAATTAATTAAGGAAAAAACTATCAAAATAGTCTGTTTTACAGGGTTATGTTAATATTATTCTCCTTTCTGGTGTGGGCTAAAACTGGAGTGTCTGGTAGTGTCAATATTTTAACATGAAATCCACATATTTAATATTTTCCCCAATTCCTTTTCTAAAGTAATTCTTTTATTATGGAAAAAAAAATCCAACTTTTCAATGTTTATTAAACTCAAATTGTTTAAACAGACATTTCCCCCTGACTTTTGTTTCATCAGTATTTTTTAAACTTTATTATCTTTTTAAAAGAGATAAATTTTGAAACCTCAGAATTATCTTTAAAATGAAATTTCTTTTCTCTCCCAAACATGAACTGTTGTTAATGAAACATGACAATGAGGTCAGGAATCAGTTGTTTTGGTTGTTTTTTTTTCATTTCATAGGCAGGATATTTGTACACAGTGAAATTATCACTGTGTCAGTGCAGGAAGGTGGATACTTATGAAGGATACAGTTGGAGTTCTTGGGAGTAGAGATTGGGATACTGGTGAGTAGGTCATATAGCCTACCTTTATAAAACTAATTGTAGATAGATATGAGATTTTCAGTTTATGTTTTAGCTCCCATGGGTCATCCAATCCAAACAGCTGTATGCATGCAATGCTATAGTACTGTGATCTAAGACAAAGGCAGCTAATGCAGCCAGATTTGGGCCCCCCAAAAAGGAAGGACCTGTTGGAGTGACTCTGGAGGAGGGACATGAAGATGTTCAGAGGGCTGGAGCACCTCTGCTATGAAGACAATGTGAGAGAGCTGAGGTTGCTCAGTCTGGAGAAGTAGAAGGCTCTGGGGACACCTTAGAGCACCTTTCAGTACCTGAAGGGGTTAAAAGAGGTCTGGAGAGGGCATTGTAGCAACAGGATATGGAGGACTGGCTACAACCTGAAAGAGCATAGCTTTATTTTAGATATAAGGAAGAAATTCTTTCCTATGAGGGTGGTGAGACACTGGAACAGGTTGGCAAAAAAAAGTTGTGGATGCCCCTTCCTGGAAGTGTTCAATGGCAGGCTGAATGGAACTTGGAGCAATCTGGTCTAGTGGAAGGTGTCCCTGCCTGTGGCAGGGGGTTGGAACGAAATGATTGAGTGCCTTCCAACCCAGGCTGTTCTATGATTCTATGATTCTTTTATATTAGCTATGTATTAGGTAGACAAATCCTAGCAAAGAAGGCTATGTATTACCTAGGCACCAAGGTTTGGTTAACACCAAACCAGAACTGCCTCAGAAAAAGAGTGGAAGAGATGGTGTGTGCCTAACCTATTTATATAGGCATATTTAATTCATTTTATTCAGGTCTTCCAAGAAAGAACTATGACCTTGGCATTGTTTAGCATTCACTTAATATTTCAGGACAAATATGTCCTCAAGTATATATGGCATTTAGAGGGCATTAATTTTAGCATTATGCTATTTGTACATGCAGGGTTCTCAGGAATATTACCATTTCTTCTGCATTCTCTAATTAAGGAAACAGCAAGAAATGGGCAAATAGCTCCATTAACAGTCTAAAAAAAAAACCAAAAAAACCAAAACACAATACAAAAACAAAACAACAAAAAACAACCTCCCAAAAAACAAAAACAAAAACCCCACCAAAACTATTCTCTTTTTAGAATAAAATCAGAAACATTTGCAAAACAAGAACCTCTCTTGTAAATGACTGGTTGGCTTCTGAGCATAATGTGCTGAGACCTCACAGGTAGCAGTGGAGCTGCTCCAGGCCTCTTGCAAACAGTTCTACAGTCCTTTCATGTTACTTTTCTCCCTCTTCATCTTTTCTTGTGTGTGTGCTTGTGATGCCTGACTCCCAGCTCAACAACAGCTCCTCTGCTGCTCAAGAGACACAAATACTAGCACAGTGCATACAGCGACCCGGTGTGCAATAGAGAAAAATGCCTTCAATAATTAATGAGAGAATAGGACGTGGAACTACTAAATCCAGTCTGAAGTTGATTACAGAGCTGTCAGTCATCTGCAGGGCAATGTAATGAAGCAGAGAAATTCAGCAGTCAGGATATGTATGAAAGTCATTTCCTATCACTTCTGCACATTTTTTGTATGGACTATAAAACTGACAATTGGATTATTGAAGGGAAAAACTGATGAAATATGTCTGTTTTGAATGGGAACGTATCTCAGTAATACAGCCCACACACACTCTGTCCTATTTTTATCCAGACTCCAGGAAATAAGTTATTCAAATGTATTTAAATGAGCTTTCTACCCTACCAATATAGTTTCATAGTGCCTCATCTGTTGTGTTATGAACATAAACCACCACAGATTAAATTTATACGTAATTATTTTGTTCCTCATATATCCTTTCGTTGTCCCTAACATGGCTGTCTTGTTATTCTGAAATCTTACATTGTTCTTCACCCAAAGCAGAATTCCCATCAGTTTCTTAAGGCCATTTTTAATAACAAGTAAGCCTAGTTTCTGGCAATTTTTTTGTTGAGAAAATCAAAAAGTAGTCAGCTCTAAGTTTTTTGTGATTTTTTCATTTTTAATTTCTTTCTAGGTGATATGATGGAAGCTTCAAATTCCTTATGAATTCTTATTGAATTTATTTAACATAACTTGTTTTGGAAGCAGATGATTCAAGAAGTGCAAAGTTGTGTGGCTGTTTTGTCTTCCCAGAACAAATGACCCATGTCTATATCCTAGTAACATGCCAGAATAGGTCTGTTTGGAATTGTCATCAACCATATAGAATCTTCTAAAAAACTGAGGGTATTTCTGAGGATTTTTTCTGTTTCTGCTATTATTTTTTTTTTCAGAAAGGAAAATGTACTCAGGCTCAGTCTTACAATCTTCAAACACAGTGGGCAAAATTCTATATCAGGTTAAATCTGTTGTAAATTTATCACTGATTTTAATAAGTTCAACATTAGCTAGAACAAAGATCTACTGAGCAGAACTATAAGCTCAGAATGATAAGTTTGGAAGTGCAGGTCACCTTACACTGGGGTTCTGCTCTGCTGAACACTACTGCAATGACCTAAGGGTCAGTGGTCTGCAGAGGCATCTTACAACCAACCTGTATTGTATAACTGTATAACTTCTTCCCAGATTTATGGGTTCAGCAAGCCCTTACTGCTGATGTTTTTCTTTAGCAGTTACAGTTAATACAAACGTGAACGAAGTGGGTGAGTAGTTCAAGTTATGTTTGTAATATGCATTTTTTTCTGTGGGTGCAGAAGGCATCCAGTCACCAAAAGTAAGCACATTTCCAGTTACAACAGTGGCCTCCATCTACTTATGCTGGCAGTAAATTTGTTCCTAAATTTCAGTTATGCACAAGCATAGGTGGCTATGGGTGCAAAATTCTGCATACAAATGGGAAGGCACTCTGCAAGAAATATGAGTCCTAATAACTGAAATGCTTTAAGCCTACTTTTAGATAAGCAAACTTATCCAAGCTCTTAGACCACAATTCTAGCTGCCTGGTGCATTGATTATTCAAGTGGGCACAAGGAGAGTGCCTCTTGCTATGTCCAAGCCTCCTTATAGTCTTTATTGTCTATGCTTCTGTGATCTAAAATGCTATAACTGCAAATAATGAAGAGACTGTGGCATGATAGCTGGCAGATCAGCAGGTCATACATATCAACAAGCTATGCATAACATGGAACACATGACATCCAATTCTAAGATGAGAGGTATTATGTTCTTCAGCTGGCTAATGGGAAGGTGTAGAGAAGACAAAGCCAAACCCTTCTTGCTGGTGGACAGTAAAAGAACAGGAGGACCTTTATTATTACAAATGAAATTCCTTTTAGATATTAGGAGAGAGGTTTTCACCAGAAGAGTGGCCCGAAATAAGGAAAGAAGATTCTCTTAGAGCAAGACCCTCATAAAGGAGTGTCAGACCTTGGAGATACTCTAGATTCTGCCAAGGAACCTGATCAAACTGAAGTTAGCACAGAACTGAGCATGGTTTTGGAAGACATGTCCTCCTTGTATCTTTTCCAAATAAATTATTCTATGATTGTGTTATTTCATATTTCCATAGATTTCCACATTTCCCATGTTCATACTATATATAGTGATCCATGTTTTGAGATCTCTACTTCATTGATGGCAGCTCCCTATTGGGAGGACAGTATCATCTTCTCTCTGCTGTGAGATCTTCCTTCTAAACCAACCACTCACAGGAACAGGGTCATATCTCTGCACAGGAGCCAAATCAGCATTTGGTGTGTCCCCAGATATGAACTTCAAATATGAGACCTGTAGGAGAAGATAATCATCCTAGTGTAGCTTAATAGCACTTCTCCATGATTTAAGCTATCCTTGACATTTGACTCAAGCATATGTGTCAAGATTCTGTGTATAGGGAGTGCACACTGCAAATTTGAGAGCATTACAACTGGAACTGCTCTGTAAGAGTTAGGATAAGGAAAATATGGAATTAATATCCAGCAGCATTCACTTGCCTTTAACTGACCCTAGTGGTCACACTTAGGATATTTTATTCTTTAGAGGCTTTGTAAAGGGTCCACTACTGTGGGGTTTATCCCTCAGGCTAATAAAGCAGATGCTGGAGGGAGAGTCTTTGGTAAGGGAAGTGGGAAAAGCAAGTGGGAGAGAGCCAAAGCATTGTGTTGGTGTCATTGACTGTGGCAGCTAGAGAAACCCAGGGCTAATTTATGTTGCTCTCTGGAAATAACCTACAGCTCATGGATTATGAAACAGAGAATATGTCACCTGGAAACTGCAGGGAGAGTGGAAATAAGTGAGTGGTGACAGGAAGGAGACTATGGAGTAAGTCTGAAGAAATCTCAGGGGGAAAAATGATCAGGAGTGCATGTTTAAGCTTGATGGATATTTTATGAAGTAGAAGAAACAAAATGCTTGTTCAAATTGCCTGTATATACAGCTAAATAACTTGAGCTGAGTATGCAGATCTGTGAAATAGCCTGTAAAACCAGATAGAAATACTGGCAATTTTTCAAAGGTGTGGAGGTAAAGCAGGAAAAAGCACTGCATATTTAGGCTTTGAATTAGGTATTCCAAAAGCTAAAAAATTTGGAAAAAGTAGTCCCCTTTATGTCCCAAGCAAGTACTAACTTTCTCATGTTGTTGCTTTCTCAAAAGAAACACGCATAGCATGGATATATCGATGGCTGCCAGGGGCCCAACAGGTGTGAAGAGCCAGGGTTATGATGTTACTTCTTCTCTCTATAGTCCATATGGTTTACTCCTAGGTAAGCACATTCCTCTTTTTTACAGGGCGCTGGGGGCAGAAGATGCCCAGGATGGTCCTGTCACATGGTGTGAGAGAAGCATCTAGAGGACAGTCCTGCAGGGTGGTTTTTGAGGTTGGATTATTTCTCAGTGTAATCTTTTAATACATCTGGAGTCAGAACAACCAAGGTGTTGTCTTGGACAAGCAACACACTTAAACATCACTGGATGAGAGATCTTGGATCAAATCAAATGGTAGAAGGCTTCTACAAGCAGTTCTACAGCAAATGCATTACCATGTTTGCCAGTATGGACTGGTAGGTTCTCATTTGGTCATTTATATCAGTTTTCTGACATTATGATCATACACTTATTCTGGTTTCAGGCTTTCATATCATCGTAGAAGTGTGAGAAAAGATGACACCCAATCCAGACACTGCTGCATGGTACAAATAGGCAATGACTAGTCTTCTGTGATACCTGCCACTAAAAAGTTAACCAGACAACATTTTAAAAGAAATCTGAAGCAATGCAACAAGAATGAGTCGATATTTTATGGAATACATCTGCAGAATTTTTGACTATGTACTTGGAGGCAGAAATCTTGTGTTATTGACATTAGAACATGAGTTGAAGTTCTCTGCCCAAAGCCAGGACAGACTGCTAAGTCTCTGTACAGTAAGCATAAGACTCCTACTTTTCACTGGACATTCCTTTACTCCAAGTGATTGGCGTGCAGGCAGCATCTAATTAGGGTCTTCTATGCAGAGGAATTGCTGAAAAGTGAACCAGATAAAGCATAGACCAAAGCCCAAGTCCAATTTGTCACCTGTTCCAACCCATTCTGCAGCATCTTTTACAAATATACTCTAGAAAAGAAATTATCTCAGAAGTGTTAATAGGGGAATTTTCCCTCTGCACTAAAAATCCTCAATCCTTCAAAAGACAGCCCTTCACAAAGCACCTTACAAAAACTGTCAAGATATTTCCTTTTCATTTCAAATCGCTTATGTAGGAATTTTATCTTGTTAAAAGTCAATGGAAAAACACTTCAAAAGTAGAACAAAATATACCTTTTATGGCAGAATTATAACCTCTGTTTTTATTAAAAATGTGAGTTTATGAGCAATTTTTGAAGCATTTGTAGTTTTTATGCTCTATGGACTGGAAAAATGTTTCAATATTGAAAATATGACAAAAAAATTTTGAAAAACTTATCTAAAAATTAATAATATTGAAAAAAACAGACCCAAAGTAGAAATGCATTTGGAGCTCTGTTTTATGAAATTTATCAATCTATATACTAAAAAAGTACTGACTTTGCTTGAAACTAGTCAGTAATTGCTTAGTAATGCACCTTGGTGAATCTCCTATCCAGCTTGTAAGGTGCAATAGCAGCTTCTGCAACTGTGGCTATATTACCATGAACTTCTGTAAAGAGTTCTGATATTGTCTTTATTTTTGTAGATGCTTAAGATAATAGTGTATATTATAGTCCTTTTGTAAACATTTCAGGGTAAACATTCCTGCACCAGTGAGTTACTGGGAGGTGGTAGGAGGGGTCTTTGTCATCATCCTGCATATTCCCACAGCTTCTGGTGAGAATGGATGTTCATGTTTACATGACCCGTTTCTCCCTGGCTTTTTAGTGTATCAAGGAGCTTGTTAACATCACCAGCTGACTATACCATAACCAGCTGTCTCTTCTTCTAGTGCACTTATACAATGCAGTCCTGTTAACACAGGGTGAGACAGGGTAAGCACAGTGAGGAGAAATGCAAAGACTGTTTAAAAAAAGAATAACTTTGGAACACATATAAATAGAGCACTGAAAGAGCTGTGACAAAGCCATGTTCTGAGTTCTTTTCAAATACCTCTCTAGGAAATTTCCCATATATTCATACAATATTATTATAATAATTATACAAGATAATAAACTTCAATTTTAATATTTCAAATTTATATAAAAGTTCTCTTCATGCATTATGTACCAATGCATAATATTTTTTCCTTTCTTTTTTTTTTTCTTCTTTTCTTTGCTTTTTTTTTTTTATATTTAATTGGAATAAGACCCATGGAAGAGGTTCAGAACGAAAAGTCAGAGAGATAAACTGTGGGTTGATTTAGGGCATATTTTTTAAAATAAAATAATTGAATTTATTAAAAAGCTTGGGCTGCCTCCCTACAATTTTTAGCACAACGGATGTGTGAGGCTCTGAGACATCTGCTTGCAGAGCCCAATGAGCTACTGTAAGTATCATGTGAGGTGTCAGGGGAGTCCTGGCATCCTCCTAGCTCCAAGCACACTCCCAGAGCCATAGAGGCATTTGTAAGCCCTCAAGAACCCACCTCGTCTCACAGTTTGTGAGGTGGAGTATTTATTTTCCCTTTGCAAGTGAGGTAGAACAATTATAACCCAGTGGCACTCAGGTAGAGTCTCACAAGAACAGAGAACAGGGGAAGAACCACCTCCCTTGACCTGCTGGCCACACTTCCTGTGATGCAGCCCAGGATATGTTTGGCTTTCTGGGTCACAGACACTGTGGGGTTATGTTGTGCTTCTCATCAATCAACACCCCTAAATCTCATCTTAATCCATTCTCTCAGTCTATATTTGTGCTTGGGATTTGCCCTGCAATTGCCCACGTTCCTCCTGCTCTCCTTTCCAGTGATAACTCTCTGCAAAGGCAGCCAAACACCTTGGGAAAATCAAACATTCAAGGATCAAAAATCCATGCATGTTTTGTAGGGCTTGAAGAATGCTTAGCTATGAAGGTCAAAGTATGGTGAACACTTCAAAGTAAACTGCAGGGAATTCCTGGCTGCATTTTTTTCTTTTCTTCTGTCTCTCTGCAGAAAAATATCAGATTGCCAAAGGCTTACAGCGAAAAGATGGGCACTTTTATATTGCTGTAGTTAACACGGCACTGGTTGTACCAGGATGGATCACATATACTCTTTTGGAGTCAGTTCTTTAGATACAACTGCTTAATTAAATTTTAAGTATTATCGATTCAGTTTACAAAGCCTCCCAACTTCTAGCATCATTGAATCTTGAGCTGCTGCAGTCTGCAGAAGCAAAAAGAAAAAAAATAAAGGCTATTAAAAATGTAAGCATTTGGCTGGAAGATGGACTATGCAGACCTTAATTACTGCTATATCTGTAACATCTTTCTTCTGCAGAACAGAAATATAAAACAGACAAATTTTTGGAGCAGGTTCTTACATTGTGCAAATGAGAGCAGTAGTGTCTGTGCACTCAGTGGTGCTAATGCGCTGTGGATGGGAGGAACTGGCCTGATCTGTATCAAAGCCTTTGATCAATAGGAAGATAAACCAGCTATTAGTCAGTGGTATGTATGATGAGATTGCCAGAGCAAGTCTTTCACTTATTTTTTTTAAATTCATTGTTCAATGCTGTTTGTCCACCACAAGCCTTTTCCTAGACTATATGTCAGCTTTAGTGTTGGTTTAAGACGAATGGGGAATCCTACAAGAGTAGCAAGATTAAGGTGAATGAGCTGGGCTCAATCTGGAAAAGAGAAGAGTGACAGCTGCAGTTATCAGTTTTCCAGTGCACACATTTTGTATTAAAATACTCAGTGATTCATTACTTTACACTGCCCTTGGGATAGAATAAGAGGTTTTATTAAATATGAGACAATTTAAGTTGAATGTTATACAGTAAGCCTCCCAATATGTATGAAATACTGGAACAGGCCTGGGGAGCTGCTTTGCTGAAGGTTTTCAAGGACAGTGAAAATACAGGGTGCTATATATATTCTGGTGCTGCTTCAATGCAGGTGGTTGAACAAGAGGATCTCTTAAAGTCCAGAGTTTCTATTATTCTAGATTTACTGTGAGCTAGTCAGGACAGGCTGTGTCTTCCAGTATGCTTGTGTGCTTGTAGGCTTGTATGCATTGTTTGGGTGGTTTAAGCTTGTAAAAGGACTTTTCCCCGTAATTTTCTTTTATTTCTGCATTGAGAAACTTCCTGTACTTGTTGTTTGCCTTGCTAATGGCTGTAAAAATAGCCTGAAGATTTGGCATGAAGCTTGGTTTTATTTATATGTATATATATATACATGATTTACGCAACTAAATAACTGCAGAAAAATCCCTATAGCAATGGGAGCAATATTGACTCAGAATATAGACTATTTTTTAAAGTATATTATCACTACATCAGTTGTTCCTTTATTACCCAAACAAAGACTGCAGTACTCATTTCGATTCTGTCTTAAAATACTCTGTGTTAGTGACTGAGGTATTTTCTTTCCTCCTTTCCCCACAGGCACTCACTTCTGCCAGATACACGACCTGAGAAAGACAACATTGAAAGAAAATAAAAGTCTTTCAGAACTGTTTTCAATTGCTACTTTAGAAAAAAACAAGAATACTTCTTAGAATATCATTATTAATATTAATGGTAATATTTTAAACTGAAATACTTTGAGGGAGAAAGAAATACTTTTCAAGGCAGTTTTTCTTTTAACAACATAAAAAAATGTTTGAAAAATATGTTAATGGAGAAAAGTCTGTGTTACCAGAGCTGTGACAGTACATAATGATGCATTCATTTTAAAATATAGAACCCTATTGATGTATAGGTACTCTCAGTGGCAATGGGGAGATGTACACAGCAAGAATAGTGATATATTTTATGCAGGGGAGGACATAGCCTCCCTGAGGAAAGGAAATTCAAACTGTGTCTGTGCTGCCAGATAGCTGCAGGCTTGAGCTCACACTCCCATCCAAACCCTTAATTGCCTAAATCACTGGCAAGCAGCAGCTCTGCCCAAAATGGAGACAGGCTCACACCTGCTGCACAGGTAGCATGGGTCAGACTGCTATTATAGAGTGGAAAATATCTTTACATATAGAGATGGATTTTGGACGCAATCTGACTGGAGGTGACCCACAGCCTGTGGCTTCAGGCCTAAATGGGAAGTGAAAAGGTTATTATGGGTAAAATGGAAATGCGTATCCAATGTACATTTGGGATTCCTCTGCATTACCATGTACTCCCTGCAAATTTAGCATCCTTTTTTCAAACCTCCCATGCCATAGCAGTGGGTGTCATTTGCCACACATTTTCTCCATTAGGTTTCCCTAATGGTATGGTTGGCAGCCCATCCTATGCTTTACTCAGCCTTGGTGCCTTCTGAGCACTATTTTGTCTGTATATTCATCAGTAGTAAATAACTATCTTTCCTTCAGCTGAGTTATGTACATGCACATTCAGATCTGTTCCACAGTCCAAAACTACAGGCTGACAGGGCTTAGTGAACAATGTCTATCCTATGCAGCAGATCTCTGACACACTTTGAAAATGGATTTCAGCCTTGCATTTTCCCCACTTTGACCCTTCTTTGGAAGGAAACCCACTCCTCGACTTCAGTGAACTCCGTGAATAGCAGTCCTGGGAAAGAGCCTGCAGAGACTATCCAAGAGATGAGAAGCAGCTTTGCTGTTCATGAAAGCCCTGTGTGGGCACAGCCACGAGTGACAGCTACTTCCCCGCACAGCTCTGCCAATGCCCCTTTCATCCGGCTCACACGTCCTTTCAGAGCCTGTGCCTGGCTTTAATGAGCAGCCGGGGCTCTGCAGGCTGGTGCCAGGCTGGGCTGGTTTTGTGAGGGCTGAATGTCTGCCTGGAGATGAATGGGACCCCCGGACTGCACAGTTTTTGCAGAAGAAAAGGGCTACAATCGCGTTCCCTTCATCCTCCCCTTCCCCTTCATTTGAAGATTTAATTAGAGCTTAGAAGCCAGGTCTTTTTAAATCAAGCCAATTGCTCGCTTCTCTTCCTAAGGAAGGAAACTCCTTTGCTTTTTACTTGTTCCAATGCCGCCCCTTCCCAGCTCCTGCAACCGGATGCTTGCTGGTTGCGGTCTCATTTAATGACTGTCACATAGTCTCACCCTGCCAACAACAAAACCCATGTTGCTACCAGTCCGTGGGAAGAACATAAAGAGCTTCCTCCTCACCATGGCTGCTTCCTTCACTTTGCTGGGTGCAGAGAAACACCTCTCAGGCAATATCACCATGCAGATGGGGGCAGAGAGACAAGTTGGGCATCCTTGAGCACTCCTTTATTTTTCTAAGATGCATTCTCAGAGACAGAGGTATTTGCACATTTAATGAGTAGGCATCTGCTATCACAAACTCCCCTGAGCTGCAGGCAGTGCCACTGTTGTTGTGCAGAAGCACCTCACAAATAGAGGGAAAAGTGGAAAATTGGATGATTTCCCTTCTTACACCCTTACTCTTGAAGGCAAGGAACTGTTCTTGCCTGGCAAAATACCCACCCTGTGAGCAGAGGGCTGACACTCAGCTCAAACAGGTCACAGGCAGAGCATAGAAAGGACCCTGTAATCCTGACTGCACAAACTGTGCTTCTCTTTTGGTCTAAGCCAAAAAGCTGACTTCAGAGATTGCCACTTCCTTCTGGACCTGTGCAATCAGGGAAGCTTAGCCTGAGCCCGAATCAAGTAAATTGGTTTTTATTGTTTAGATGCCTCTCTCAGATACATTTCCAACCCTGGAAATACATCTGTCTCGTCTTATCTGCATCATGAATTAGACTGAGACTTTCCTGCTCCATTTGATTATACAATAGATTGAGAATTCACGTCAGAGGGAATGGTGGGTGGGTGGCATTTTAAATGGATGCTCAGACATTGGCATAATAACATTAATAACCTCTAGAGCAAAAAATATAATACATTTAAATTAATTTCATGCATGTTCAACACAATGTGCGCTTGAAAGACATAAGCTACGTACAGATGATAATTCAGAGATAAATTAGACCAAAACCAAAATATTTAATAGATCACTGTTGATCCTTATTGGTTTGTTTCAAAAACAAAAAACCAGGGTATTAAAAATTTTCATTCCTTTTCTAAAATATATTTTTAATATCTTTTGATAAAATGTATTTTGAATTTTATTTTTCAGTTAATATTATATTAAATATTATTTTATAATATTACTATTTTACATAGTATCTATAAGACATGCTATTAAGTACATATTTATTGAAATGAAAGCTTGATTTTTTATATAATTAGATTGTTCATTTGACAGAATAAAATCCTTGGTTATTTTTACAAAGAAATTTTTATACATTTTTGAAACGAAAATATTCAGCTTTGCTCTTTTCAAAAGTAATAATAGTAGAGTTTCTACTCCGGTTTATAATGGTCTTCTATTTGTCTGTCCATTGATCCAGGAAGGTAAATTTGTAATAATGCAGTTCTGTGCTTCATGAGGCTTGGAAAATTTTTATTTGGCTCATGATGCCCTGGAGGCTTCTTTAGTGCAGTGCTGAAGCACAGCACCTGTGGTACTTTATGGGAGAGGACTCTCTGGGTAGATGTCACACTTGGAGCTTTCTGTGCCACTGCTTAAGCAGGCTGAAACTGCCATACACATTAACTCAATTACAGTTTTAGCCATAATAGTTAAAAATAACAAAACAGTTAAGATAATGATACCTATGAACAGCTGTACAGCTGTTTATATGAGATTAACACACAGTTAAGGTCTTGCTCAAGGTCCGTTTCTGGGCACACAACCCTCCACAGCCTTTAAGCAGATTTTGTGCATGTATTGTCCTTTTTGTCCTAAGCTTCATTTTATCTGTACCGTCTCTTCTGTTGCATTTTCTCTGAGCATCGAACTTTAAAAACTAAAGAAAACCATGTCCTCATTTGAATAAAACTTCATAAAGAGTACTTGCAAGATATTGAAAATTCTAGTTAATTAAAAAGTGATTACATTTAATCGTAGACAGACTTTCAGCATACTGGGAACTATTTCATTTCACCAGGCTAAACAGCTGTGACTAAAAGGATTACTGACAGAGAAAAACATTCTTCCTGAATTAAAGGTGCACTAGCATGAAAGTCTCTATTTGACCATGTGGTTTTTAAGACAATATGGCATTGATTGCATAGTATAGCATATTGATACCAGACAATACCAATTAGAAGATTAATAGCTTCGAAAGCTGAAATTATGGGCATTATCTGTTTGTTACAGCAGAACTGAAGGTCTTCATCCACAGTTATTCATTCATAAGCATCTACAATACTTGCTATTTTCATTAAAAATGTATGTCCCAATGCAGCAGATATGACCTTTACTGTAAATTAGTTTACTCTTCAGTGAGCAATTACCCTCAGTCTTCACTAAAACAAATTCGGGTGCTGCAGTTTCAGGTTTATTTCTACCCACTTCTCTCTATCCACAGCTGCCTGTTCCTGCACCATATTCCTCCTGATCCCTTAGCAACTCATTCCCCTGTGCCTCCAATAAACCATCACAGACTGGTAAAGCTGCACCTCCACAACTTCACAGCAACACCCTCGAATCCGTAAAGTTGCCTTTGGTTGTACTGCAATCTTCCAGCCAGGTTTATTGTCTTGCACTGCAAACTGTGCCTTCATTTTAATGTTATCATAATCCATTAAAGGGGCACTGATTGGGACCCTCTTTACTATATGATTACACAATTGCATTGTAGAGAAATTTTGCAAATGATCAATTAATAACATTGTTTTATCATATGGGGCATGATAAAATTTTGAATTTTTTTTGTAGTCTAAATCTGAGTCTATAATGAAAAAAAAAATCCCCAAATCTCTAAATCAGAAGTCGTATAACTTTTTTTTTCTCTTTTACATGTTCAAGATAGAAAAAGAGCAAAAACCAAAAACAAAAGCAAAAACACTGTAATTTCAAGCAGTCATTTCAAAAGTCTAATTTCATTCTGATTTCAATGAAATTGAAATTGATATAATGAATTTTTATATCAATGAATTGATAGCACTATCAATTGAACATTTTCTTTAACTAATTTTGAATATATCAAATTGGTTAGTAAAAACAGAATTCATATTATAAACAGAAGAGATATTGAATGATTTTGTTAAAAAATGAAAGTGCAAATATGTAAAGTGACGGTATAAAAATATATAAGCTACTGATTTTAAAAAGCCATTTCTGATTGACTGAGCTGAAATAATTGACCATGTCCATATTTTTAGATTATTGCAACAAAGTTAACTGAATTTGTTTAACATGGATGCTTTAAGTCATCTGTTGGAATTAATGAGGTTAGCAGTAATGACTGCTAAATTTAATGTGTCAAAGACAGCTGACACTGTGATTTTTCTAATGCTTCTATATATTGTCACTGGAGACAGATAAGTCCTTACCCTCTATGCATCAGCATAGGATCATCATGGCAGTACTTATAAATCACCATCTCAATCATGAAATTGACTGCATTTCATATGATGTGGCTTGATTCTGTATGATATGCATAATATAATTTTTGCATTTTTCCCTGCCTGCATATTTTGCAGATTCATATTGTATATTCTAGCTTGCACTGGTGTATCACTTTCCATCACCAAAGATTACATAAACACTTACACTGGAAACCAAACTCCATGTGCACACAGAATCTAACAGAATCAGACTCTGGTTCCAATGGCTTCACAAGCAAGACCATTCTAAATAATAGTAAGAAGCCATTGCTTCCACTTTAAAAGCAACAGAAAATAGACAGAAAATAGTAACGATTACTTGGTACACCATGGAAACCACAGTCTAGTTTATATTTGTGTGTTATTCGTTTTGCCTATAATTCCCTCTTTGCCCTGACCAATCAACGCTGTATCTATTTCTTGATAAAGACAATACAGGATTTATGGGCAACAAGCATTTTGTGAAGGAAATAAAAGCAACTTAAAGTTCTCCAAAACAGCATTTCATCTACACTTACTGATCACTTCCTACACCATGAGCCTCCTAATCATAGACACTACAGCAGAAGATAAAGGCATCTATAAAGAACATAGGCATCTACAAAAGCCAAGGTGATAAAGAAATACTCTGTGACAATGCAGTTAGAGATCCTGAGATGTGTAAAGAAAATAACAATTATTATAAATGCTTTGTTAGTCCAGATGAATATCACAAAGCTTGGGTCACTTTGTTTAAGAGGTGAAAGCAGCAATCAAAACAGTGATCAAAGAGATGAGAGAGAATTTCTTGTTCTAGGAAGACTCTTTGAAAAGATGAAGGTCAAAGCAGTAAGTGGATCTCAGACATCTTGACATGCAAGAGGTGACAACACCTTTGCCATTTTTGACATGACAAAGCTCTACTCTGGAGTAACATAGTTGCTTTCCATAGCAATGACAAGAGTAGCTTTATGAGACAGGACAAACATAACTCTGCTCATCTGCATGTTTGTTAAGTGGAGACCCAGAGCTTATCTGACCCAGGCTGTGTTTTCATTTGGCAAACAGCTGCTGCCAACATGATGTAAAGCAGTGGCTGGAAGGTGCTGAGAACTGCTGCTCGGTATGTCTTCCTGTTTTCAAAGCTTCTTCAAAAAAGAGAAAGACTACAAAATATATCAGGTATTCAAGAACATTGAAGCATTTAAAGATTGTCAAGCACTGCAGCACCTGCTGGCTCAGCCTCCAGAAGTGCACATCAAGGACACTGCAGCAATAAACAACCCTTTTGAAAATATTTCAGGAGTCAGGACAACGTAGATAAATGTGCAGGGGTCAAAAGTGTATCAGAACACCTTAGTTCAAGAGTGTTATTATTATCACAATTATACCTTCACACCACTTAGCAGACTTAGCAGTGCCTCACAGGCAGAGGCTGCCAGAGACCCTACTTGACACCAGAGTGGATCCCATTACCTTGAAAATCCTGGACTAAGTAAGTGCAAGTTTGGTCATGACACATGATCCTGGTTGACTTGAAGGTCAATGAAAAGAGGTTACATGGTAAGACAAGATTTAAAGAGTAACATGATGGAAATAGATTGCAGCTGTCACTTGAGTAGAGGTTTGGAAAATGTTGGAAGATGGGCTCCTTGCAGTCAAACTGCCACTGGAGAACCACTGCTGCAATTTCAGAGATGGAACAGCAGTAGGAAATTACGTACTGTTACAACCAAAATGTTGCAATAAAATTCCCAGCAGAAAGGAGAAATGTGCTTGCTAAGGTGGTCTATCAGGCACTACCTTAGGGTGTGAGTGATCTCACTGTCTCTGTGCTTCCTGCTGTGCCCTGCTGAGGGTTTGCCTCTCACCTCTGCCTGCTGAAGCCACATGCCAAGCCCCGTCAGAAAATGGACTTTTTCCAAAGAGTTGCTTTGAAAGCTACAAATATTCCATGTGAAAGATGGAAGAGCTTTGTTCATCCTGAATCACCTACCAAAAGGAGGAATTAAAGAGATGGTTTGTCACCTGAAGTGTTAGTTCTATGTAAATTGAGTTTTCTTCAGTTCAAGAAAGTTATGCTGGGCCACCTGTAAATGAAAGCAGAATATGCCAGGGTATAGCCACTTAAAAATAGGAACAGAAACTTGTGTTAGAGACTGACAATACACATTGATACAGCTGTCTTTTAGGAAAAACATTTTCTTATGGATCCATTGGAACATCTATGTGGGTGCAATGCTGTTAGTTCAGACTACCTTCTACTGGTATGGCATATTCCCTTCTTATATTAAATACCTAGATTTTTTGGTGTAGAGACAACGTGTGAGGGCAAAATTAGATGTTTCAGCTTTCAAGTGTAGGTCAGTAACTCATCCTGTTTACCTGTATTGCCCTCATACAAAAATTATTTTGTGATCACTATTAACTTGTGTTACTAACTCCAACGACTTTGAAGGTTGAACAAGCACTAGCATTAACTCACCTGCACTGCTATAGCCTTGAGATGATGTTCCAGATGAAATCTGAGATAAGTTTCTGGATGCATTTGGTAAAGGTGGCTTTGATCATGATCGATCTGTACCTTGAACAGGAGAATCTAATTTTCATAAACATAGTAAATTTCTAAGCATAATAAATACATCAATACAAGAACATGAATTTCTCAACTTAGTTTATTCTCTAAAAATTAGAAACTCATCTTTCAAAATTAGTATGTATATATGCATAGCAAGTTTATTTTAAAGAAGCTGTAATTTGCATGAACTTTCCATAATTTCTGCAAAACAATGTTAATTACCCTTTTTAATGATCCAGAGCATCCCCAATTTTTATTTTCAGTTTTTCACCTTTGTAATTCCAGCCCTAATTTCCATTACTATAACTGTGTTGCAAAAGAGTGACTTCAAAACAAACTCATAGTACAAGTGTTCTCTTAAGTTGAAGACCAGGAGGAATGTATAACTAGCATGTCAGTTTGTCTAGGGAGTCTTTTTTTCTCTAATAATCAACAATTCATCCCAATAGGAAATACCTTGATCAGGGGTTTGAGATTTCTGTTTATTTTTATATGAATACTTCTATACATAAATGTATGTATATATATATATCATAGTATATATACATATGCTATGACTCCATACAGTTCTTTTCAAAGCTAAGAAAAAGGTATAAAAGAAAACAGAACATCACTCACTTTTTTAAATTCTAGTAGAGGCTGATTTGCAACCTATCATTGATAAGTGAATAACAAGACAAGAATCCATGCAGAATTCATCTCAGGGTATTTTTGATTTATAAATTTGATTTTATATTTATAACTGTAAATGTGAATATAAATTTCCAAGGGCAAAACTAATACTAGTTCAGGTAATTTCATCAGATTCTAGACAGGCTCACTGTCTTTACATCTTTTACATCTTTTCACTATATTATATGCTGCCTATCTTTATGTTATCCAAGTAATTTTCCGCAGAATATTAAATGTTTTTGTCACATGCAACCCTATTCTGGTTACTTTCCTTTTTCTTAGAGAAGAAATCCTGACACAGATTTCATTTATACTGTCTTCATTACCTTTATTTTTTTAATCCTAGCTATGTTGACTTTAATCTCTGTAGACAGGACGTAACTGTGTATGTGTACTTGTGAGTGTGTTTAAAGGATGTGTGTTTTTGTTAAATAAGAAAAATATTTAATCAGCTGATGTTTATGACTGTGACAGAGGGAAGTCATGAATATATTGTGTATTTTTAAAAACTGTTTGACATAAACCAGAAGCTTTTGAAACTTTGCTAGGTGATCTCATGTACGTTATCTTCATGCACATAGTGCTCTGCTGACTCTTATGAATGTACTGATAACTTGCCAAGGGGATGCTGATACAAAGATTTTAATTTGGAATTAAACTGAAATGAAATTACAGTGCTTTTTCCTGTTCCTTTCATAAGCAGCTTTTTTTTTCCACTGGTTTTGTGACAACTGAATATTAATTTAATTCCAAGATTCAGAATGATTAAATGCAAATTGCAGCAGATTTTTTTCCATGGATCACTAAAGCCAACTATATTGTAAAATATGCACTGACATTCTGCAATAGATAAAGATTGTTTACTGTACATTGCTGAATCCCAAGTAATCCTCCTGAGCTTTTGCAAGTGATAATCCTTCCTATTGCTATTATGAGTAGTGGTAATAACTCTTCCTTTAACATACAGTGATAATTCTTCCTCTTTACCCCAATAAACCTCTTTTACCCTCATAAAATTTCCAATAAACCAACTCAAACTTCCAGAGCAGAAACAAATCATCATCAGTTGTAACAGAGAGGTAACACAAAGCATTTTCAAAGGCTGCAATTAATCCTGAGGTAGCAGTACTCAAAAATTCCAGCACCCAACAAAGAAAGGTATCATTACCTGATGTGTTTTGTCTAAAAAACCCACATTGTAAAGGCATATTGGTCTCAAGAACTGCTGTTTCACTTTCTATTTCTAGTTTTCTATTCCAGTGAGAGCTCAAGCAGACCGCCTCTCCATTTCCCTCTTTGGAAGGTATCTGCTTCTGCTGGAAGCTCTTTGAGCAGGGTATTGTCTCTCTCTCTTTATCTTTGTGCTGCATTCTGCTGTATTTGGCACAAAGAAATGATAGAAACACTGAAGTGGGTACAAGGAATTAGACTGGAGTATGCTGCTTCCCAGCTAGACCAGCCAGGAGCCCCAGTTTGCTGCCTGGCCCTGAAGTGTAGCTAGGAGGCAAGAGGAAGGAGAGTGCAAAAAAGTAAACAAGTTATTGCTTCAACAGCCCCATACCTAGTTAAGGTGTTGTGGTGCCTGGCACAATGGGAATGACAGGTTCAAGTAAGCTTCTAGTTATTTGGGGAAATAACAAAAACGATTTTTTCCTCCATATGGAATGCTTTACATCCACTCCCCACCTCTCACCTCCACTCCCCTCCTCTCCCCTCCTCTCCTCTCCATGTTCCCATCTTTCTTGTTTCATTCATGCCAGTATTCCAGACTATTCTTCCTACCAACCATCACAGGATTAGGAGCAGAAAAGTTACTACCTCAACAGTGAACTCAATGCTATTCTTGTTTACACCCACACAAATGCAGAATAACTTCATTGAAATAAATGAGCCAGAGCTGCAAGTAGTGTAAATGACTTTCTCATTTGTCTCAATGAAATTACACCATTTTTCTTCAAATGTATATCAGGATCAAAGTAAATCCTATTTATGCTCTCTTACCAGGGCACTATTTGGCCCAGTCTCAAAGAGAATAATTTGCCCTCACCAGTACAATGAAGTATTTCTTTTAGTTCTTTTTTCCCCTCTGCTTACCTCTCCTTTGGGGAGAACATGCTTTTATACCCTGAAGTTAACATAATTAGAACAATTTCAAAAATTTACCTAATTATTCCTCACAACGAGCCCAGGAGGCTGGCAAATAACATCATCCGTTTGTTTATAGGTGGCGAAATGCTGTTGAAGAAGTTAAATTACTTGCCTGAGGATGGGCTGTAAGGTAGTGGAATGGTTTGAATTGAATCTCAATATTTCAGGCTTCTTGCAGTACTTCTCTAGTCCATGCAGTGCTGACTATATTTTGTGCCTGTGTTTTGCCTGCTGTCTCAGCTTGGTCACTCAACTCCTCACATGGTGTCAGTCACACACATTCTTCTCAGCATAAAGAAGTGGCTAAGCAAGGAGTACATTGCTGTATGCTACTGAGCATAAACTCCTGTTTACAAGAATAACTACAATAGGTGTTATTCTCAACATGAAACACGGGTGAGATGTTCTCTGAGCACCCAAAATAAAAATGAAAAAAGGAATTGGAAAACACAACACACTATATAGTAATTAATAATCTCTGCTGTATCTTAGCTGTCTAGGAGCTCTGAGGGACTAAGTAATGAGCAGCTGAATTGCTGTTTAAAGATACAGAGTTTATTGTTAAAAATCTGAAATAAAGCCCTGCTACCATGGCCAATTGGTTTGTAGCCAAGATTGCCTAAATCTTTCATGAAGTGCCAGAGGCAATTGTCTTTTATAGAGACACAGGACATACCTCAGCAGCAGGAAAAATAGTCAAGAAAATTATGAAAGATAGAGTTATATATTAATTCAATGTATACAAACTATTAGGACTAAACCCTTGGGTTTCTCAAGGCTAAATAATGACTCTCTAAGCTGCTGACACTCATTCAGAATTAACAAAATAGAGAATAAGGGAGAAATGGTGGATAAAATCAATTCAGGCTTTCAAAAGGCCTTTGGTAAAGACCCTTACAAGAAACTGTTAAGGGAACTTGGTAACCATGGAGTGAGAGGTAAAACTTCACATGGATTAAGACCTCACTAGGAGATAGGGAAAAAGGAGAAGGATTAATGTTTTATTCTTGCAGTAAAAAGAGGTTGGTGGTGCAGTAGCCTATACACCAGTGTTTTTTGTCTTTGCCAAATCACAGTGTCCATACTTATGAGCAGCTCCATTGAAATCTGTTGCACCATGGTTGGAAGTTTGTTTTCACTCTTATTCAGGAAGTTTAAATAAGGTTTAGAGGACATGATGGCATATTTATAGACAGTCTGGAAGAGGAAGGACTCAGCAAGTTAACCATATCAGCTGAATATGCAAATCAAGTAGATTTAGTTAAGAACTGAGACAATTGTGGAGGACCATAAAATCATCTATGTGAACTTGTAAGTGCAGTGTTGTGCAAGTCACCAATTCCCCCCATCAATGTTGTGGTTTGCCATGTTTCGCGTGTTATGGGTGAGGGTAAAGCAGGAATGGCCAGTTTATTGAAGGAGCATGAGACTTATATAGGGTTCTGGAACTAGGGAGGAGTTCAGGGTGGAGTTAGGGCGGAGCGCGAGAAGCAAGGAAAAAGGGGGTGGCAACTGTGCCAAACAAGGGGTAAAACAGGAGGGGTAAACTTTATAAGGGAGTGGTGCAGTGCACCAAAGCTCAACCAACAGGGAAACTGGGATGGAACAACCAATAGGAACAATTGAACAGTAGAAATGTAATTATGACTATTCTAATACAACAAGTATCTATCTACTCTATTAGAACAGGAAAAAACTTTTTGAAAGCATCAGGCTATGGTCCATTCAGTTTGGTCTCTCTCCTTCCGAGAGTGGGTAATCTGCTGGTGGTTTCCCCACAGTGGTTGAACTATTTGTCCAAATTTCCTACCTGCCAATTTCCTTTGGGAGGGTGGTATGTGTGTTCACTAGGAAGCATTTTATGTCCATTCTTTGAGCCTCTGGGTCAGAGGAACCTGCAGGGGGGAAGAATAAATAAAAGAGAGACAGAGAGGAGAAAATGAAACTGGATCAAATTTCCAAAGAAATTATGTTTGAGAATGACCAAATTAAATTATATGTTGCTGGTCATATAATTCACTGTGTATTACTGGCTACAAAAAGAAACTGCCTTTATCCAATGGGACAACTAAGTATACAATATCATTTCTCTGCTTTCTTAATTCAACATTGCATAAGTTTGCTAGCTTCCCTCAAGATGAACATTATTTTGGAGAAAACTTTGTTGTCTCTATGAAATAGGTCCATTCCAAACTCCATCTCAAAATGTTATGCATGTTCAAAGAGATGAATAATTCAGTTGCTCTATAAGGAGAATGAATATGAGAAAAGGAGTGAAAAAGTAGATAAAAATAGTTGGGAAGATGGTGGCTCACAGCCAGCTATGCAAAACCCTGAAAGAATGAAGTACAAATAATTATGTAGAAAAGCTGAGATAGACTAGTTCGTCTCATTTTCTTGGTACTGTGGCCCTGAATTAGCTGCCTGAAAACACCAGGAAAGTGCAATAGTCTCTAAGGTGAAGAGAATGAGAACACAAAATTTGTTGATGGTATGAACTTGCTTGGGTTAGGAAAAATGAAAGCTGACTGCAAAGACTTGCAAAAAGAATGTACAAGGCTAAGTGACTGAAAGATAAAACTGGAAATGAAATTCAATGTGAATAAATGTAAAGTAATGCACATAGGTAAAAGCAATAAAGCTTTAGTTACAAAATGATGGGCTCTGGGCTGACTATTATTCAAGAGAGATATTGGGGATATCATAGGTAGTTCCATGAAAACATCAACTCAATATTCAGTAGAAGTCAAAAAGCAAATCAAATATTAGGAAATATCAGGAAATGAATAGAGAACAAATAGATAATATTATTATACCAGTGTAGAAATCTATGGTATGCTTGCACTTTCAATGCTTTGTGCACTTCTGGTCTGTCTGTTTCAGCTAGAATAGAAGTGGGAAAGGCACAGACAAAGGCAGGATGGCTGATCGAAGTTGTGGAAGTCATTTGTGCCACACGCTCAGTTCAAAGCAAGTAAAATGGAGTAATTCCTTATGCATGTGTGAAACCTATTGCTGAACAAAGCTACTGATGAAAAAATTACCATTGTGGTAAAGGTGCCTCATATGCCTGAAAAGGAGAATTCAGTGAGGGTAACCTGATCTCCTCTGTTTCAGGCCTGTAAAATGTGAGCAGTGAAGGGCAGACATTGCCTTCTGGCCCTTCTGTTTTCCTGGGCATCTGTCCGTGGTCTGTCAGGGACAGATTATTGTGTCAGGTGTGGTTTTGGTCTATATGCCTTACACTGAGCCAGTAAAAGCTATTCCTGGAAGGCAGAGAGGTGTATGCAGAGAAGAAAAAAGGCACACGGAGGGTCAGAGAATCTTCCCTTAACGTGGGAAAGGGAAGGAGGGAAGCAGAAAAAGGAGTATCCAGGGAACGTCTGGACATTGCATGTTATTGTTTTATCCCCTTGAATTTTAGACTGATCAGTCTTATACATATCAAAAAAGGCTTTTTGCAATCAATGGGAGTTGGTTTAGGCCCTCAGGGCAAAGCTTTCTTTTCCTCTCTGGTCCATTCCCATTGCAGATATGGTTTCCAGATAGAATTCATTCCGAAGAGCAGAAAAGTCACTCTGAAGTGATTCAGTGTGCAACTATTTGTCATTCAATCTGTATCTTTCACTATCTTTTTCTTGTGTTTTCTCTGATAAGGGACCTTAGTGACTGAAATATAGATCAAAGCACCAGCCTAAGGCTGGTCAAAATAAAAGGGAAGAGAAAAAAATGTTAAAAATATATCACTGAGTTTAAAAGATTCTTTCTTTTCTTACAGTCTGCCCTTTCCATATTAAAATTTTCTGTCTCATCCTAACATATCCTATAGTTACTTTGAAAGATAAGCGAAAAGGAGAGACTAAGCAAAAGATGATTTTCCTTTATTATATTAAGACTATGCTTATTTTTAAACTTCAGCTGTTTCATTATACTTCAGATTAGATGGTGACTTATTGTGCTTGCTGTGCCATGTCTATGCTGTTCACTACCCTTTTCATGATTGCTGACATGAATCCTCACAAAGTCATGAGCCCAGTGACTTTGGTCCTCTGTGTTGTGTGTTGTTATGGGTTAACTGTGAGGAAAACTACATAATTTAAGGTATAATTTGCCATAGTACCCATATTTGAGATACAAGGTCTAAATCAGTTGAAATGGCATTTCATACTACTGAGGCTCAGATACACTAGGTAAAAGCTGTCTTGTCTCATATACTGGAAGAGGAAACACTTCTGGGTAGGAATAAAACTGAAAAGCTAGTTATGTCCAAATAATCTTTCTTTTAGCACAAGCTAGTCTGTAAGTTCTCAGAGATATAAAGAGCTGTGTTTCATTTATTAAATAAATGAAACTGTATTACTGCAAACATTTTATTCCATAATTTTGATCCCAGTAACTACTCTATGCATTTTTCTTCAATATTACCATAACAGTAATGCCCATGCTTTCTCCTGACCCCAGAAACCAGTTTTTCTGCAGTAGCATCAGGGCATACTTACCCATCACATTTTTTCATGGGTTTTATGAAACAGTAACACTGTTTTCACTACCTACAGTATGACTTAACTATATTCAGTTTTATTACATTGCTCAGAACTGGTTGTTAGGCTATAGTAATAGATCAGCATAACTTCACCAAGCTCAGTAAAACTTTACTCCCTTGAACTATTTGATGTGATGCTTTTTAGTAGGTATGTGCTGTTGAAAATAGCACCCTTCTTTCATCTAAAACTAGAACAAAATTGTTCAAAGTTACAGCTATGGCAAAATTAGAACCAATATTTTCTGTTATAACATCATTTGTGCTAGTAAGGTAAGAAAAATGAAAATCCCTGACCTTTTCAAGGTTTTGCTTTCACGAGGAAATTTTTCTGATCTTCTTATAAGAGTCCAAAGTACTATACTCTGACAATGACTTTTATCTAAAACTTACTAATGTCTCTAAAGTTCCTCATGCAAAATGATAGCCTCAAAATATAAGCCATTTACTACCAGATGTTTTGCAAGCTGTTCTGTAATGTCACATAAAAAGCAATGAAGTAAAAACAGCCATAGCAATATATACTATAAGAAGCTAAAATTGGGATAGAGAGGGGTGTTAGCTTTGTAGAATTTAGAGTAATATGAAGAAGTCAAGGTGTTCTTGGAAACCGAGTGGAGACAAGCCAATTTGAGTGATTTTTTAAGATCAAGCTGAACATTCAGTTGAGACACGACTGAATAAATGTATATATTTTGCAATGCACCATGAACACCATCAAACTTTTCTTCCTATTGAACTAAATGAGGAAATACATTTAGGACTTGAAGATCCCATTTTGAGGTTATGGCTTTCTCCCATCCAAAGACCTTTCTGGAAGAACCACTGATCTCACAGGTGGATCCCTGGTCAGGCATTCCACATGAGATATGCCAAAGCACTATCACTGTTGATAATGGTCTTCCTGATCCCTTGTCAGGTTTCTTTCACTTTCATTGTATATACCCCTAAATAATTTTGGGTACCTTCTGCTAGTGGTGACTGAAAGTACATGTTTATTCCGACCCAGGCTGGTACATCAGTCAGGTGGAAAGAACAGGCTTTGGTCATGAAGGATATGAAAAAATTAAGCATGTGTAAACAACTCCTGGGTTGCTGTTTAAGACTCCATTTTTACTTTGGTACATACCAGTTCAGCCTCAATACACTTTGGTAACTGCAAACCAGGGAAACTGACACCAGAAGGAGTGAGGAAAGTGAAAAAAATTACCTGTAACTCAGACTAGGACCTTCAGACACTATGGAGTTACAAAAGAGAAAAATACAGCAATACCCAAAAATCAAGAGGTTATACTTTTTATTAATAATATTGTTTTTAATCTTACAAGTTTATCTGCATAGAAATAATCACTACATGAGAGAGACAAAGTAAGCACATTCCTTGCTTTCTTATATTCTGTGTTTTAGGGAAATAAAGCAGTTGCCTCACCGTTTGTGTCAGTGGGGAAAGGGAGCCTGAAAGTTAATTCTTCATACCATACCTTAAAGCCCTACTCTGGGATGGGAGAAGGAGACATAGGGTTAGGGTTAGGGTCAGGGTTATTTATGTAACAGAAATAATAAGCAGAATTTTCATGGAATCATATAATAATTAAGGTTGGAAAAGGCACCCAAGGTCCTTGAGTCCAACTGTTGACCCAGACCTGCCATCTTTACCACTAAACCATAGCTGCGTGGTTTTTTACCACTTATGTCTATTCAGGGGGCTACAATACTGACTACTCTCCATTTACCCAGGCCTCTTGAACAGCACTAGAGTATCTGTCCTTGCTGTCCTTGCTGCTGCTGTCCAGACTTCTTTCTTTAGACTCTCTACAGCAGGAATCATGAGGATGCCAACTCTGCCAAGTTGCTCTGCATGGTTATCAGCAGGGATACCGTCTTTATTTGTTTTTAAAAGTGCCTTACACATCTGTGGAGCAGGATAAGTCATAAATAACAATAACAGTGTCACTGCTTCCCTCTCTTTAATACCGAGTCACTAGAGATTCCCTCTTGGTGATGCATAGTGCATGACACTGTGCAGATTAGGGCTTCCATCATGCAGGCTGTCAGCAAGATTGTTTTTGCTAAATACAGCCATCACACACAGTGAAATATGCTCAGCTGGGGCACTGCTAGTAAAGCACTGACAGTGGCTTTGCAAACAAGAATATACAACTTTCATAATTCCGCTCTGGAGACTAAAAGCTTAGAGAAATGATGGAGGTTGTGAGTGAAAGGTGAATATATTAGCACTTTTCCCATAGGAATCAAAGCAGTGGGTATTATTTCCAGAAATCTGCCTTTATTCTCTGTGGGAAAACCATTCACTGACTTTCTTAAGTTCATAAACTCTCTGGGTCAGTGATCATCTTAATCAGCTCCACAGGGTTTAGAGCAACTGAGACTTACTCTTGACTGCCATGGTGAGTGGTAATTACCATGATAATCAGCTAATTATGTTAGCCAAACTGGCAAAAGAGACTTTTAAACAAGAGCTATTATTACACTGTATAGGAGGAAGTAGCACTAAATGCACAGCTTTTCTGGCCATCTACATTAGTCTCATCTGTTGAGGTGCTTTATAGTCGGTAGACAAAAGTGAACTTCTCTAAGAGGTCAGTCCGAGAATAAGGCCCAGGGAAATGCTTTGCATGCTCCTGTGGAGGAGCTGCCACTGTCAGGGGACCTTCAGACTGCACCCCTAAAGCTGTATGTGCAGAGGAGGTGATGTGGATAATGCCTTCCTTCCCCTTCCTGACACTGCCCTTTTTATGCATTAAAAACGGCTTCCACAGCCATTTTCAGCTGAAGGCACTGCCACAAAAATCATTTGTTCCATCTCACTACCAGTTTTGGCCATCCATTTCTCCTCCCCTTGCTTTTTTCTTTGAATGCATCATAATATTCATACCCTCAATCTCTCAAGTAAGATAATATCCCTAACTGGAAGAAAACCACTGAATGTTTAGGGTTCAGTTTTCTGGAAGACAGTTTTCCAATCTGGCTTATTGCTTGGCCATCTCAAGGGAGAAGGCAGGAATATAACACCAGCCCCACAGAGATGTGTGGAAAGAAATTTTGAAATAGTACGCAATGCTTCTGTGAAGATTATCTCAATATCCCTCAGAGGTGCAAAATATTAACCTCTATATCAGATAGAGTGTGAAATAGCTACCAAACTTCAAATTCTACTCCTTGTTTATTTCTTAATAACTTCTGATGCAGGCAAGCCTTCAGGAACTGTGTATTCTTATTTTTCCATGAATTCACATAGCTTCATGTAAATTAATATAAAACAACTACTCTGTAGATCAATGTCTCTGGTGAAAATACAACGTCCATATAAATGAAGATTACTGTGGGTGACATCACTACCCTGCATCAAATGCTGATGAATGCACATCAGTTGCAAGTGAATTTCAATGTTTTCTTGTGTTGTCACCAGAAACTTGCCATGATCATACACATGACACCTAGGTCAATACTTTGAAGGTAAGGGACAAAGCCATGGCCATGTTCAAATCAGCTAGGACATTGCTTCAAGAATGAGACAAACTCCTGCGTCTTCCCTGAAGCATCTGCAGTTTTCTGAGAAGGAGTAGCAGAGTAGGTGGACTAGACTGGATCCAAAATGGCAATAAACATCTATTTTTAAAGGCACTCAACATTTTCCTGTGGAGAAACAGGGAAAAATAATATGTTCAACTGTAGGAAAAATTGAGCAGAAATACATTTTACCATTCTAAAAAAAGAGTGATACAGAAACTCATAAAACCTGCAACTCCACAGGGCTCATCCAGCCAGAGAATCAGTCCTGAATAACAGTACTTTGACAAATATAGCTTTTTTTTTAATTATATAATGAATGCTGGCTTATTTGCATATGGTACTTGGCCTTGTCTGTCACTTCTGCTTGACAGTCTGCTCTTTAACAAATGTTGTTTTGTTTGTCACTACCCAAGCTCTATGACTGTCTATGGAGCAGCTGTCTTTTCATTTTTATAGATTTCTAGGTGATGTTAATGACAATAATCTGGCAGTAGCATAGAAAAAAAATCTGGTGTTATTCCTGGACTCCAGACATAAAGACTGCTCCAAAAGAGTATATTAAAATCATAACATGGTTTCTGTGCTATATTGTTGCACTATATAATCAGAAAGTCTATAGCTTTATGTGCTACCTTAGCTGAACTACTTTTTCCTGTAGCTAATATCTTGGCACTATTATTATTCTGACATTATAGAGAGCTTTTAAAATCTAAAGATCATAGAATCATAAAATCATTAGGGTTGGAAAAGACCTTTATGATGATCAAGTCCAACCATCAACCCAGTACCACCATCGTGTTCACTATTAAACCATGTTCTCAAGTGCCATATCTACAAGGTTTTTTTATTTCCAGGGATGGTGACTCTTATCGTTTCAATGGATAGTCTGTTGTACTGCTTTACAAGGCTTTCTGTGAAAAAGTGTTCCTAATATCTAGTCTAAACCTCCCCTGGCACAACTTGAGGCCATTTTTTCTCATCCTCTATCTGGGAGAGGCTAACACCCACATGTGGATGTATATATGAATAAGCCCATTAAATTTACAAGCCCATTACAATAAATTACATTTTAATGTTTTCTGTAGTGTTTTAATGAAAATCAGACAGAACACAGAGCTACAAAAAAAAAACTTAATCATTATTCTGGAAATTCAAGCTTCATATGCTGCATCTGCATATGAAAAACTTCTAATGAGTCCTAGTATGCCAAGAAATACCCTTTCTGCCACCACTTTTTCTGCATCCAAAGTTTCCTTCAAGTGGGAATAAAAACAAACACAGTGCCACAAGCTGTGCTTCGCCACACAAGAGACAAGTACAACTAAAGGCATCTGCAAGCCACACTGGGAAAGCCACCAATCACAATATGCTCTTCAGCAGTCTAAAACATATTTTAGCATTAAGGATTGTTAAAAGGAAAAGCCAGTCACTTTCTGTTTCAGGGTCCATGGGTAGCCAAGAACTGAAATACACAAAACCAAATGAAACTGGATATTTCACTAACTTTCATTCATTCAAAGATGCTAAAATTCCAGCCCAATAGGGACTTTTTCTTAAAGGACTGAAGGTAAAATGAGAAAAGGAAGATCAAGTGTAATCTGTGTTTCACCATTAATGTAATAATACTCCTTCTGGGCAAAGTTGTTTCAGTTAGGAGTAATAGATATAGGAAACATCCAATTGGCATCTTCCACAATTAAGATAATATTGCCTATGACAACCTTAGAGAGGAGTTATCCCTAGTGAACCCACATGGCATTAGTTTGCTCCAATGCCACAGTAGTGAGTCACAATCCATGCAACATTGGTAATATACACAGTAAGGGAGAAGGTTGAAGTAAGAAAAATGGCAGAAGAAAGAAAATAGTAGATGCAAATTAAATGGATATTAAAAAAAAAAAGGGAAAAGAAATTTTTAGAACAAAATCAAGTGGGAGAAACAAGCCTAGTCAAAAGGAAACCAGCAGAAAGTGTCTTTGCACCATTTTAAAATGTCAAAATGTTACTATGACTTAAAAAACACCAACCAAGTCATGGATGTAGTTGTTATGTAAGACATTCCCTCGTGTCCCAAAGAGATCATTTTAATGCTTGGTTTAAGTGAAGGATTAGGAACCAGCAGATCCCCCAAATCCACATTAAACCACTTGACTGGTCAGGTTAAGACCCAGCAGCAGATAAATGTGTGTTCCCTGGTTAGGTCCTGCCTGTATGGACACTGTTGCCAAACAGCAAAGCTTCCATCAAGTGTGATATACTTAAGTCAGTACCACACCCACAAGTACAAGCCCCCACCTAAAGCAACAGTGTTTACAAGCCAGAACAGACGTGTAAATTTCGTATCATTAATTACTTAAGCTGAAAAGCTGGACAGCAAACTGGCGTGCTCAAGGCACGAAAACACATTCCTCCTGTGTCTCTTGCAAGTGGCAGGAAAAAGTTAGAGCGAGCAGGCATGGCATGAAATACACTTCCAGAGTAGGTCAGGAAAAACTTCTCAGATCCCTCAAACTAAAGACTGAAGGCTTCAGAGAGGTGATAACTTCATTGCCTACAGGTTTTTGACCACTTTCCAAGAACGAATAATATATGTTCTTAGAATATCCTGAGTTGGAAGGGACCCACCAGGAGCATTGAGTTCTTAGTGGAGAAAAAGGCACCAACATATTTTCATAAAGGAAACAAATCTCCTGTTTGTACAAGATCAGGACAAGAAAAAATATATCAAGAGAATATTTGTTTAAACCATAGAAAAATAGAAATCAGGAAAACAAACAGATGTGACGAAGAGAAAAATCGTATGAGAATCACAGGAATATCCATCCTGTAAAAATATACATTAATGTCACAGTTCTTAATGACAAGGGATATTTTTAACTTTTGCTAATGAACTTAGTTATTTCAGCTGCTTAGTGAATTCAGCTGCTGTACTGCAATCAATGGTATTTGATCAATTTCTATCACCTGAAGATCTGGCCCCTGATGTGCAAAAAGAGATTGTTAATTATTTCAGCACACAATGCAGGGCAGACTCATGAGATAACTGCAAAATTAGCATATTACAGATTTGTGTGCTTGCCTTATTCCTTTACCTGTTGGGATTCATAGAAACAAGCTTTCTTCTGCAGTCACACAGAGTATAATTTTTTTAAAATAAATTGTTCATAATGATGGGATTCCAGGAGCTTTGAGCATATGAGTGATTTCTATACTTGGGTGAAATTATGAGAGTTGGCAAGCACTAATTATGACTGCTGACATTTGTTTTATTGGTCTGATTTCTCATGCTTGTCATTCTCTTCTCTCCTGCTGAAATCCATGGCAAAAAATTGCCATTACCATTGATAGAAACAATAATATTGTAGATCACATAACTTTTAATGGCTTGCAAGAAATCTGCTTCCAATGTCAACTTTTCTCTTTTCTTTTTGGCTTTGTTCTTTTAATGGCTGCTCTCAGCCAGTAAAGAAAAATTGATTTAAATGAATAAGCAAGTGAACAGCATTCACATCACCTTTATTTCACTTTACTTCCTTGTTTGATTCTAATGTGCTTTATTTCAGTACCGAGAAGCTTCACTACCTGGCCAAGTCTTCATAAATAAGAATCAAGTAAGTAAATAAAATCACAAACCTAGCTCAGTGTCAGCATTTACTCTCAACCATTACAAAGATCTTTTTAATAATAGCAAATGTAAGTTCAGGAAAGTCCAAACTGTTCATTGCTCATGCGGGACTCACAAATTGCAGGAGATGACAGCAGTCTTTTAATACTAAGAAAACAAATTAAGGTCCTATCAGGTATGCTGCCAGCCAGAGGAGAAACTTCATTCTTTTTTAATAAGCTCATGGTTCTGCTTTCCCTAATTTTTTCTTGAACAAGAGGAAAAAATGAGGATGACTTCATATAGGGACAGCTGGAATGACAATGTATTGCTAGGGATGAGAGCTGAAGCATAAACAAGCCACAGCTGAAATCAATGAGCCATCATGGACTGTCAGCCCTGTCAGATGGGCCTCTGGGATCAGTGGAAAGTTAGGACTGACAAGCTCTCCCCACCTCAGTCCACTGGTCCTGTTTTCTGACAGTGGTGGAATGACCCTCCCTGTCCTCTGCATCCCTTAGATGGCCTGATGTTTGTTTCACTCCTGCCTGGTCATGGGGTGGACTAACTTACTGGCAACACTATTCCCTGTCCTCATAAACATTCTTCTTGCATAATGCTGAGACAAAGCATCTATGCAGAAAGGTCACCAAATATAACCAGGCTCAGTGGGGGTAAAAGTGGAATACTGCATCAAGGATGTTTGATGGCTTGAATTGATTCAGAGGCCTATCAGTCCTGCATTTTAACCCCTCAAAATACTATGAATGTTTGAAAAAGACTGCAAAAAATGTTAGGTGGGATTTGAATATGCAAGTAGATACTGATCTGCAGATACTTAAAGTAGCCAGGTATTTGTACTGATAATGAGAAGTCCGTAGCCTATTCCTCAAGGAAATGTTAATTCTCAAAGGGTTCTTCTACCCTAGAATTTAGGTATCTGTACTCTCAGCTGTCATTTGCATGTGCCTTCACAGTCATATAATATATCCCACAGTCAAAAGACGGTTGAGATTGGAAAGCACTATAATTCCAACCTAATTTTAGCGTAAGTTTAAAAAATGCATGTTGGCAGCACCAGTTCTTATTCACTGTCTGTGAAAAGGGTGTAAGCACCTGGCTTTGACAGAAACCTCTTTCAAGTATCTGAAGTTGAGTGTGACGTTCAGTGAAGGAATAGGGGAGAAACTACTGGTTAACAGGGAGACCATAAAACACTGCTTGGAAGTTCTCTACCTCTTTCTGAACTATTTTTTATTTAGGTCATGCCTGCTGTACCCACATTTTTAAGCTTCTTGAGATAACTAAACATTCATCCAAGTTTGTGTCTGTAAGTACAAAGAAAGGTGAGTTCTCAGTCCTGGCAGATGTAGCTTTAGTTTCCCACTACATGAGTTGAACATTATTTTTTTTTTTTTTATTTCAGGAGATTGGTCTGGAATAAAAGCTTCTTCAGTAGCTTTTTTTTTTTCCTTGTTGTTAGAGGTCCAGATTCTCAGCTCTGGTTTACTTTTCAATTCTTCAATAGAAGTCTCTGTTAATAAGAGAAGTTTTTTCTGAAAGCTTAGGGCCTTTTTATTTGTTCACTTGTTTTTTTAATTGCATTTCTTATTTTTTGTAAAAGCCAAGTTCTCTTTACCTAACTGTATGAATTCTCCTAAGATATCCAAATTAGTTTTCCTCCCATGAGAGGAGGGACAGCACAGCCCCTGGGTCACTCTGGGCGCAATACGTCTGTCTGCATTGAGGGTAGAGGGATTTGAGCTGACTAGACTTGGTGAGACTTTAACTAGCCATTAATGTCCAGGCCACACAAGAGAAACACAGACCATCCCTTTTCAGTTCTGTCACCCTCCTGCGCATTTTCTGGCATTCAGCTGGTGTTACCTAAAGGCAGCGGCTTCAAGGAGGTTTTGAATGCATTACTAGTGGCTGCTCTGTGGTTTACAGCAAGCTCTACTCCCACAATAGTCGTCATCTCCTGTATTTCAGGATTAGATAAATTGGGATGGCAAATTCATCAATTTTATCACAAAATACGGAGACAGGGTGTTAGGTCGTGTCAGTAAGTAAATCTCATGAAAAGCAGAGCACAATACTAGCTGGGATTCAAGAGCACAACAGACTAACATAGACACCACTGCTCATGCAGCATAAAGGTAAAACCAGCTTGCAACTGGGGAGACAGGATTTTTGTATCACCCTTGTTCATTGGTAGCTATTTTGATTATTTCCAAACTGCTTGTGTTTACAGGTATTATTTCATTCCTAAAGCATGCTTGGAAAAGAAATCTTTTCCTTTGTATTGAGGTCTACTTTATTTACTAGCAGTTTGTTTCTGTGACCTACAGTGACATGTGGAGCTGACTGTGCTAGAATGTCAGCTGCTTACATCTCCAGTATCCCCATAAGACAATAATGTGTCCATGGTGACACTGGCAGCAATATTCTAAAGCATCAGCATAACCTTCAAGTGAGAATTTCTTAAGTTTTCCTGTAAGTTTTCTTTTCCAAAACCAATTTTCTCTGTTGAGGTACAAACTGTAATCACATTCCCCTCATTTCTTTGTTAACTCAAGAACAGTATGATGAATATTTTCACATTGCAGCCTTTCTAATACCTTAAAGAGGGAGACTCAAAAGTAAAACAAAGAAAACATACCCTCTGGGAGAAATACTGGGTCAAGATATTCCTAAAGATACTCCCAGTCTTCACAGTAATGTCTTCAACTAATACTAGCAAGATGTTTGTGTTCAAGGTGCACTGTGGCTTTCTGGCCCACTAGAAATGGTGTCAGCATGCATTAGGGGCCAGACATAAGGACTGGCACAGAGCAAGTGCTTCTAACATGTAAATGGAAACTAATCTCTTATGAGGGATGTCAGTGTTCTAGAGAAGTTGCAAATGCATTTCTAGTCACATAACCTAGGGAGGTAGGGCAGAAAGTCCTGGGAAAGAAAATAGTAGAGACCAGTTTACTGGAATAATTCTTCTATCTTCCTCCAACTCATTCTTTGTCACCTTCTTTCTCAAGTGTCCTTCACATGACCCAGGCAACCCAATTAGTTGTTTAAAGGTACTGAATTTGACCTATGAGCTGGATTCCAAGGCTTTTAGAAATTAACAGATGATTTATCCTTGACCTCAGTGTCTCCATCTGCAAAAAAACCCCAGAGCAATAATATTTAATGAACAGCGAAGTTGCAACTAATTGGTGCTCACTCTGCAGCAGCTTTGCCATCTGGGGACTTGAATTCGTGACTGGGGTTGCAGACAGCACTCTTAGGGAAGTCACAAGATGACATGGACAGCAGAAATATGGAAGATGTCAGGGATTATGGGACTGAGTTCTTAGTCTGTATGTGTGAGGTTGGATGATAAGAGAGAAGTATAAAATGGAGGGTATGAGTTCATGTCCTGATTCTATGATATGAGAAGTGGTAGAAGTTTGAAGTGTGGGGAGATGTAAAGAGGACACCAAGGAGTGGAGGAGAAAACAAGAAGACTTGCTTCTCAAGCATGTGAAAGGTTTGATATTTGAGCAATCAAGCCAGGAAATTACATCCTTGCCATGGGGAAGAGGATCTTGTAAATGATGCAGGGCAATTCATAAGTTCTTTTGGTATAAGGGAATTTCACTGAGTAAGTACTCAACAACCTGGGAAGTGTGTCAGTGAGAAGGATGGTGAGTTAAATGAGAGGCAGTCTCAACAATTTCTGCAGCATCGCATCTGTAGGAACTGCTCTGTAGGTGTAAACAAGTGTGCGCTTGTGAGATGGAGAGTCACAGAGAAAAGCGCAGAGGAATCCTAACCTCTGGATCTCAGCCACATACAGATTTAGGCCCCCACACTTCAGATTTACATAGCCTTAATCCCGTGAGATAAACACAGAAGCAGAACTCTAAGCTGTTTCCAAGTTGAGGTAAGTGCAGTTTTAAAGCACTGACTAACCCCGAGATAGAATCTAACCACATTGTAGCCCAACATCTCAGCTGGTTGTGGGGGGGGGGTTAATTTTTTTTGTGCATGTGTCTGATCATATGAATAGTTTCTTGGTTTTCTGTACTTTTCTTCAAAGTATGAATAGCTGCAGGAGTTCACAGAGTTGTGTGGTCAAATCTCTGGGAGTGGAATCCAAATCCACCACCAGATGCAGATACAAAGCCGTCTCATTTTTAGAGACCAGAGAAGCCATAGTTTCCACTGACTTCATCAGGATCTGATTGGTATGTCAGAAAAATTGCCTTTTTAGGCACCAAACCAGGGAGCTTAGTGTCTAACGGAGAGCAGTGAAGTTTCAAATATTATTGGCTTCATTGCATTATAGAAAGCTGACCTCTCTAGTATCATTCACTCAGCTGATAAAGTGATTTTGCATGGCAGAGCCCTCACTGCACAGGACTGGTGTGAAAGAGGCCTTTTTGAAGTGTAACACCCTGCCAAAGGACTAAATATTGAGGTTTTTTCCATTTTAACATCACATTAATTAGCAGTAAACACAACTATCTGCAAAACTCTCCAATACATCAGTAGGTTCATCACTCATTCAAAAATTTAGCAAAAATTACCATATGTGTTTAGAGGAAGCTCAACGTTTTCTGCACATCCAGGCTGCTGAGGCAGCATCCTCTTAGTGTTGATAAAAATTGCTTTGCAAAGGTTGTGCCTCTTTGGATTTATCACTATCAGCATGTGGCAGTGTTTGAGCTTCCAGCTAAAAAAAAAAAAAAAATTCAAATGGAATTTTACAGTACTTGCTTTGGGGCTGGAGTGTAAAACTGCTCTCTTAGCAGCTTCCAACTCCCTGGAAGCTTGGTCCCTGTGTCTCCCAGCTTCATCACGCCCCCATATGCATTGCTGCTGATCTTTCCCACTTGCTGTTTACTTATTTTATTGCATAATTTGGAGGTATCTTTTTATCATTATTATTTTAGTTTGATTTTGGCTTCTCTTGATAACAGATGTTTACAGAAGTGCAAGGGTATAAAGTGCCAAATTAATGCATCAACGCACAGCACGCAAGATATCACCATGGAGGAGAGGACAAAGTTGCTGAAACAAGATTTTGAAGATATTTTAGTTTTAGAAAAAGCGACTGAATCTACAGCAGCCAGCTGTGAGCCCAATATGAAGGCAAAGAGATGCTAAGCACTTCCCATCTACATTATACACCTCCAGCAGCTCTACCTCAGGCTAGCTCTGGTGCTGCAGGTTGGATGTCTGGTAGCAATTAGCACAAGTTAAATGCTGACATACTAGTCTGGTGTAATGCTTTCCTAAAGGACTGCAGTTTGTGTGTCAGGAGTCCCATCTGCAATCTGAATCTGTGCGCTGTGTGGTGATGATAAGGAGATACACAAGAAGTGCACTGCTGAGCTGAACTGAGGCACTAATGGAAGTGCACCTGGAAAACAAGCTAATGTCCTTGGACTGCATGAAAAATGGCAGTGAGTTTACACCTGGTATAGCAAAACACATATTCAGACCTTAAGCAGGTCCAAATCAGCCTATATTAATATAAATACACTGAGACACCTTTAGTGAACATATTGTCCTGCATTCTGTTTTGTTGTGTTTGGTTTTGGTTTTGTTTTGTTTGTTTTTATTTTTTAAGAAAAACAATGTGCCTTTGCACACTGGAGTGGATGAGGAATACCAGCATTTGTTTTTTTCTGGGTGCCTATATGGTTTGAATGGGGCTTTTTAGCACTTAGTGTTTCACTGGCTGTCTGCATTTTGATTTCCCTTCATAAGGTTACACACAGCATACCTGAACCTGTATTTCCTTCCTGCACACTTGGAACAGAGCCCTTGGAGAGAGATGGAAACATCTCTGTATCCTAAAACCAGCTCAGTCCCAATTCATGGGAAGGATAAAGTGAAGGGTAAATGCTCCATTTTGAAGCCTCTTTTATGTGTTTGATCTTTCAGAGCGTTCTTCATTCAATCCGTCCTGCACTACTGATATAAAGAAACTGTGAAAGTTAATCCATTTTAGAGATGAGTCAGTTCTGGCAACTGTCCTCAGGCACAGGTCAGTAAGCACAGGATGGACAGGCATTCCAGGGCTCTCTGCAGGGAATAATTCCTTGAAAAATGGTCCCTGAAACATTCTCACCCTCTTGTTGCTCATCTGCTTTGGTAGTAGGTAGCTGGCACAGAGTTCAGTTTCACCTTGGCTCTAGGCAAGGCAGAACTGCCAGACAATCACAGTTTTCAGATGAGAGGTTTACAGAAAAAAATAATTAAAATATTACACACACAGTCCCTCTGAGAAAAGATTGTCTTTGTGCCAAGCATTAATACACCTCCACTACAAGTATTTTCTTTTTATATATTCCTGCTGGCACAATAATGCCCCAAAATAATAACCTATTGTGGGAAAATCAGAAAACAGAGCAGAAAGTATGATAAACTGTCTTGTTTTGTTCAGCACATGAATGAAGGACAAAAAACATTTCTGATGCTTCACTGATCACACTCAGCACTGCAAATAGGAACAACGACCTGCTGAAATGGACAGGTTTAGATAAAATGTCTGAGAACTGAAGAATGTTGATACCACCGTGGGGAAAAATCACATATCTAGAAAGTTAGTCTTTGTCTCAGGTCCTGCTGTGAAACCTCTGACTGTCTTCGTGTGGTCAGGTCCAGAGAAGTTCAGGGTTTGTGCATTTCTTTTATTAGCACTTTACCTTTACCAACCTTGAAGAAAGGCTAAGATGTTGTCCTCATGTTGTCAATCTAAGCCTCACAGAAATTCATCCTAAATCTGAATTTTATTTGCAATGAGCATCCTAGTCCCCTACCACAAAACTGAATGTCTCCCTATCCAAACTCTGAGTTGAATACCTGAGCATGGTACAAAAACAATTAATATTTTTGCTTTTATATCTATTGGCTGTGCAAGCTCTGGAACAATGTATGATTTTACTCTGTTCTTTATTCAGGCAATAGTTGTCAAATACAATTTTAGTCTTTTTCTGGTAGAAACTTTGCCCAAAATCCCGCACAGAACCACAAGTATAGATTTTTTTTTAACATTTAGTTGTTCTTATATACCTCTATAGATAAAGTTTTAATGGCTAAAATACAAGTGATGTTGGGAATTCATTTTTTTCAAGTTTTAACTGGTGTCAGCATCCTCCAGTCCTTTAAGAGCAATGAATGTTGCCTGCCTTTGGATTGTTATTTTCTGTTTCTGGTGAAAATTTTTCTTCTGCTTTTAGACTAATAAGTTAGGTAGCTCACAGGGAACTGTCATTCTGAGTTGTCATTTTTTTGTGCAGCTCATTTCTCTGTAAGCACAGCTGCTGGAGTTTATTAGAGCAATCTCTAACAAAGCTACCTGAGATGAAAACAATATCACTGCTAGAAATGTTAGCACTTGGATTAACACACTCAGTTTTAGCTGGGGCAAAGCTGGCTGATGGGCATCAGGGGCTCTTGGGAAGAGAAAATCTTGAGACATGAACACCCTCTCAGAGTAGCAGTGCTTATACTGGAAATGATACCTAATCTTCCTGACTTTGGGATGAGTTCTGATCTCTGTTCTGTCATCTCTTGCCCCACTTGCTGATGCTGTCTCACCTGCCCAACCAACTTCATGAGCGAAAAAACACATTATCCCTTTGGACTTGGGAAATCCTAGGACAGAGAATTTGTGTCCATATATGGAAAGATTCCTGCTGGAGCAAAGGAGAAACTCTACTAAGTTAAAATAATCTTCTAGCAATAAGATGGCTTACCAATAACATGTTTTTTATGAAACAAATAAACAAATAATAATAAAAAAGCTTGACCCACAGTGATGTGAAGTAACTTCTGTAAAAAATTTGGTTCTTGCTGTATCTCAGTGTTACAGGGACGTGGGATGCCTGTTGTCTCTGTGGTGTCAAAAAGTCCCATCATGAATTCTGAAATTCCAGAGATTCATTCATGCAATCAATGTCTGTTGCACGTGAGGCCTTCTCCATTCCTCTCCTTGTGACAACTTGTACAGGATGCCTTGGTAGACAACCTTTGACCACCAGCTAGCAAGTGCTCATGCAGGACAACATCCTCCTGGGCTGCAGAAGTGATGCTGCCAGCAGGTTGGAAGCAGGTGATCCTTCCCCTCTGCCCAGTGGTTTTGAGACACATTTGGTGTTCTGGATTCAGTGCTGGGCTCCACAGTAAACAACAGGCATAGATGTACTGGAGCAAATGCAGCAAATGACCACAAAGGGGATTATGAAACTGGAGCATCTGTCATGAGGAAAACTGAGAGGCCTGAGGTTTCTGAGTCTAAAAAAAAGATATCTCTGGGGAAATTTATTCATCTCTATCAATAAATATAATTTGAATGGGAGTAAAGGTGAAACTACCTCTTTTCAGAGATGCCCAGTGACAGGATGAGAGACAATGGGCATGGACTAAAATACAGAAAATTTAATTCAAACATAAATCACTATTTTTACTTGTGACGGTGACCAAACAGGATTCACGGAGATGTTGTCAAGTCTCCTGCTTGGAAATATTAAAAGCCCAGCAGAACACAGCCCAGGCTGATCTCCTTTGAACAGGGGAAGTTGGACTGGATAATCTTGAAAGGTCCATTCTCATATGAATCACACTGTGATTGCTAAAAGAGATTTTGGTTATAAATAATCCTAAAACATGAGAAAAAGTGAAAACAGATTAAAGTTTTAAGACCCTTGCCTGGTGTCTGTGCAAATCAGCTATGCAAAGTTGATCGTAATGATGTCCTAAGGTTCATTGTAAAATCTAATACTAAGGTACTTTATCTTCACCATAAAAGATGGAAAGCATCAGGACTATCTTCAGAGCAAGTACCTTGTTTCTGCGTGTGTATCCCCTATATTGCAGTCCCCCTTAGGATGAGCCTGTGCAATCAGACTCCCTCCAGGACATAACTGCCACACTGTACACAGAGGGTAAAATTCAGGCACTTCACACTCTAAAGGCTGGGCATTCTATTTGAAGTAGTCTTCTAGGCAAATATTCACCAGACAAAATCTAGTGGAACAAAACATAAGCTAGTTGTCTATATTCTTCACAGCTAGTGGGGAGAAATAGATTACCTCTTGCTTCAAGGCAGATGTCTAAAACCATTAGCTGTGTCATTCTTTAGAAGTGCTTTTTTCCTTCCTTTGCCTATAAAAATATTCTGAATAATTAACATTAATATAGATGTTTAAAATTAGATAAACTGACTATTGCTATTGTCAAGGCTCATGAACCAAGATGACATGTGAGGTGTCTTTCTTCTTTAATAACTACTCTTCCCATGCCAGCACCATCAGTAAGCCATCCCTTGGGCTCCCCTTGCAGTAACATGACTAGGGGCATTATCTTAGCCTAAAGCTCAGTCTCAAAACTGCTTATGATAACACAGCAGTGCAGCTGTACAATAGTTCTCAACAGTGGATAACCTCCCACACAGACCACCCAGACTTATCCTCTGCCTTTTCCATCCATCTGCACAAAGAGAAAGGAATGATTTCCTTGTACAACAATCCTTCCAAAATTTGTGGTCAAATCTTTGCTCTGCTGTTGAACATCTCTTTGAACTCAGGTAAGTCTGTCAAACCCCGATTCTAAAAAATTCAGGGCTTAGCCTCCTGCTGGAGTTAATGACTGCCAGTTGCCTGAGAAGCTTTGAAGATCCGAGGACTTCTCTAACATGTGTAATCCTCGAAACTGGTAGAGAGCAGTGTTGCTCAGAATTTGTGCCATTAAAAACAACTTTATTTCTTGCCTCAGTGAATTGTTCTTACATAAATATTTTATGGTTAAAGGCAAAATATCAGCTGAAAGGAATGAATGGAATGAAAGGAATGATTCAGGAGTTTAGGTAAAGAAGGAAGAGCAATGCAAATGAGGTGTGGCAGATAGTGCATGACATTTTTGAGAGTGTTGGTCTACCAATTAACTGGAGAAATTAAGGCAACTATTATGTAATTTTATGTCAAAGGTCTATCAATTATAGACATAAAGAGAAAAATGGAGACTTCTAAAATACAGGTGTTAGGCAGTTTACAAAGACTGAGTCTTTAAAATGAGAAATTTGCTTTCAGTATCTGGCAGATACACTTTCAGATCTCTCACCTCCACAAAGGTGGAGTGCAGTCCACAAGCCAACAAAACGTTCGAACACAACTACGATGAATTTAAAATCCCTCCACCCAAAGCTGTCTTCAGACAAACATTCACAGCTTGTAGCAGTATTTTATATACATTCTAACTATTCCTATCCCTCTCAGCACACCAACGGCAGCCTCTTTATAGGAATCTCTCTCCCCTTCAAACTCGTGCTAGACTGAAACATTGTCATTTCTATCGTATCTGCTGTGCTGAACAGCTTGCTTGGTGGAACTCTTCATTTAAAAAAAAAGATATTATTCTTGGTTAGCACAAAACCACTACTTACTGTTGAACTATGGACCTGAGGTGCATATTGTAAGTTACATTATAGACTTTTAAAGTCAACAATGAATTCCATTGGCAGCTAAAAGCACAGGAAAGGGGTTTTAAGATACCTTTTTGGATACTCTTATACACGTGCCCTTATATTGATTCCTTCCAACTTCCAAGGAATGTAGCATAGTTTCTTAACCACGAGCTTTGCATCCCTTCCAGATCATAGCTTTCTATAGGATTTTCTCCTTTCCATAAAGACAGAATATAAGGTACTCTTGGAAAAGAAGGAAATTATCTTCAATCAATCTCTTGATTTGCTGGGAAAACTATTCTCCTCCTAGCCTGGTTTCATTTCTGGTCTTGACCTATAGACATTTAATTATCTTTTCCATATGCAGATCAAATATGTTTTGCAAATGAGCTTTAGTATACAGGATGCCTGCAAAATGTCCCTGTGAGTGCAATTGTACCTCCATCTGTTTTAGATGATGGTGACATTTGATAAAATAGTTATAAAAATATTTTTTCAGTATTTATACACATAAAGCCTTCCTCATTATCCAGAAATGATGGAGCAAAAAGCAGTTCTGTAGGAAACCAAAATTATTTAAATGAAAAAGTCGTGGGTTTATTTGCACACCGTCTGACACCAGCACTGCTCTCCAAACCCCTGGGTGCTGTCCCTTCAGAAATATGACTTTTTCTTCATTTCAACTCTTTATGTTAAAAGCTGATAAAATGTTCAGGATCTGCAAATGCTTCACAGATAAATAAGTTATTCAAAAAATCATAAACAGCAGCACAGAAGGAGGACTCCACTATTGATAAGTCTCTAATAAGGGCTTTAATAGTGAAATATTTGACAGGCTACTGTCACAACACTTCTCCATCCCTGGCTATTTACAGGTTTCCTAGGTACTCAGAAGAATTGTGTTCCAGTAAGGCATACTAGATAATTACTATTTTTTTTTTGTTGTCAATTCTGCCTTTTATTTTAGACAAGGTGTCAGACCACTTTGCATGTTAGTAAAAGGAGGAATCTTACTGTTCAAGGAGACAGACAGAAAGAAGGGAACATTGCTAGTTAGGTTTCTTTCTCTCTGATACTCCCCTCTTAACAAAAATTTCCTGAAATAGAATTTCATAACTTCTTGATTATTAAGATAGTCAGAAGCATATTCTACTTATTTTTTCTTGGAAAACTGTTGAAACAAAAGTGGTTTTCTATCTGACAATATTATTGAATTAAGGAAATTTTTTAAATGAGCTTTCACTATGAAAAGCTCATGAATAAATTCCTTAGTAAAAAGGAATTGAGAAAACAAAGAATCTATGGGTTACTTTAAATACCTTTTTTGTTAACAATTAGGCATACTACATGCTGTTACAAATATGGAAGATACATTTTGTCTCTGTAATGCATGTTATTTCAAGAAAAGAACTTAAATTTCTGATCCAGTGCAATTCTCATGGAAATTACATTAAAAAGGAAGGCTATTCTGTGTCTTAGGTGTGTCAGCTTTTTCCAACTATCCAATAGAAATCTAAAAGATTCCTCTATCTTGAGTATTTATGTAGGTGATATCACTGTATCAGAACATTCTGTAATCTGTAATGTCTTTTCTCAAACTGCACATTTTTAATATAGTAGATTAAAATCTGGAACTCGTTTTGTCTTAATATTTTAATCAACACTTATTTTTGCTCCCCTGGGCAGAGGTGATTTTTTAGTTTTTTGCTGTGACAAGCAACACAAGAAAAGGAACAAAGGAGATGTCCATGTACTGAAGTCAGAGCATTTCCATGCAAATGCAGTTACTTAAGCTAACAGGCAAACTGTGCTTTTGTATAGGGAAATAAAAGGAGGAAATTTAATAAACTATAAATTTATGAGGAGCTTGAAGAAATAGTCCTATCTCCTTGACAGTGTACATTTTAACCGATGGCAATATAAGATGATATTACTTATGCATGGCATATAACAATATATAGAAATGTCTTATAAAACCAAATGTTGTTAATTGCATATTAAAAATCAACCAGACTTTTTAAAATGTGCCATTTTAGGATCATTGATCTGTTCCACTTTAGTCATCTGCCAGCATATTCTTAGTGCAGGAGATCCATATTTTCTTAATTTAGGGGGGAAAAAAACCCTCCTTGTGCATGTTGAAATGAGAGAATGAAAATGTCAGCTGTGTGTGCAGGCAGCCACCTTATAGTAGTATAAACGGACTGTGAGAAGTGCATAATAGTGTACAGACTCCACACAAATGCTGAGCCTGCACCTCCCTAGCCCAGCTCTCTCAAGTCGAGGGCAGGAAATTGTGTCAGGTTCCCTGAGGAGCTCCAGTGTCCTGGGAGGTGTTAGCAGATCCCCTGTGCTGTGACAGCCTCAGTCAGCCACTGGCAAACCTGGCGTTCCAATAACCAGAGGAGGTGGCTGGAGGTTGCTCAAAGCAGATTAGTGGCAGATCCAGGATGAAAACCTGACTCCCCTCAGTCTCAGGAGAGCTCCTCAGTTACTCTGAAGTCTCTGCTCCCCTGTTGCTCCACACAGAGCAGAGCTGCTGAAGTGCTGAGGTTTCTCAGTTTTCACTGCTTTTGGCATGGGATGTACTGAAGTAGCTTGGTATCATGTTTAAGACTGAGTTTTCAGGACCAGTTCAGAGAGACTGAGATTTCTATATAATCCTTTTCCTAGGAAATGCCTGTAATTTAAGACTCCTTCAGCATGCTTTTCTCCCATAAAAGAGTCTTTCCAATTCATGTCATTTTTATTTGCAACCTGAGGATTTTGCTGGAGACCCATCTGCTTTTTCTGTGCTATCAGTCCTAGAAGAGGTTTAATGAATAAAGCCTTGCTCAAGGAGTATTTTGATATATCCTGTTGTGATTAGATATCAAAAATACATATGCATTAAGTGCATATTAAGTGTACTTGGTACATCTAACTATAAAAATAAAACAGTAACAGTCAATAGCAGTTAGCTAATTACTTGCACCAAAATATTTACCATGTTTGTTTTCACATTTGAAGTGATCAGGGAAAATGATGGATTGAGTTTATTTCTTTTCTGTCAGCTCAGATATGTCATCTGACCTTTAGCTGGGGCTGATGAGCAGAAAAGTCAGCTGATGCAGCAGCCCAGTGTTTCATTATCTGTTACCTCTGAAGGACCTAACTCTTATCCAGCACAGGTCACAGCTTGATGACTTCAGCTAAGCCTCACAGGGATAAAGGCCTGTCACTCATATATATCATGGCCTTTGCTTCAAAAACACCAGGATCAAACAAGCTTAAGGAAGGCATTAATTTCCAGATGAGCTGAGGTCACTAAGCCTGAGAGTTTGGGTTTAACATAGTAAATGAGCTCCTTACCACAATCTTTTTACTGACCAGAAAAAAAAAATTAAAAAAATACCTAATTTTTGGTTATTTTCAGAAATATCAATGACCCTTTATAAAAACTTTTAGAATATTAAATTTAGTGCGAACAAGAAAAAAGTCACCGGAGTGATATTTTTTCTGGTATTACAGTCTCCTCTCTGATAATACAGAAGAAAGAAGAAGGTACAATTTCTCTTTACTGTGAAATGATTTTTTTATCCTAATTTTGATAAAGAAAGAAATATTTGCATCCCCAAGGACTATCATGATATAAAGAGCCCAGATGCTAGAGCATCAGTGTCTTTAGTCTACTGCAGATTAAACATCCTGATATTTTTTTTGTGTAAATATTCTGCTTTCTTCCTAAGTAATAAAGAAGAGAGTCTAATCAAATTAGAGAAAGAAATGTTCTTCTTTTTCTACAGTCCTCTCATCTATCATTAGGCAAACCAAAGATGCTCTTTGTACCTTGGAATGTGTCTACCATAGACTAATAGGAAGACACCTAAAATCTTTCTGCTCATTGTCATCTCAGATCAACAAATGGGAAAATTACATCAGGGACCGGAGATGGTTAGAAATCATACCAAAAGATTTATTCTTTTTGGATTAATCCTCCATTTATGTTAGTATTACGCTTTTAAAGTTGAGAACACTTCCGTCAAGCTAGTTCATCTCTCTTTGTACTGCACCTTCCTGCATTTCAGATTACAAGATTAGCTGACCTATGTAGAGTCTCTTAGCACTGATTCAGACTGGCATTTTCCCACTTTTGTTCTTTACTGCATAAAATCAAGGTTATAATCCACCTAGAAGAAATTCTAGTGACTAGTGACAGTAACAGGTTCAACTGTTGAGTGAGGTATTCAGTGTACCAGTCAATTACCATAGAATTGAATTACAATTTATTAACAGATGAGAAAGTTGTTTCAAAAATATTCTAATTTATTACCATTACAGGGCACTTGTCTATGCAAAATGATTTAATCAAAAGAGCTTTTTAATCATGAGGGAAACATTTTTTCATCAAAATGAACACCACACTTTAATTAAATAGATTAGAGAGCAGAAGACAAGTTCTGAAATGTTATCTTTTGCTGAGGCTCCAAGGGACTAAGGAAATCCTTTCAAAATCTGACCTTTAAGAAGGAAAGCCCATTTGGGTATATAGCTATTGCTTATCTCTACATGAGAGATTTATGCAGGTAAGCGCCTGCTCTTGAGATGAGAAGATACTTCATCATGCATTATTATTCCAGGCTCTAAGTAGATTGACAGGTCCAGAGCCCACTATTGCAAAAGAGGCATTAGTCCACAGAAGGTTATGAAGGATTAAACAGTCTTTCTTCTTAGTACAGATTGCAGTGTGGGAGTTAGTCTGTAAAAATCACCACTGATAATAGGGAATTATTCGGGAACAGGAATGAAGAGATAGACCTGCTGATCACCTAATGCATGCTACTTAGTTTCTTTCATCTACAAAACATGTTGAAAACCATGGTCCTGTGTGCAATGTTGGATTCAGTGCAACATAGCACAGAAGGATGAGAGCTGCCCTGCAAAACTGTGGGAACTTAGAGCACAGACACACAATGTTAGCACAGATTTATGTTTTGAGGTAAGCACTAAGATAATGCTGTTTTCATTATCATTCATGAGATGTTTTGCTGACCACATCAGTTCTATAAAAGTGTGTGAGGTGACATCATCAAAGAGGAATTTCTCACTCTGTCAAGTCCTTCTTTTCATTGGTACACTGGCAGAGAGACCATGACAGTCTGGACTGTGCTTATGAGAGGTCTTCCAGACTGCCCACCTAACATGCAGTAACTCATCATACTGCCAGACTTAACCAGGCCGACTCTTCACAAGCAGCAGTGTGTTCAGACCCATTTCATCTATGTGTTCAGAAATTTTATAAATATAACCCTTGGATTTTCTCCTTGTCAAGCTCTCCATTAACACATTTTGTTACACTGCTGCTTTCCTCTACTTGAGCAGAAAATCTCTTGCACACACTGAATTTTTGTCTATTTTTTTAAATAAAATTATTCTTTTTTAAATAGTTTGATCTGTTAATGTTCAACGACTGTGTTCTTTTTGAATATGCTTGTAATATTTAAGGCCCAGTTTTTGCCTGAACATCATAGTAGGGTGTCATATATAGGACTGTAGCCTCATTTTTTCTAGAGAATTGTGAGAATTTTTGGTAAATGGATACTTGTTTAAAAATTCCCATCCTTGATTGTGTTGGATTGGAGTGCTAATTAGACCAGGCTGTTGATGTTGTTTTTATTGCATTATTTCAAGAAACATTCAGTAAACCCCTAGTTCAGCTGATTTTTTTTTCTATTTTTATTATTTTTCTGTTGATCAGAACAGAACCATTAAAACAAACAAACAGGCTTTTTACTTACCCTGTTAATTATCTCCTGGCAATCACAAAGTCCATGTCTCTCAGAGACAACTCTCAGTCAGTCTTACTGAAAAAGAATTTGCGTTCCAGAGCAGGTAAGAAAAGGGGAGGGTGTAGTATTGACTGTCTTTAAACAGAGAAGCATGGAGGAGTATAACCTTTCATTTCTATTTCTTTAACTAGTGAATGATTAAGGGAGTGGGACACAAAAGCAATTAAAAATGAAGGCTTACACAGGAATTGCTTATAGCTAATCAAATTGTTGTGGATACCCTCTTTGGTGTTTTCATTCTTCCTGTGATTTGTTAGGGGAAAATACCTTGTTGCAGCGAAGAGCATTCATTTTGGAAATTGTTTTCTGGCAGTCAACACATGAGGTTAAACCACAGCCTCTGATGCAGGCACAGAGGCCTCTTATCTTCTACAAAATAACAACATTTATCCAAGGTAGTTGCTTGAAAGCCTTTTAGTAAGGCCACTGATTATCAGACAGAATCAGCCATCTCTATGAAATTAATCATCTCATCCCAATGTAAATGTCAAAAGTACATTACAGGGAGTGTCCTATAAGGCTGAAAAATTGGAAAGCACTGATGTATGAATTGTGTACTAAAAGGGCTTTCCATTCACTCATTAGAGAGGAAGGGTGTGATCTGATTCTGGCTGGACAATTTTCTGTCTTTGCCCAGTTTTTTGAGCTCCTGCTGATATTGTCTTATGGCCAGAAAGAGAAGTAGTGAATGCAGCTCAACATCTTCCTTCCTGTGAATTGTCAGTACTAATTCTGCAGTTATTAACTTCCAATATCCTAATGGAATACAAGTTTAAGAGGGTTTGAAGTTGAATGAATGGAGAGAACAATTCTGTTTTTAATACCTTTCAGTCCAAGGAAATAAACAAAATAGTGTCCAGGCTCATAGGGAGTGTGAATGGGAATTTTCAGAGATAATTCTTAGAATGAAACTGCACAGACACAGTTAGAACTGTTAATGCATATTATACTAAGACAGGGTATATCCACTCCTATTACTAGCCTGGCTAATTTGACCATACTGTGCCTTCATAATTAAGAACAATGGGTGATCCCAGGAAATCAACTATCTCTGGTTTAAAAGAATAATGAAAATACAACCTAAGGCAATGCCAAAAACAATCTTCCCCCAAAAAAAACAATCTTCCCCCAAAAAAGCAAACCAATCCAAGAGAAAAATTTTGGAGATTTCTACACTGACCTCATTGAATTCAATTTAGTAATATTGTTCATGCTAATTATATGCTAAAATTAAAGACCAAAAGAGTGAATGAGTGCAGGTTGATACTAATTTTAAAAAAAATAGTAGTCTCCATCAAGTGAAAACTTACTTGGTCTTTTCCAGTGACTGACAGAAGATACTTTACAGAACTGCATATTAATGATAAACCCTTGAGAGTTTGGTGCAGTTGCCCATCTGGATTTTAACTAATTTATGGGCTATCCTGACAGTCTTTAATATTACATTACCTTCTAAGATCATCATTTAGAAATCTAAAACTAGTCTCCAATGTCTTGGATAGCAAAGCTATTAAAAATTTAATAAAATGAAATACATATATAATAGAATTAAAAAATCTATATCTCACATTAATGCAACAACACTTTGTAAGAATGTGGAATATAATCACATTTAAAATAAATTAAGAAATACATACTCAGTAAGGTGTCTTACAATTTTAAAAGAATTTACTCTAGACCATGCAGTTTACAAATATAAATTATTCAGTGACATCTCATTAAAAGACACAGCAGAATTGATTTCTCATTAACAAAAAATAGCCTAACACCTGGAATACCCCTCTCTGTGGGTATAGAATGCCACCTGACTTCTACAAGCCCTAGGCACAGGAGTACTTTCATTGTTTCCAGCTAATTTTCCCATGAATTTCTGTTAATTTGTTGGAGACTAATTTTGCTGATACTTTGATGTTCCAGTCTTACACAGACCACCTCAAATTCTTGATTTTGTTTTCTTTCTTATTCTGGTCTTCAAATCTGAAAGCATTTTGATGATGCAATGACCAATGATCAAATATCTTGTAGCTATTTCATCTTTTTCAGACACTCCAGCCATCACAGAAAAAAAAATTAGCACACTGAATCTTCCCAATAAAGAGATTTCTATGTATAGATATGTTTAGCTCCTTTTGGTGTTATCATGAATATGATAAAACAGATTAATTTCCTCTTGTATAAGTTACCACACCATGCCTGTTTATTTCCTGAGTTAAAATAGAGACTTTCTTCTGGAAAACCATCTCTTTACATGCTACATGTTGATATCAGCTACCAAAGATGATATTTACAGCACTACTGGAAACTCATTCCTTCCTCAAGTTCCCAGCATTGACTTGAATTACAGTCGCTACCATTGCTGATTTGCAACACTACTTTATTTTAGACTTAATGTTTCTCTTAAAAGCAAGTTTCTTCCTTCACTTGCATTTACTTTAGACCTGAAAAAAACCCCTATGAACATGCAAGGCAAGCTCTGGACAATGAAAAGAACTTACAAAGGTCTAAAACATCAGTTCAGAGTGTCTCTGACATTGACCTTGTGGAGAGAGACGAAAAGCATTGCAAGGACTCTGCGACCCACAGATAATTCAGCTGTCACTGATGAAGGCATCCCATGGTCTGGTGGACCAGAAGTATTTGTTACCATCAGAGAAAGGAAGAATGTCTGTAAAACACTCTGATTCTCAAATATTGTCCTCCAGAGAGTGAATCCTTCCTGGGACATTGACTTCAGTTTTATCTAGGAAATTTAAGGATTCTTTTGATATGTAAGAGCATGTGTCTGATTTCAGTGCCAATTTAGGAACTATCTTTATGCACAGCCTTGCTCTAGCTATTTGGTATCAATAAGAACACTGGAATGATCTCCACCTTCCTTAGGAACAAAATCTAATGAGAAAAAAGTATTTTTAAGTGATCCTTTTTTTAATTCCTGTCTGCTTAGTCTCTCAGAAATGCAGATGAATTCTCATAAACCTACATCATAGCATGTTGCAAACCATACATTATCCAAGTGTTTTGGTGCAAGTAACAATCACCTTTTGATTTCTGCTTTCCTTAGACAATCTCCTTATAACAGGAGCCTTTTCATTTCTTCATTATTACTTGATAACTTCCAATTATAAAAGCATTATTTAAACAATGTGTTTGATGATCCCACAATGAAAATTGCACTGAGAAATTTCCATGGAAACGATATACAACATAATAATAGCTGAAACAGTGTTGAGCTGTGCTTTTGCTCTGCAATAAAATACCAGATGCACCTATGATGAGAAGCCTTAAAATCCTTTAAATGATCTTATATATAATATTTTTTGTGCCCAGATTTTCATATTTCTGACACAACAAAGACCTATGGTAAAGCCCATCAATAATTATAGCTGTGTAATAGCAGGAGATACAGGTTCTGTAGCCAGATTTAATATATTTCAGGCCAAAAAATTTACATCTTCTAAAGCACACAATGCTACTTCATTCATTCATGTCTATTTCTAGTGAAACGCAGATCCTGCTGTGGATATCTGTATTGTGGTCAAATCAGATGCAGATATCCTACTAAGCTATGGTCTTGCTTTCAAGATAAATGATAAGAAACACGTTTCCTAGAAGAACACCCCCATATCTACCTCCTCTAAAAACTCCTTGGGGCTCATTGGAAGGAAGAAATGGTATAGCTTCCCTCATTACTCCCTCCCTATCCTTGCAAAAAAAAAATAAAAATACAAAAACCCAAAACACCTTACTTTTGCTGTCTAAGAATTAGTTCAAGTGTCTAGGCTGGTAGATGGATCTGTTGATTGTGGCTCTTCAGTCTGGTTTCTGCAAAACAATCCTGTTTAAACAAACATCTTAATCATAGTTTCATCCTGAATCATGTTTCTCCTGATATCATTAGTATATGTGTGTGTGAGAATATATATGCATATATATATATAAGATGAACATACATATCTATACATGTATTTATATCATATGAACATGCACACATCTTTTAGATCAATTATATTTGACTTAGGCCACTGTTCCAAATTTTCTTCTGTGACAGTACTGGCAAGAAATTTGAATTTTTCCTGCAAAAGAAAAATTTCCCAGTACTCAAACTAACCCAGGTCCTTCTACAAAGCAACAAATATCCTTATGATATTAGTAAAGTAGTGAGAGCTGGCTATGCAGATGTACCTAAAGGCTTTGCTTAACAGATCCCAAAGGCACTGAATCTTCTGATTTCCACCAAAACCAAGTAACAGCATTTCTGTAAATAGGACATTCTCTGACACAAGACTGAGTATTTTTCCTATGGTTTGCATGATCACTTGCTAAATCTGTTATGACAAGCTACTTATCTCAGTCCAAAGCTTTAAGACCTTTGGATCATTTCCCTAACAAAACACATATGGTGGTAAATCTAGCACACCTAGCAGGCATTTTATAGCACATCAGAAAAAAATTATAGCATGTTAATTTCACAAGTGCTGCTTTTATTTCAACCCAGTATCCTAATTGGCCAACTAAGACAGGTGTGTGGCTGCTTTGCATCTACAGAGTGACACAGGGAAGCCTGGGCCAACATATTTATGTGCCTAAAATAAGTGGCCTAATTTTCAGAAATGCACAGCACCAACACCTCCTACCAATGGAAATGAGACTTGTAGTTTCAGCACTTTTTAAAATGAAAAATTAATGTGAAACAGAAACTACTTTGCCAATATAGGGAGATTCTGATTCAGGTAGCATGATCTTAGTTGGAAATAGATTGATATAACTTTTTAAATGCCATTTTTCATCTGTGATTCAGAATACACGTGGAACCTTATCTGTTTTGCTATTTTATGGCATTTCATGTTCTCTTCCAGTTGAGTCTGCAAGTTTCAAATTATTGGCTGACTAGTAAAGATCTGTATTTATCATATCAATAAATCTTTTCGGTAACTTGTGCCTTCAAACCAGAGGTGCTAAGAAACTATAGAAATGCAATTTTTTCAACTGATCTGATTTCTTAGAGCAAAGTTATTTCTTCCCAGCCTGAGTCAGGCTTTTTTGTGTGTGTAGAATGTGTTCTGCCTCAGACTTTCATATTGACCTTTAAAATTCTGGGAGGCAGAACTGTGTCAAAAATATACTGCACTCTTTGAGAGCTGTTCATTTCAGCATGCCAGATTAGAATCCCATTGCACTTTGGGCACAAAGTGGAGCCAGTTGGAGGCATCTCTCCCTGCTGCCATAAGCCTCTTGTTTCACAGGTCTGCATAATTTGCAGAAAATAATGTTATATTCTCTAGGATGGAACATTTTATTTGAAAGTGCTGTTGTTGGCTTTATCTGCCCAGTGGGGAAACAGTCCCTTTCCAGCTTTCAACCACAGGCAAAATTTTAGAGCACTGGAAGGAAAGGTATATGTTTATAGAGAGAGATATACCAATGCATCTTAGCTTTTATCTCTGGCATAAATACATGGTTTCCACAACTGCGGTATCTCAGAAGCTTTTATGGTTTCCCCCTCATGTAACAGTGGCCAAAGTGGCAATTTTTACTATTTTATTTACAGAAATCTGAAACACAGAGAGAGGTATTAAAGGTCATCCAAGAAGTGAAAAGAGAAGTAAAGAATTAAACTGGAGCTCCTGGCTTGCAGGCTGGTTTTTTACTTCCCTTTCTTCTTTAGAAATAGAGGTGCTTATATGAACCCAATATGAGAGAGATCTAATTTTCTTTGAGTTCAGATAAGTCTTACTCATACTAGCATAACCAAGTCCATTGGGTTAAAATCGGTGTTCTATTTTTTAAGACCTTAAATCATGGAATCATATAAAAAGTCAAGATGGAAGGAATATCTGGAGGTCATTTCATCCCACCTCTGCTCAAAGATGGGCCAACTTCAAAGTTATACTAAGTTGCAATAGGTGGCAATACAAACTGTTAAGTCGATTTGTTGAAACAGATTTAATGAGAGTGGCTATACCTTATATATGGAGAAGGGCTAAGCCTGTGATTTCTTGGGAAGACTCATTCAGCTTTGGAACATCTGATAAGAATTTCAGAAGTTCCTCCTACATGACTCAAAATGGAAAAAACTCCCTTTGTCAGGTGTACAAGAGGTTATTTGTTCTGATCAACCTTCAGCAAGATCCAGTTTCACTTGTGCTTTCACAGTGAGTAAAGGCTGTCCCAGAAGACCTCATGGGCACCATATGATGTAATGTTTTGGTAGAAATGTAAATGAGTGATTGCTCCCACCTGAGATCAACCATATATTGCTAGGTGACCTGGTAAGACACGAGTACAAATTTCATGAGCATAGATTGCAACGTGGCTTCCTTCTATACAACTTCTTTTAAGTGAGCAAAGACAGCTTTGGCCCTTCAGTGATCTGTAAACTTCGATGTCTATAATCCCCCTAAGTTATTTATCCCCCCTATGTCATTTATCTCAATGTTACAGATTCTGAGGCAGTGGGATCTTCCCACCACAGAGGAACTTGTTTGCACTAAGACACCAAGAGTGACAACAAAAGGTCCATTTTTGTGAAAAGGATAGCTGCAAGTGCATAAAGCAGGGTGAGAGGTAACAGAGGACGGTTATATTATCATATTTATTAATTGACAGGAGGGTATTGAGAAATTGGTGGATAAACAAAAAGCTGGAGAGGAATCTATTGAAGAACTGACAGCACAGAATTACTTCTTTTTAATTGTTTAGGGTCAAAAAAACCATTATGGATCCTGAGTGTAAATAGCATGGCTTCCTTTTCATTTAGCATGGGGTTTTTGCTTTCACATTTTTTTACTATCTGAAACTTTAAATTTTAATTCAGGTATTTCAGTGGGGAAAAATACTTTGCTTTCAAAGTACCATTATCCCCATCATCTTCATAAAAGTCAAAGTATAATTTAAAAAAGCCTTTAATAGGAAAAATTAAAATAGCAAAAAGTTTTTTAAAAAAAAGATCAGATCTGTAAAATTATTTTATCTTTACACTATGAGCACATGCATAATTTGTTAAATTTATAAAAGGGGAACACAACACTATTTATAGTGTCCCTTTTTTTTACAGAAGCATTTAAGAAATTGGGGAGAATGCTGGTTTTTATGCCTAACACTAACTTTTAGTGGCTAGCAAACTGTACTGATGTGCACATCTGTGAATATATAAGCCACATTGTCTAATGGAGAATCGTAGTTCAAGTGAAATACCAGAAGGGATCATTTTCTTACACATTTTTTATATATTTCTATGAACATAGACCCCTTGAAGTCTACAGAGGCACTAAAAGAGAATAAAGTGACAGGAAACTTGTATCTTCCCTTCTGTTGTCGAGACAGCTGTTTAAATTGAAGTGTGCAAATATTAGTAAATAAATCTCCAGCAAAATTGCCCTTCCTGGAAAAAAAAAATACTTGAAGGGACACTCATTTTAAATATGCATTTCTCCAACCTGATAATTGATTGTTGAATTTCAGGAAAGTAGGGGTAAAACTTCATACACTGGATGTGGACTCTGTATGAGTTACACGATTGACCTCTTCAACCTTTTTACTATTTGCAGTGTGTTTTCTCTAATTTCCTGTTCTCCCCTGGAAGAGATCAGAAGGTGTAATTTTAAAAATTAATCTAAAAGTTTCATACAGTCTGAATATTTCATTACAACTTTATGAGGGTACTGAGTAGTGCTCCTACCTAGGGTAATACTACCTGATTTTAACCATCAAATCGTACACATTCACTGGAAGCTGAAGGTAAAGTTCACCCAAAGGGCTCTACATTGCCTCAGGAGAGAAAAACTTCACATTGCTCTGACCTGAGAGTTAAAGAGAGGTAAAATGAACCCAACTTTTCTGTTCTTTTTCTGTCCACTGGCTACTGAGGTTTCCTGGTGGATGAGTTTAGGCTGGATGTCTAAAGGGAGAAAATCTTGGAGCCAAATGAACTTTGAAGTCACTATAACCCTATCAGCATTCACCCCTGGACAGTGAAGTATGGATTCTTTAAGATAACAAGAGTAGCAGCTTGAAATCTTGCTTGAAATCCTTCATATTCCTTGACACTAGATCAGCTGACTACCTGTGTGAAATCCGAACAGATTTACACAGTACAATCACACACAGGTCTTCGTAAGGTCAGTGACTCAAACTGGAACGCAATATGTTTCTAAACTTCTTAAAACAGGTAATGATCTCTCAAAGAACAGCACCCAGTCCAGAAAGAGCATCCAGCAACTCTCTTTTTTGTACAGCTGATATATCTGAAGCAAAAATAGAATGAGAAAACAATGGAAAATACAATGTTAAAATTCCATGTTAAAATTCAGTGCGTCATTGTTCAAGCCAGAGGCAAGTAATGTCATATTCAAATAACCAGAGATTTTCATTTGGACACTGAATAGAATATATGACTTTAATTTTGGATCCTGCCTGATTCTAGAGATACTTATATATGCATTTCTACATCTATCATAGAGCGGCAGACGTGCACATATGCAGTTCAAGTTCCAAGATCAAGGAGTGGTTTCTGGGTGTGATGCCATAAATCCTTTCCCCAAGTAAAGCAGAACAACTAATCACACAAGTCAAGATTTACTCTGCAGAGTCAAGGGTTGCTGTATTTAGCTCTTATTCTCATTTGACAATGCCATGATTTGATGAGTTGATTTAGTCTGCATAAATATTAATTTTCAATTTACCATTTAAATAGATGAACCAGATTGTAATTTTCAGTTTTACTTGTAAAATTATTTTTTTAAATATGTTTGCATTCATGGCTTTTTCCTGCTTTAATTAAGGGAAGTTAAAATTAAAAAAAAAAAATAAATACCACAGTTAGTATGGCAACGGGAAAATATGAAGGGTTTTGAAATAAGGCAAATCACTAAATGTAAAGACCCTAACTAGTAATAATCCCAAGCAGTTAAATGGTGTATTCACCAAACTCTATAGCTCAAGGTGTTGTATAATGGAGGTAAGCAGCATTTCACCATTTCAAACAGACCTCTGAAGTCTTTATAAATGATGATGAAAAGCCTGCTCTCTTTGCTGATTTGGTTTTTTTTTCCCTCTGGGGACTCTATAATTGTAATCGTGGAATTGCACTCTCCTCTATTATGCAAAGCTTCTCTTAGGTACAATGTGGGCACAAGGTGCTCTAGAGAGCTAAGCTATTGTTGATGGCAAACCTGTTCTATTTTAAACCCCACGTTAAATCACTTCTTGCTTTTCTGATTACTTACTTCACACAAAACCAATTTTGAAACCCATATAAAGTTGTTGTGCCTCTGGGGTTTGGAAGTTGGCTTTCTTTGGTTCTCATAAGCTAATGGCCCTTAGTCACTTCTGTTCATAAGACTGGGTTGCCTAATTGACTGCGGGCCGTACTGAGACTTCCAGTAATGTCTGCCAAATTTAGCTTTTGTGAATTCTCCCGTCTGTTGACTGTGCATAGAACCGAATTCGCGGCTCCGCTGGATTGTGGGTGGCCAGAATGACTCACCAGCCTCCCCACCACCCATGCCACAGCAGTCACTGAGGCTCAGATCAGGACCAACAACAGATAGTGGGAACATCTCTGCTGCAAATGGAACTGTGAGCGTTGCATAAGCATATGGGCACTCATGCACTTCTACAATATGAAGTCCTATGTTTCTGGTCTCAGCAAGCTTTGCTTAGCTGGGATAAGAAAAGTCAAGTAAACATCAGAAGAGGTTGCCTGAGAACTTGAGCTTTCTCCATCTTTAGGGATTTGTAAACCCAAATTAGAGAGGTGCATGTTATCAATGGTGTCGGAGTAGCTGGTACCACCAGAAGGCAAGTGCTATCCTATGCTGGGAGACATGGAAGATCCTTTCCAGTCTCTAATTCTAGTGCCATTCACAAGAGTTCCCAGACCATGAGAGGAGCTTATTTAGTCCATGTCCTCTTTTTGTTTCCTACAGTTATCGCTTGCAGCAATGACATTCTCCAAAGTCAGAGAAGAGGTACCCTTAGGCGTTTTTGAAAACCACTTCTACAGCACACACCTAAGCCCTGATTAGAGTATCGACTCGTTTCTTACAGAATCAGTTTCAACATTTCCTCAACACAATTACTTTCCTTAAGCTGTATCAGGCAGTCTCTATACTGTGTTTCAAATGTTGTTCCAGTGAAGCTGAAATCAATGGGACAGTTTAAGAATATGGGTCTGTCTGATTTGTATATAGATGTATTTTAACCTAGTTCATTGCCCTTTCTTGATATTTCCATATTAGATTGTCAATCAAGATTTTGGCAAATCACTTTAACTGAAAAAAAGTAAAAATAAAGTATTGCCAGATATATAGTCTTCAAAATTTTCAGGTTTAAGAATTCCATTAACTCATTATATTATAGCATTGACACTGAATCTCGCTTAAAAGTCAACATAACAATTTCCACATCAAAAACTTAATAAAATCCAAATTAACTTAGTTTCATTGTTGCTGAAAGACATTTGCTCAAGTGCTCAGAGTGAAAAAAATACTAAATAATGAAAGGTTTCTTCTGTATTTCTTGCTTTATTCCTCTTCATATATTATCTGATACTGAGAGAAGGATGTTTATGTCTTATCCTGATGGTTCCTTGTAATTTGCAAAATTTTTGAACTTTTTAGGAATAGAGTTTGGAAGAGAGAATAAGTTTAGGGGTCAGTCCTACCCTATTTGTAGAAATCTCTTCTAAAATGTGGGCCATAGTGTAGAGAGAATTCAGTTGTCACTGCTTTTAATTAAAGCCTAAGGAAAACATCTATGGTAATTCGAACTTCAAAGACCTTTGTCACATTGAGACTACATCATTTTCATAAGAGTGAAGATAACCTCTCACAAGCAAGCAGAGATTTTGTATTCTCAGTTCATAGGTAAGCTTACAATACACTAGTCTGTCAGTGAACTCAAATATAAATATCATTCTGTTTAAAGGTGGGAGGCTTTTATCTTAAATTTAACAAAAATTCAAACATTTTTAAGAGTTCCTGGAGGTACAATACCACTTCATCTCTTCAGGAGAAGATATGATATAAAGATCATATAATTTAAGTCAAACATTTTCTGAAATTATGGTTTTTCCTCCAGCTGAGCCATGCCAATAAACACTAAAAAATAGTACCCCTATTTTTATGGAGACATGGAGAGTAACTTGTATCCTTTAGTACAGAACCAAAAAATATTATGATCTAACATAACAGAAAGAGATCATTGCTGTTTTGGGTTCAGAAGATTTACTTGTTCAACTCCATTCTGACTTGCCTGACCTTCAGTGGTTTAAGGTTTGGTAGCTTTGCATTCCCTATACCCAATTTTTAACTATCGAAGTGTGTGGTTTTGTTTGTTTGTTTTACAAATGAATAGAGTGACACCACTAAACATCATCTTTCTAATGTTAGAAATGTCAAGGTGAGTAATCTAAAAGAGACAGATCCCTCTACACTTACCAGATACTGTACTATGTCCTTACCAACATTTTGAAAGCTATCAATGTTCAGTCAACTACTGTGCTCCTGTTCCAAAGCTGATTCATCTCCATACAGCTCAGAACATGAGCCATCCATTTTCTGTCATGTATATATATCATGTAAATGACAAATTCCCCTTTTTCTCCCTGGGCCAAAGCAAACAAATAATGTCTGAAAAGCAGTAGTGCACAGGTTCTAAGTCAGAAGAATATGATACCAGAGCAATCTCATTATAGTGTGCAGACTGCAGTTGTGAATGAAGATGATCCCTTCTGGTAACAGAAGAGTTCCCCCATGCTGTCTTATGGATTGTTCTGCATCCATAGACTATTAGATAGCAGAATGGAACCTCAGGGCCTGTCAGCTGTTATTACAAACTAATCCCCAATTAGCATCTTTATTCAGTTGTAAGAATAATGAAAAAAAAATCAAGATAAAATAACCACCAAATGGAAAAACAAGTTCACTTTAATTAAAATGTAATAGCATTTGTGATTTTAGTTTTAAACTGAGAGGGGAAATTCAATAGACATTTATTTTATTTGGGAACTTCAGAAAGGTAATTAAATGCACTAATTTGTTTTGAGCCTTCCCTGATGATCTCTTAAAGTCAGGGCATGGTCTGTACTGGTACTATCATCAGATTGATTTAAAAATATTTGTGTAACTAGCATGTGTTCCCAGAATTCTGATCACAGCATCAAGTAGGCAGAAGCTTTTGGAAATGCGTTCAGTGTGTAAGACTGCGGGGTTCCAAGTTTACTGATATTCTTTGCTTTTGCTGGTATGAACTTTGGGATTTCCGCTTTCCAACATCTTTTGTTCAAGCTTTAGTGTCCTTGGTATTCAAGACAGGCTGTTAACCTAAGAACCTCATTTGCAGAAAATTGCGAAAACCAGCCTTCTTTGTTTCTTTAGGATTTTTTTTACTGATCAAACTTCTATTACTCTGAAAGTTTCATGTCCAGAAACCGGAGTAACTTAGTGGTGATATAACACCTACATATATATATATACAAAAATATATTATTATATATAAAATAATATCTGATAACAATATTATATCTTTGAATACTTCTTATAATATACTGTCATATTACATGTAGGTACACACAAACTATATGGTCAAATACGTGTTTGTAACATAATCTCCTGTCTGGTGTTTTGTAGCATCGCCTAAGACAAGGTTCATCCAGGGGACGTGAAATCTGAGGAGCAATTCACAAATTTCTGTGTACATTAATTTATATTGTTTTGGGGTTGGCAGCTGATGGCGTACTGACACTTTCACATAGGCTCAATATTTATTTGTGCTGTGTGGTTGGTATGTGGTTGGAATTCATCTCACTACATTTAAAATTCATATTGTGTATTAAAGGCAGCCATCACAGGCTCCTTTAATATGAGAGATGGAGAGAGAAGAGACTCGCGTTTTGAAGGTGCTATTGGCCTTATTCAAATGATCAGATAAATCAGATACTCATAATCTCTTTATCTCTTCACTGAAATTTCAGGGTGATTTGCTCAATAGATGAGCTCACAAGGTGAGCTAGGCCCACTCCTTTTGTTTAATATGGGAGCTGATCCTTCCTCATTGCCAGTGTAAGACTTCATTCAAAACCTTTTCTATAAACTCCTGGAAAAATGATAAAAGTAATCACCATAACAATTGTACCGAGATCCTTAGCTGTAATTAGAAATCTGACTTCCATTGACCTGGCATTGATAATCTTTTGGAAACCACTATATACATAGGAAAATGATCTCCAGGGAATCAGATTTTTTTTATTTAATGTTTTTTGACACCACTCACTCAGTTCTCTGGTATGCTGTCACAACTGTGGTGATGCAGACTGCCTTCTGTTGGTCTCCTTGGTAATTAGTTTTTGAAGGTTAATCCCACTAGGCATTCCCTGTGTCAGCTTGGAGTTTAATGATTTTCTGAGCTCTAAAGCACTATCTGCTGGAGATAAAATATTGCACAAAATTTAGGTCTGTCTGATCCTCCAGCATGCTCACATGATCAAATTCAGATAGCCAACCCATCAGGTTGGCACAGATAAGGCATCTCTGTTTTCCCTGTCACAGGCTCTTTTCTGGCACACAGGGAGCCATAATGTAACCTGTGTATCCAGCCACTTTTCTGTCACTCTGGTAAAATGAACACATATGTATTTACATCTCAGTCAGAGAAGAATGCCTGCTAATGGAGATTCTGCTCAAAGTTAAACCTTGACCTCTAGCAAGACCTGAAATTTATTTGGAAACAAACCTCAACTCCTAAAGTGCCTAGGCTATGACTATTTGGCTGTGGGGACTGAAACAAGTGACAAAGATCTTTGAAGGTTCTTATGCTCTTCTAGATGATGTCTTCTCTTGGCCATTGCTTCAGACAGGACTGCTGGTCTGATCCAATGTGACTACCTCAATAGCAAGAGACCATAAGAGTGACACCATCACATTTCCCCATACTAATATCTCTCCTTTTATTTGTGCAGGGATTGTAACTCAAAACCAGGTGAACAATAAGGGGCTAACACAATATGCAGTGTGCATACAGTGACCAAAACTAGTCCAGAAACAACATGAAGAAACCTTGTGGCAACTGGAACTTAATGCATTCTTGGTGCACAATGATCTCGAATGAATTAATTTTAGACAACTTCAGTCCTATAGAATTTTATAGAATTATAGAATCATCGAATATACTGAATTGAAAGGGACCCATCAGGATCATCTTGAGCTGTCCTGGCCCTGTGCAGGACACCCCAAGAACTGCACATTTAGACAAATAGGGTGGGGTTCATCCAACTAAAAATGAGTATCCGTCTCTGAGAATGTCACTCTTATTTTCTTTTATAGACATCCCTGGAAAAACAGGTATTTTTAGGGGAACAGTTCCTCTCACCTCTAATCTGACACCTAATTGAGATCAGATGAATCATGTCCCTAGTTTTCATACTTTCAGTGGAGAGAGGAAGGCACCTTAGAAAAGGAGTCATCCTACCTATGCTAAAGGCCTTTGTAAGGATTGAGTAACCTTTATCCTAGAGCTGTCTTTTCCATGTGTAAACCTTTCCTTGATAACTGACAAGCTTATATGAGACTCCAGACATAAAAAAATCCATCCATCAGGATTGCACACATTATACATATGATTTTTAAGAGAAAGAAGAAATTCCTCATGCAGTAGTAAGTTTTCCTTCTGGAGTGAAGATTGAGTTAGCTTATCCCTGTGGTACTGAAGTTATGCAACATGGTTAAATTTCTGACACTTCTAACACAGAAGGAATCTTTGCAGATATATTTTCTTTAATGCACAAGTACCTGCTTGGTGAAGACCAATGTAATTTTGCTGGGGCTCACCTTCTTTTCCATTAGGGCTAATGACAACTATTGGGAGATATCTGTAGGATGCTCTGGCTCTGGAGATGCAGAGATTTTCTTATCTATTCCCTTTCACTTATTGTAGATCAGCAGGAGAGTGCATGGGTCATTAGTTTTTAAGAAGGGCGGTGCAGGATATAAGGAAAAAAAGGAAGAAAAGAACATTGAAGTAATTTAATGAGAGCTTCAATTAAAGTACATAAGTCTCTTCTAGGTATATTTTTACTGGTTGAAACATGCTTATTGAATATATAACCATGTAGAATTTTACCCTAGAAGTAAAAAAAAAAAAACTTATATGTTTCCATGGAAGGATGGTTTAGTGCAAGTTCTCCTTCTTTCCTTGGCTCCAGCTGGATTGGTTGCCTTTGTCTCATGGAGTCAGGTGAGCAGCCTGGGATAAGTTGTTCAGTGAATGCCTAGGGAGAGCTCCTGGACAGATGAAAAGCTGGTCAAGTATCCTCAGCCTAGGGAGATTAGAAACACAAATCTACACAGAGCATTGGTTTGAAAGCTCCTGAATGAGAGTAAATTGAAACTATATCCCCTGTGCTGACTTTCAGCACAGCTATGTGATATGGAAGCTAAATGTCTGAAAGGAATACTGTGAAAATCCTGAAGCTGATGGGATGTGGTCCATGAAGAGCACATGTTGTGAACATTGCAGTTTCTCCTCTGCTTGGCCTTCCAAGACAGAGGCCTTGCTTTACAGGGTGCTGAGAAATTTCAGCTCCCACAGTTGCAGCCAAGGGTGCACCAAAATCATGTACCAGACATAATTAGGTACAAAAATAGGGTTTATGTGAGCTTACAGAAGTTGTGAGTCTTGTTACTGTTCTTCTCAGAGATGGGAAGAAACTTACTTTGGGATGATTAGGTGAATAAGGATATGTACAAGATGGGTACAGAGATTCTCACTATCTGAATGTCTGAATGCATATCTTAAATATACAGGTCTAAATTCATGACCTGCGCACTATAGATATGGAGAACCCATATCTGAATCCTTAAAACTAATTATATCTTTCTTTCCTTTATTGTAGAATCATAGAAAAATTTCGGTTGCAAAGGACCTTTAAAGATCCTGTACTCCAATGCCCCTGCAATGAGGTAGACCAGGTCTTTTAGAGCCCTGTACAACCTGACCTGGAACATTTCCAGGGATAGGGCATCCACCACTTCTCTGGGAAACCTGTGCCAGTGTTTCACCCACTTCTTAGGGAAAAAATTCTTCCCTATATCTAATCTAAATCTATCCTCCTTTAGTTTAAAATCATTGCCTCTTGTCCTATCACAACAGGCCTTGTTCTGATCTTTCTTATATACTCCCTTTAAGTATTGAAAAACTACAATAAAAATTCCCGAAAGCCTTCTCTTCTCCAGGTTTAACAATCTCATTTCTCTCAGACTTTCCTCATAAGAGGTGCTTCAGCCTTATGATCATCCTCATTGTGCTCCTCTCGACTCACTATGACAGGTCTATGTCTTTCCTGTGCTGGGGACCCCAAACTTGAATGGAGAATACCAGGTGGAGCCTCTGAGAAGAAGAGTAGAGGGGCAGAATCACCTCTCTCAACCTGTTGCCCACGTGTCCTGTGATGAAGCACTCAGAATACAGGTGGCTTTCTGCATTGTGAGAACACGTTCCCATCTCATGTCCAGTTTTTCATCTCCCAATTCCTTCTCAACAGAGCTGCTTTCCATCCCTTTATCCCTCAGTCTGTATTGATACCAGGTGTTGCTCTGAATGAGGTGCGAGACCTCACACTTGGTCTTGTTGAATCTCATGAGGTTCCCATGGACCCCCCTCTTGAACTTGCCCAGGTCCCTCTGGATAGCATCATGCCTCCCAGGCATGTCAACTCCATCACTCATCTCAGTGTCATCTGCAAACTTGCTGAGGGTGTATCCAATCCCTCTGTCTGTGTCATTGATAAAGATATTGTTTAGCCTGGAGAAGAGAAGGCTCCAGGGAGACCTTATGCCACCTTCCAGTACCTACAGGGGACTAAAAGAGAGCTGGAGAGGGACTTTGTACAAGGACTTGGAGTGATAGGACAAGGGGAAATTATTTCAAATGAAAGAGGGCAGGTTTAGATTAGAAGGAAATCTTTTACTGTGAGGGTTGTGAATTACCAGAACTGGTTGCCCAGAGATGTAGTGGATGTCCCAGCCCTGGAAGTGTTCAAGGCTGGATTGGATGAGGCTTTGGATGACCTGATTTGGTGGAAAATGCCCCTCCCATGGCAGTGGGGTTGAAACTTGAGAGATGATCTTTAAGGTCCCTTTCAGCCTCAACTAGTTTATGAATCTATGATATTAAATTGTGCTGGTTCCAATACAGAAACCTGGTAGAGTTGTTGACCACTGTGCTCTGGACACTGCCATCCAGCCAATTCTTAGCCACTGAACGGGTCACCCATCAAATCCATATTGCTCCAAGAGTGTTTTAGGGAGCCTGTGCCAAAGGCCTTCCAGAAATCCAAATAGAAACCATTCCTAGATCACCCCTATCCTCTTTATTGTCTTTGTATTTCCACTTCAGAATATTTCTTTTTCAAGAATTATGGCCCAGTGATGTGAATTTGAACATAATAGCAAAAATCTTATTAAGTAGGAATAATAGCCGAGTAATTTTCTTAACAAACTTACAAAAATGCTGTGAGCTTTTGCTATTAAAGTGATTATAGGATGCATTTAAGGTATTCATTTTCTGTGTTTTTCTTCAATTGCATTAATTTTGATTTTGAATACCTATTAATTGGATAATTAAAGTTTTCCAAAGAAAATATTATTTCATCAAATACCATTTTCTTAAGCAACTCTTATTTTACATTTATCAAAAAGCATTGTTATTCCATGAATGGTTAAGAGAAAATTTCTGATTAAATTGAGGAATAAAAGCCACAGATTTTTATGATGCAACACCTATTGACTTCAGCAAGCTTTGAATTGAATCCAAAAACCAGAAGGAGGAAATATAGTAATTCAAAATGTCTCTGACTAAGCAGTTACAGTTCTGTTTATGTCATTAGAAACACTGCCACATGTTTCCCAGTTTGTGATATGGTCACATGGGAGAAAACTACACCAGGGTGGGCCAGGGTGGGGGTGTTTATTCTTTTCTTTTTTAACCTATGTATATGGTAGGGTCAAAATGAGATCAAATAGAAAAAAGATATTTATTGAAGATAATTTAGACTAATATAAATCTTCTTTTCTCAGATATATATTTAGAAGAATATACAAAAATGAGAAAAAAATCAAAAAGCTAAAGAAAAAACATTTTCAAGTTTATTTCATGGAAAATTCCTAGGTTAAATGAATGGGAAATTAAAAAAAGAAACCATCTTTGAAGGCAGAAAGAAATTTCGTTTCTACAATTCCATTATGTAAATTTTAGTATAAATTTTTTTTAATAAATTTTTGATTCAGATATTTTTCACATGCAGTTGTTACAGTTTTCCAATAATGAGATTCAGAATGATGTGTCTAACTGAGACAGACATGACTTCTCAGTCAAAATGGCATATAACTTCAAAATCAACTCAATGGAAGCTGTTTTGATCTAAGTTTCTGCATAAAGATTTTCAGTGTTGACTTTGTTTCATCTCGATTTCTACTATTTCTTATCACAATGAAGGCATATGTCAGTTTAGATGTTCTAGTGGCTACCATAAAACCAACAAGGAAATTGAGTCAATCTTCATTCTGTCTTGGCAATTACAAGTAATAGACACCTGATTCCACCACCAAACTATCCTACATGTAGGTTATGTTCCTGAGCATGCTATAGAGTGTACATGATTTCAACTACTTTTCTAATTTGAATAAATTCCCTTTTCCCTCTGTGCCTGAAACAATAAATTCTGCAGGTTGAGTTTACATGGAAGATTTATATGTATTTGTAAATATTGAACATGTGAAATTAAACTGGTTTATGATGCTTTATCTAAAACTTACTCACTAATCTGCTCTTCAGAGAGAATGGGAATGTCTTCACTTTCCATCTTTAATTTGCTAAATTTCAGGAAACAATTTTCTCATCCAACCTATACATTAATTTCCATGCAAACATATTTTATACTAATTTTTATGTTTATCAAAACTAAAAATTTTCTTTTATTCGGTATATTGGCATTTCTACATTTCTATTTGGAAATCTAAATCAAAATTTAAGCTGTCATTATTTCCCATGAACCTGCATTTAAAAGATTCCATTGCATAATCCACCTCAAACATCAAAGTTGATTTAAAATAAAGTATAGTTTAGTACATACCACTGAAATAAATATGCAATGAAGGAAACAAATTGAAAACTTTTCTTCTCATATGATATTGAGACTACTAATAAATGAAAATGCTTTATCTTAATAATCTCATCCTTGTGGATTTTTTAAGTAGAAATTCAATGAAATTTTTATGAGGTAAAAACAAAACCTCATTACAAAGCTTTCATTGTGCCAAGTGTGATAACAGTACTCACAAAAGTAAATCCTAGCTCTGTTCATACTTTTTGTGTGCAATTCAGATAAAAGTTGAAGTTTCTTTTCCTCTGTAAGCAAAAGTTAAGCACCTGCCTCAACTACAGTTTTGGAGTGCACACTATAGTAGATTTCAGCCTTATGATCTCCTTTTTCTCACCTAACTAGTCATTTGAAAGCTGATAAGCCTAAGGTAATTGTCTAGCCTTCTTTTTAATCAACCAAGAAAGACAGGCATCCCCAAAGCATGATTTTTCTTGCTTATCTTAGAAACATAGGTGCAGAAATCTCGTTACCATGGGATGAGTTGCCTTTTCAGAAATACCTCTCTCCTTTGATTGCAAAAGAGCTTAAATAGTATGGTCAAATTAAATATGCTATTTCCAAATCACTCCAGCAAGATGAGGTTAATCCCCATACCCTTTACATGTGAGACAAAATAGTTTTCTAATATGCTATTTCTATGCTTAACTTCTGAACTCTGTGAGAAAATGGTAGGCTTTTGATAGGAACAAGATGGACCTTGAGTTTAGTCTTGAGATTTGGGCTTCTGAGGAACTTGTGACAAAAAGGAAGGCTCTGGTTCCTGGTTTGACAACAAGAAGGAAGCTCTTAGATGAGCCCCTGTAAGGATGCACTGCTATGTTTTGTTGGAGCAAGCCCAGAGAAGGGCCAGAAAGACCATTAGAGTGATGGAACTTCTCTCCTATGAGGAAAGGCAGAAAGATTTGGATTGTTCAACCTAGAGAAGGCTCCAGGAAGACCTTATTGCAGCCTTCCAAATCTAACTATTCTATGATTCTATCTTTTGTACAGCCCTAGATCTGATACATACTTAAAATTCAGCACAATTAGTAAATCCTTATGCTTCACATAGTTCTTGGAGGCATAAAAAGTGCATGGCAATTACAGTCAGTAAATCTCATTATAAATTGTATAATATGCATGAATTTCAACTATGTTATGATTCAAAGTTGTATTTTTGCTGGCACCTTTATACACAATTTTAGTTGAGCATCAGAGTCTAAAAAAATTAGGCTATACAACCTTTCATATTTGTTACTATAAGGTCTGAGTCTTGTTAATGGATTCTGGGAGTGGGGAGTGTTTTTTTCTTTCATTGGGATTTTTTTCCTCTCTTTTTTAAAAAATGCATGTATTAGAAATGTATGTTAAGTGTTTCTATTCCTGAAGCAATTACAACTTGCAAATGAGAATTCATGAAAGCTTTATTCTTTAGTTATTTCTTAGCCAAAGGGAGAAAATCAACCTTTGAATTGTTTAAGTGGCAGGGTATTTCAAGGGCTCATTGTTTTATTATTGACTTCTGAGCATACAGGTTGAAACAAAATTATCCAGATAAAACTCTTTAATATAAAATGTATAAAGGAATCTAAATCTCTGGAAGCCATAGGCTCTGACTGCTAATCACTTTGGGTAGTGTTGGCATCTTCTAGTTTTAGACATCTATATTGTTGGAATCTCTTTTTCTTTGTTAAGCCTACCTGAAGGGAGACAGTTAATCCAAATCAGATGAGATATGATTTGGGATTGTTTATTTCTCACCACTCTTTTTAAAGGGAATTGAAGTGAGTACTTCGATAACCTACATGCTCAGATGAAAGCCATCCTACACGTAGCACAGATGTAACAGAGAGATAAATGTTACCCACAGTGATGATTTCTAGCTTAGACTAGAATAAATTTTATTGGCACATTTTGAATGCATTATGGTCAGCATTATGATTTCATTTTGAAGACTGAAAAGCTCAGAGATAGCTCAGAGGAGTGGTATGTACAAAGGGGTAGACACTGGCAGAGCTGGGATTACAACTGGTGTCTTCTGGATCTCTACCCAGCTGTACTATTATTTGGGCAGAACCCAACAGAGGAAATATTAAAACATCTAAAAAATCTGACCCAAAGCAATTCTGTAAATGCTATCTGATTCATCTACAGGCACAATCCATTCTAAAGACCTTTTACCCTAACCTAGCCAGGACTTTGAAATGGAAGCCATGTATTTGCATATATGCAGTGATTTCTTCTTTTTAATAACCTTTAAAATCCCTAAAGTCACAACAGCAATTTAATATTAATTACAAATTAATTTGTTCCATACCTTAACTGAAAAGTAGAAAATATTAATTTTATTTGGTTTTTTTTATTACTCACAAATAGCCAAATAAACAAAAAATTTTAATTTGTGTGTTCTTACAAAGAAAGGTTATTAGCAGATGCTGAAGTAATTTGCTTCTATTTTTGAAGCAAATTACTTTCCTATCAAAGGAAATTCATCTCTGTTGGAACAGTACTCTAGCTCCCAGGCAAGGAGCAGAGTCAGCTCCAGCAGATCCTCCCTGAGAAAGTCAAGCTTGTGTTAAAACTTCAAGTTTGCCTGAAAATGAGTAATGCTCAGATCTGGTGCTTGTACCTATCACAGCAGGGCAGCAAAAACCAAAGTGAACTCACTGAAGGCTGGTGGGAGGCTGGGGAGGGTCATGGGCCTCCCTGCCTGTTTGTATCACTGTAAAGACCCTTCTGGCAATGGATTCACTGGGAATTGGAAAACTTTATCTGTTGTGCACAAAGAGCTGTTTCAGATCACATTGACAGTATTCGTACTCTGTGGGAGATGACTACTTCATAAGGAAAATTTATGAATAAGAAGGGATTTGGAGCACTACTAAAAGGGAGGAGGTCAATGGGGTGAAATAAAAGTACTGGAGACAGGTAGGGTTGGAGTTCCCCAGGGGTAGGTATTGGGTTGATTTTGCATATCTTCATTAATTATTCTGATGAAATGTAGGAATGCAATATTAATTTTGGCCAGCAGCCCGATTTTTTGATGCATGGCCAGAACAGAAAATCATAGTTCATCAGCAAACATTTCGTATTTCTGAAACAAAGGAGAAAATATGTGCATGCAAAAACATTTTTTAAAAAAAAATCCAATTTAGCCTAGCTGATCAAAAACTACAGCTGGTTTCGTGATGCAAAATGCTAACAAAGAATTCGACTGTGTCTTGCTGCAGCAGTCATGCTCAATACTGTTCCCTCTCCCATTCTTCTATTTCTCTCATTATATTGATAATGCTTAAAGAGAGGAATATGTGCAGTTAGTTGTTGGCAGAGCAAAAAATGTGTGCTGTGAGCATCTGGCTGGACTTATAAATTGCAGATGATGAGTTTCACTGAATTTGTTCCTTTTAGCATGATCACAGTTTCAATGAAAACTAATCCTGTTTAATATATACAAAAATCTTATGCAAGATGCAGAGCAACTGTTCTTAAAGTATTTGGGAAATAAATAGCATTTGCTGTTAAAAATTAGTGTCTAGCTTCCAATATGAAAATACCTGTATGTAACCATCATCCATAACACTCTTTTTGCACATGACAAAATCATCCTTTAAACTTCTCCTTAGTAAGTGGGTTGAACAGCAGTGCATGTAGTCCAGTCCTTTATTAACTCTCACATCTTTAGCTGGTTTGACTGGTAATTGTTATACTTGCAAGTTAAAGAGCTGTGTTTCTTTTCTGATCAACAAGGGAAACATAGTAATCATCATCATGCTCTCAGGATGAGAAAAATCACTCCTTGGAGGTGAGCACTGCACTCTGCTGATCACAAAGTGAACTTGGGGGTCAGATTTGCATGTCTAACTCCCGAAAGACCGCAGAAAGGCAAATTACCCTAATCCTTACTCTCATAAGACCTGTTTAACAGGTGATTTGAGTCACTCTCTATCAATCACCCATTATCATCTTTCATCCTGCTTTCCTGACTTTGAAGGCAACACCAAATTTATCATCCATGAAACTGCATTTAGTTCCTAAACATTAATAAATACCACAAATAATACAGACCCAATAGCTCATCTCTGTTCATTCCCACATAAACAAACCTGTTTAGCATTAATTTGCCATTTATACACTTATGCAGAGGACTGTAACTTGTGCTATGTTTAATATGCTCAATATGTACCTTGTTAAAATTATGCCACCTTGTTCTCTTAAGCAAAAATGTGTGCAGTGCTCTGGAAAAAATATAAAAATGTAAGTCTACTTCATCAATACTCTCTCTATAAAAGTCAGTTTAACAACATCATTTTCCATACTAGTTGGTATTAATTTTGTTTCACTCCTTTAAATTCTTAATGCTCAAGTCCTGAAATCATTACCAGACTGGCAGTAAGACAAATTTGTCTCATTTATCCCTTAAAAAAAATATTATAACATTAACATCCCTACAAGATTCTGAACTTCATCCTCTTCAGTGGTTATTAGAAATAGAGCATGAATGCTACTGACTGTTTCTTGACTCAACAACCTTCCATGTACAGGAACCTGGACTTCCTGGCTGAAAAACTTTTGTAACTACCCTTTAACGTGGAGTTAAAGAGGAGAGCTGTCTTTAGGATACTCACCTTTTGAGATATGTTATCAGATGATGAATGCAGTAATCAAGTTCTGAGCTTACTAATGTGACGTCCAGGTGGACATAGAGAACACATAAAATTATTAGGGATTTACGTATATGTGCTTAATAGTTTTAATAATATGCTTTTATAAGTAAACACATTTTCTCAAAGATGATAATAACAGCAGTCTGTGATAATGTTATGCGACTGAAGGAATTCCTTCAAGACGAGTCAGGGTGTATGAAATTCATGCTGCTTGTTGCATAGGCTTCCCACTGTTTTTAAATCCAAAGCTGAGAGATACTGAGCCCTATTAATTAGCATCTGTAATGACAGTTCTATTTCCATAATTTTTGTGACTCTGTGGAAAGTGTCACTCTTCTTTATTCAATTTCTTCTCTCTGCTTGATTAGTCATGCCACTAACCTCCACTAACCCTTATCAGTTTTTCTTCATTTCACTTCTGTGATACTTATTTTCTTCATGTGATGAAAAGCAGAAAACTTCTTTTCCAGGATTTGTCCCTCACATAAAACAAATACTGTTGCTTCAGGTGTCGTTCCTTCTGGACTTTGACCTCCTTAATTAATCCTTACTACTGTTTTGCACTTATTATTAGACAAAATTGCTAAGCAAGAACAACTATATACAACCTTTAATAACCACCTCAACCCAAAATAACCAATTGTGTATTATACTTGCAAAATCAATGTCTTGTCCTGTACTAACATTGATGACATATTGACTAAAATCTGTGCTCTTAGGATATTTTCTACAAGGAAAAAGGAACTTGAGGGAGAAGTTGAGAAAGGTTTTAAATCTTATTTGGTAAAAGAAAAAAAAAGAAAAAAAAGTGAAACAGAAATCAAGTGAGAAAGAAAAAGTGAGAGGAGGAAGGGAGGAAAGGATGAAGGAGAGTGTGTCAACACAGCACCGCTCTGTGACACACATAAAGGAGTCCTTACTGCTTGGCCTTGTGAGTGTATTGAAAATTCAAATTTTCAGTAGGGCTGTAAATTGTGGAGTTTCCCAGATGGCAGTTAAGACTTGCTAAACAGGGAGCGGAGGTCAAAAAGCAAAAGACATGAGCACAGATGAAAGTGGAGGTGAGGAACCAAAGTGGGAATGTGAAATTGAGTCTTGTAGGAATTTGGGACCTTAATACAGGCAAGACACTAAGGCTGAACTGGTGCCAGCTCTTTGCTGCCATTGGTCCCATCCAGGAGCTCTGGCTGCTCATTTGCATCAAGGTGCTATGACAAGTAGTTTCTTCTGTCTGCCCTCCACTGTGGCAGAAGTGTTTTTCCCTAAGGATTTTACCTCTGTCAGAGGCAATGTGGGTCTCAGTTATGCACAACTATCTCAGCCCACCCAGAACTGGCTGTGACACACCACACAACACCTCTGCAGAGGCAAAGGGTAGGCTGAATGCAACTTCTTCTCTCCAAAACATAGGGGAGAGGAGAGGGAAGAGTTATCATGTCAATGTTCAATTCATGAAAAATGGGAGTGTGTGGCACTACCCCCCCCCGACATTAGTGCACAGGGAGAACAGAATGGATAGGGGTGTGACAGGGTACAGCTGCCCCCTGCTTTGGTTCAGGCGGTGGAGTTACAGTGACAGTTTGACCAATAGGATTTCTATTTTTCTCCTCCTCTTTCTAGGCCCACTGGGGAGAGGGTACGTCTCACTTGAGCAGACAGGCAAGGAAGGCATCAATGCTCATTGACTTGTCACTTTTTCAGTGCTTTTTCAAACCCCCTGAGTCAGTATTCATGGGAAGATTAGCACCAGAGGGAAAGGCTTGAAAGTCTGTCTCACATTGCATCCTAACAGAGGGAAAGCTACAAATAAGATTATGTGAATTTTGAAGAGAACCACCCTCAGTCCCAGAATTTCTGACTGCTCAGAAGCCTACGGAATGGCCAGAAGCCTCCTAGAGACTGCTCATCCAAATTTTTATGTCAGTCGTTCTGATGTCCTCTAAAAATAGTCTCCAGAGGCATTCAAACCCTTGTTTATGGGCTCCCCATATACATAGTGGCAATTCAAGCTGGGAATATATAAATCTCCAATGCTTTCATCCTTTGAGCAAGACTAGAATTTGGATGGATCCTGGCTTAAGCCTTTTATCTCATGCCAAGTTTGTTCCTGTCTGTGAAGCCCATGGTATTTTCTGCCATTTGTGCTCAAGTCCTGAAATGAGATTTAAAGTCCGTTCTCTTCTTCTGTCCCTTAGCACCATTTTATTTCCAGTTTTAATTCAGATACACATCAATCCTATTAGACACTCTGAATTGCATGTTAATTAATCGTGGCACTCATAAATGGTTCTGCTGAAGTTAGTGGCAAATCTCTTATTGCCTGTAGCAGCAAAGGCTCCAAAGCATTTACAGTGTGCCGTTTTGATCACTGCTGTGAACTAAAAGTGACAAAGGCCAAAACCAGCTTTATTCCAGTACCACAAGCACTGACACATGTCAGCATTCACCAATAAAGCACCAGAGGGCTTACATGTCTGATGAGGCAGATTGTTGAACTGAGATTATGGCACCTGTTTTTGTCAGATCTGAATTTGCAGCAAGATGATCTGGATCAGGATTCATTTGCCCAGACTTAAATATCTTATTCCATTTTAGGCACCTTATAATATCTCCTGTGGCTTCCAGTGGCTACTGCAGAGGGCAGATGTCCCAGACAACTCAGTGTGTTTCAAATACATAATCAAATATGTTGAAAACTGAATAGTGCTCTTTTGTGCCATGGAAACATTTGCTTTCACTGACTTGCATGAAAATAGAAGTCAGAGGAGACAAACAGGCCTTTGTCTCAGCTACTTATGTGAGAAAGGAAAGAGGGAAGAAGGCAAGGAAAGGCAAGGCAAGGCAAGGCAAGAGAGAAAGCTTAAAACAACAACAGGACAAAACAAAAGAGAGCAAAGAGAAATACAGAGATTATGCAAGAATAAAAGTTTTCAAGTGTAGACCTTTTTAATCATATAACTTTTCATTTTATCTAGACAGGAAAGCTGTTTCTGAGGGCTACAAAGAAATAAAGCAAGATTAAAGCAGTAATTTTAAATTTTCTATAGCAAAAAAATAAAAAAAACTGAAAAAACAGGTACAATAAGAAGCTTTGTAAAAAACCTGTAAAGATTATAATTTAATTCTAGTAAGTCAAGCTCAACAATTTCTAACTCGGTCATGAGACCTAGATCAGCCCTGGAAGAATGTTGGAACTCCAAGGAAGAGCTGCATAATTCAGAAACTGAATTTGGACTAATTCCACGGTAGTCCTGAGGGTATCCAGACTACACCTGTATGGCTGGAAGCTCAGTTCTGGGTGATCCTAATATTTCTCAAACTTCTTAAGAGAGAACCTTGCATCTCTGAGGACTCCAGGCTGAGGCTGCTGACACAGATGCCTGCACTGTGTTTCTGTTTCTGTCTCAAATTTAAAAGACAGGCTGTATGTGTGAGAGACAGCACCTACTGCTGAGCTTGGATTCATTTGCAGCCTGCTGAGTGAATTGTCAGCAGAAACTTGCTAGATTCAAGTTGTTTCTGTGAAATATTTTAGTATATAATCTATATTACCTGCTCACTGGGACCTTATATTTTACTATTGCTCCAACCATTATGCAATACACAGCTACCCTTTTTAACATAAGACTGATGAACTCTCTGCATTTCATGGTAAAACCATTATATTAGGCTATTGCTCATGTAACACATTGCAGTACTTGCTGAATAAGCCATTGCATGAAGAGTGTTTCCATGTTCCACCACAGTAGTGGCTACAGGAGATCACCATGTTCAGAATAGACCATAACATGTGTTACCAATATAAACAAGGTCAGGTGTGGAAAAATAGGCGATTCCTGTCTAGATCCACTCTATGCTTCTATTTCGTGTTCTGTAACTTGCTAAGCTGCAGTTTTTGCCATTTTAATGGGAACCCAGCAGAGTTTTCCCCTAATGGGTGCTGTAACAGGTTCAAGATGCACACTGAAGGAGTAGGTCCTGACTGTCTGATGCACAGTGATAGATGAGCAATTAGTATTTAGAACACTTTCAGTATTTTGATCAGAGATGTGGAATAAAGCTGTAGTTACTATGGAAGTTTTCAAACTGAACTGAGTATAAAAACAAACTCTAGAAATCTGTATATAACTTGCTTAAAAAGATTTACTACAGAAATCCTTTCACCAAAGCAAAAGCCTGTATCAAAGTTAAGACCAGAGTCAAACTGAATTAATTCTTTCTCATCAAGATGGTGATTGTTGAAGGTCATAGAAGTTTAATCTGATCTGAGTTCAAGATGAGAAAGAGAAATACCCATATCCATGTGTAGTTCCAGGAATCACTAGCACATTATAGGAAATAGAGCTATTGTTGACTTTCTGAGGCTTGCAATACCTCTGCTCTTTAACTTCCTTGTTCCTTCTAAACATTTATCTAAGATTACTTACCTACAGAAGTTAGAGCACCAAAAATGGCCAGAAAGACTTTGAATTATTTTTTTCTTCTTCTTAGAAAATACAGCAAAACAACAAACTTTCTCAGGGAGAATTTTCATATATCTTGTTTCCAATCAGAAAAGGCAAACCCTAGGTCCTTTTTTTCTTTTGTTTAGAATTGCTGACACTTTGTTTTGACATTTTCAAAATGAAAAATTCTTCCTTAAGTCAAGAAATTTTTTGTTTCGCTATTCAAAGTAGCAAAATTCAAATACCTGACCATCACTTACAAGGGTACAAGGACACAACCCTTTGGAGTGAGTATTGTGCTGAAGGCATATGTAATGCCATGGTTGTTACTCCCAGGGTTGTGTGCAGCTCAATTTACATTCCAGAATTCAGCAGTCTTTAAAATATCAAGCATATTTTTTCCAGTTTTGTACTAAAGGATCCTTCTTAGAAATCCTAGCAGTTTGTAGGGAGGCAGATTAGTTCCCAGTTAATAGAATTAGTCATTGTATTGAATAATAATAGAGTAGAAATGTTTTACTACACCAAAACCTAGACATGACTCTTCATGATAAGTATGTTATCACCATCAGCTGGATGACTCTTGTCTCCTGGTTGTCCACAAATTAATCAACCAGGACTTTTCCCTGGAGTAGATCAGCAAGGTTTATCCTTAGCAAAAGTGATTCATACATATATTTGGCTCAGCATAATAAATATATTGTGTGAAAACCGTCTGGGAACCAGGGATCAGGTTAAGGACTGCCTTAAGAGCCATACAAGGATGGTAAAGCAAATTTGTTAACCATAAGCAGTCCAGGTACAAACAGCTGTGCAACAGGAGGTCTAGAAAATAAATATTGTTTATTTTGGAACAGAGAATCAAGTCAGTGTAGACACACTAATAAACTCCAGGACCCTGAAGAGAGCTCTAGTCTGGAAGATGCTCATTTACTTAGTTGTCTTGGGTGTCTCACTAAGAATTCACTCCAGAGTTAAAATTATATTGAAAATTGTTGCTAAACATCAGTTTGATACAGCACGATGTATCAAAATGTCTCTTAAGGTATCCTTTATTCCCTGGCTAAGTAATACACTTGTTAAAATTCATTATTTTTAAATAAAACTACAGCAAAGATGGTTCATTTGAACGCAAGATTAATCAGGTTCAAGAAAAATGTCAATCATTGTTCAAATGAAAGAAGTATAGTCTGGCACAGTGCATCCAGTCAGCAAAAATAAGTTAAAATATTAAATGTTCCTGTGTAATACAGATGCAATGTTTTGAAAGTGCAAATAGCACTTCATCTTTAAATGTAACAGGTACACAGAGGTTAACTCTGCTAATTATGTTTGGGTGTTATGCCCACAAATCATATTAGTATGTAACGAGATTTGCTACTGCAACACCCACACATCAGTTTTATATTTACCACTGTCCTAGTTCAGCAGGAGGGACCAGTTATCACTGTGTGGGGGTGATCAAAGCTATGTATTCTACCCCCTCTATTCATTCCCCAAGAACAATGAACCATTTGCAGCAGCTTCCCAGGAAGTCGTTAGCACCTTCACACCCAGCCTGAGGGGGTGTGGCTGCTAATGGGCCATCAACGGTTCAACAACACCCCATGACTCACAGAGTTAATCACCCATTGTGTGAGTCCCTGCCCTGGGGGAGGGACTGGATGCTCCCTGAGGGTATATAAACAGGGCTCAGAAGAGCTTAAGAACAACTGGTTGGATCCAGAGGAGCAGCAGAACCTTGGCAGAAGGAAACCACTACTCTCGACCAGACTACCACCATCACTCCTGACCAGACCACAGCCATCATCTGCACCAACAGGTCAGAGAGCTCAGCGCTCGGCGGACTAGAAGGACGGGGACACACACTCTGATCCTGGCGTCACTGGATACTGGATGGTGTTCCTTTTTTCCCTTCTCAACTTGACTGTTTTCATCCGTGAGCATTCATAACCACCACAAGGATTGCCGTGAGGGAAAAAGAGGTGGGAGAAAGCTCCGGTTTCCCTGCCCCTGTGGACACAGGATTGTTGCTGCTTTGCTTTCCATTTTTTCTCTCACGGGAACTAACTTGGGAACTGCCTGCCACCTCGCCTGAGGGGAGAGCCCAGTCGGCCGGGTGCAACAGCGCCACCTGCTGTCCATGGATATAATCACATTTTCCCTTTTTGGGGAGTAGCCAAGAGGACCTTTTAGACTGTTTTGCCTTGTCATTTGGGGGTGGAGTGGTTTGTTGCAGACTGTTGTTTTATATATATATATGCATATATTGTGGTTAAGAATTGTTATCTTTTCCTTTACATATATTTTTCCTAATTAAAGTTTTGTTCTCTAAATTTAAAGGAGAGGGATTATTTATTGGCCAAGATAGATATCTTAGTTCTTCCTCGAACTAAGACAACCACAAACACTCTAACTAGATTTTCCTTCCCGAACTACTCTTCAGGTCTGATTTACTTCTCCAGGAACTGTCATGGGGCCAGGCTGACTTGCTGAGTTATAATACAGTACAATGCTTTCTCTGCTCTGTCAGTGTTCTTACTTCTCATCCCGAGAAGGATTATAAAGATAAAGAACCAGTTTCTTCTAATTGCACCAGCATGTTTGTACACACTGGGATAATTTTTGAGACCGCAGCTGCAACAAGAATTGTAATAAAGGTAACTGATGTACTCTTTAAATATGTGCAATTACAACATTTTCCCTTGGAACATCTTATCACTAATGGATATGCAAGTTACTGTGTGAAATGAGTAAGAAAGAGAGTTGCTATAACAAGCAAACTCTGTGTATATTTCAAAAAATGCCTTTCATGTGTTGAACTATGAGTTCAAACAGCAATGCAACCCATCCTCTTAGGAATGAATGTGCAAAGCAAGAGCAGTACTGTTGAAGTTTCTCAAAAAATACCTACTGGGCCTAGAAATTATTTATTTGAAGCCCCTTTTAAAAGTAGTGTAATAGGTTTCCATACAAACAAGAATCTGGCCCAAACTGACTGAATAACCATCTGCTGCACTGCCCAAGGGGACAGATTGTGCATGGAGCTTAGTGTCTTTTTGAGTATGCTCAGATTACTGCCTGCTTGCTCTTTCACTCTCCCTCCTGCTTTCTTTCTCAGAATATGGCTTAGAAGTCAGCCACCCACACTTCTCATTGCATTTTCTATGTTTTCCTTCATTTGATTTTCGTGTACTTGAGGGAGAGAAAATAAATATAGAACTGCAGTTGGCTGACCAACTTTGCTTTTGCTTTGTGCTAGTTGGAAACATGATACTGATTTTCTAGGTTGTCTCTAACTAAAAGAGGAAATAAAGAAGATCTAATTTAATGAATTACCTTTCTACTGTCAAACCTTCACAGCATTCACACGAAAGAACTTGTAGGAACAATATGCTGCATACAAAAAACTCATCCAGAAACTCTGCACCTATAAAATGCTCTTTATTTTTTCTAATTTGAACATTTTGAGGCACAAAAAAATGGGAAAGGAGTAGGTTTGTGAACCAAAGAATTCCTTCCCTTGCAGCTGAAAGAATAAACGGACCTATCTACACCTGCAATTACTTTCTAACCTCTCAAAACAAATCTAAAGAGTAAACTTCAGCATCTTTTTTTTCCTCAGGGTTTTTTCCCCCTGAAGCAGTAACAGAGAAACTGGACATTTCAAATCTATGGATGCAACTCAACGGGAAAAGCAGTAACATAGCCACAAGTTGTTTTGGTCACTTGAAATGCATCACTGCAGAAAATGTTACACTGCCACAATTTATGTGACTAGTTTCTGTAGCTAAAACACTTAAATTACACAAGTATAACTTAAAAGTAACTGGTATGTTTTCTTGGAGAACAGTGTGAGTCTAATAAGCTGAGTTCAGGACAACTTAAAAACACATCTGGTAAACTGAGTAATTTCATGACTTGCTGACTACTCCTGGACTCCATGTTGATCTCCATGCTGAGTTATGAAAAGCTACCTCAAATACATCCCCCACCTTGGTCACCAGTGAGGAAAACACAAAGAGGTGGACTGTAAAATACCTGTGTCTTCAGGTATCTATAATTTTCTTCTATTGTTTCCTCTCAACACTATGCAATGAATGGATTGTACAGAGTAAAGGAATACACTAACTGTGCTAGCTCCCCAATAAGTGTGATATTATTTGTAAACCATTTGCACAAATGATACCTTTAGGGTATTTTAGTCCAACCATTTCTCTTTTAACTCCGTAAAATTTGTTTTGGGTGTTTTTTTTTTAATATCTTGATGTTAACTGACTACAAACTTTGTCACAGTAACCTCTAATAACTCCAGTACAGACAGAACTCTCCATGCATGTGTTCAGAGCAGATTATTTAGGCCCTTGTCACAAGCGCAGAGAAGTTTTGGAAGTTCAGTTCAGTGGCCAGTGATTTCTCTGTAAAGAATAGACTTTCTGAGGAGTCAGATACCCTACTGAAACCATTTACTATAACATGCACCCAACCTGCGAGGTGAGCACATTTTATTCCTATGATTACTCTTCCTTCCTTGCTTTTGTACCCACTTCTGCACCAAACTAAACCACAGGAGAACTCAGGTTCACATGTCTACTACTCATTTATTTTGCTCTTTTTGGTTTAATTTTTAAACTAAACCCTTGGATAACTTGTTTTCCTAGAAATCCAGGTTGTCTTGGAGAGCAGTGCTTGTGCAACTTTTAATAGAACAGCTTCAATCACTTTAGGAAATCAGTTCTTTTTCTTTTCTTCATTTTTTTATTTTGTGTTTTGTTTTGGAGTTTTTTTGTTTGTTTTTGCTTTTGCTTTTCTCATGGCCTTGTACAAAAGATACTTCTGATGACATTTCAAAGTGTTACTTCAATGGAATACTATTTCTGTACAGCTTTTGCATTGAGTTAATTAAAAACGGGACCTTGAGTACTTTCTCTCTCTCTCATGCACACGCAAGGATGGAAGTTGTGCTTTGTAGAAATCTCACCTGAGTTGAAAAGCATGTTACACTTTAACCAATGGGAATTCAGTTCTGCCAGTTTTACCCAGCTTAGATTTTGCCTGTGCTTTTGAAAAAATGAGTAAACAATCTTGGCTCACAGAAGTGAGATATACTGTACAGAATCACGCTTCGCGCTGACATTAAACAGAGCTGTGGATGGTCTATCTGTTAAGTATGTTGTAAATAGTCATCCTGTTCAGCAACAGGGTTTTTTTTTTTAAGCATTCCTTTCATATATTTTAATTAAAGTAGCTGAAGATTATCTAATAACAGAGCATACCTTGAGCCTAAGGAGCTGTTCCTGTATAGCACTTTGCAAAGTCAAGAGTTTGTCATGCGGCCTCTGCAAAGCACAAATCCTATATAAGCATGAATAGGATTGGTACAGCCTCTGTCAGCAACCTCTTCTGTTATGCCAAATAGGTTTAGATAGGATCTAGCATTATTTTTCCAGATGGCTTTAAGGCACATTCCATATTCAGCAACTACCGCCTGCCTTCTTTTTTTCATCTTCCAGTGCACATCTACAAACAATATGCAAACAGTCCTGGTTTAACCCCAGTTGCCAACTCAGCCACACACAGCTGCTCACTCCACCGTGGCCCTGTGGAACTGGGGACAGAACTGGAAAGATAAAAGTGAGAAAACTCATGGGTTGAGTTAAAGACTGTTTCATAGGTAGAGCTAAGCAAAACAGAACAAAGCGAAACAAGGGATTCATTCCCCCATTTCCTACGGGCAGGCAGGTGCGGAGCCATTCCCAGGAAAGCAGAGCTCCATCATGCATTACAGTGACTTGGGATGACAAACATCATCATTCCAAATGTCCTCCCTTCCTGCTTCTTTCCCCAGCTTTATAAGTTGACGATGACATCATATGGTCTGGGATATCCCTCATGTCAGTAGGGGTCAGGTGTCNAACTCAGCCACACACAGCTGCTCACTCCACCGTGGCCCTGTGGAACTGGGGACAGAACTGGAAAGATAAAAGTGAGAAAACTCATGGGTTGAGTTAAAGACTGTTTCATAGGTAGAGCTAAGCAAAACAGAACAAAGCGAAACAAGGGATTCATTCCCCCATTTCCTATGGGCAGGCAGGTGCGGAGCCATTCCCAGGAAAGCAGAGCTCCATCATGCATTACAGTGACTTGGGATGACAAACATCATCATTCCAAATGTCCTCCCTTCCTGCTTCTTTCCCCAGCTTTATAAGTTGACGATGACATCATATGGTCTGGGATATCCCTCATGTCAGTAGGGGTCAGGTGTCCTGTGTCCTCTCCCAACTCCTTGTGCAACCCCAGCCTCCTCACTGGTGGAGTGGGATGAGGAGCCACCTACCAGGTACTGTTAAGAAAATAAACTCTACCCCAGCCAAAACCAGCAAACAAGCATAAAATCTATATGAAATAACTTACAGTGTAGTCATTAATTGCTCCAGCAGATTTGTTCTTAAATGCATCACCAAATTAAGAAAAGGTGGCTTGCAGGTTAGCTGCCCCAACCTGAATTTAAGGACAGAAACCGTATAATATCTACTTCAGAAAGAAATTTGTAAGTCAGAATAGATCCAAATGTGGCAAGAATGCCATGCAAGCAGATGTGCATGTCAAATCCAAAAGTACAACTTGCAGCCAGTTAGCAAACAGGTAATGCACTCTCTTTGAAGGTATATTGTACTTATAAAAAAGGTCATCTTTAGATCTCTGTCATGTTTACCACAGTGCCTGAATAATGAATTTGTGAATTGTTTACAACACAAAAGGTGCAACAGCACCACTGCCTAAAAAAGTTTCTTTCTCTTTCCACCATAGCAATTACTCTTGCTCCTGTGATACGCCTTTCACCTCTTCAGCTGTTCCAGAGAATTTATTTGGCTGCAAAACATTGCATACACCTGTAATCATTTTTGTACACATGCCAACACATTTTTCTAGCTTATGGGCAATGTAGACCAGTTCCCCATGGACCTAGTGCAATAAGCAAATTATAAAGGAAAAAAACAACAGGGCAGTAGTGCTTAGAATCAGTGTCTAAACATCCTGAGTTTCAAGGTCCATCATCTCTCTAGAGCAACGTTATCCATCTGCACTTCTAAACTGAAGTTCACAGGGACAAGAGAACAGAATTCAAAACAATCTGAGCTGAGCCATAGAGCTTTTCAGTAAAGATCATAAATAAACTTCCTAGAGTTATTGATCTCTGAGACCAATGCAAGAGCTGAGATTAATCCTCTGAAGCCTGAGTTGAGCATGCCTGTAACTGTCAGTACCATTACAGGACACTGAAAGCTGGGAGGAATCCTATCTGCTTTCTCTTATTCTTCCTTATTTGTATAGGGTGAACTTCAGTAGCTCATTACTCTTCAGTCTGGCTCTAGATGATGTATTGACTAGGACACTAGTGTGTCCTCTGTGTCTGCTTTCTTTACTTGTCCTCATGCCATAATAGGGTAATACAGGCAAGAACAATAACAGCATTGGAGTAGGGGAATTTATTCCTACTTGAGCACCAAAGTGGGTATATTTTATTAAAGTAGATTAGCTGGTTTTGTAGTAAATGATCTTCAATCTTATCTGACACGCTGGTTTTTATCTTTTTAATTAACTCTTCAAATTACATTTTAAGAGTCTTATTCTAACCCCACTACTTGCACTGAGTGGTACCCTGCTTAGCAAGGAACCTCAACTAACTTATTCATTTAAGAGGTAACACAGCTTATGAATAAATGTGACATATAGAATATTATAATCATCTGTCAAAGGGGTAGAGAGCTTGCAATAAGGCAACCTCTTATGAATTAAAACAATAAAAAATAAATAAACAACCTTGAAAATAAGCTAAAAATTTACCAGCAACATTACAGAGCAAATTCCAGTGGACAGAAAAGAAGGGAATAAGAGAGGTATAACATCCAGGTCTATGTGAGACTCTAAAGGCTGGAAGAATATTTTTATTTAGATATCAAGTGAGCAGTGTGAAGGCTTATTTCCAGAATCTATGCTCTTACTTAATTGCACTACTGCAGGACCTTGTGGCTGTAGAAAGAACTGGGATTGGTCTTAACAGCTGTGCCTATGGATATGGGATAAAACAGAGAGTATCCAAAAGCCAGTGTCAGGTTAAAGAGCCAAAGCTGAGAGCACAAGTCATAGGTCCATTGCGTATACATTGTGCATATACATTTTTCATATACTGTGGATCAGATGTTGAAGTCAACCATCTAGATAGTCTTCTATAAAGAGTTCCTCAGAAAAGATTACAAGGTTTTTAAATTTTAAAATATCAGGCTCTGATAGAGTGAAAACTAAGACAATTAACTCACCAGACTGAAAAATGTGTGCAACAGTTAGATCAAACAGAAAAGACTGAAAGATTGTTGCACAACCCTCCCCTGACCATAGGTGACTTCTTACTTTCACTCCAAGTGATGACTAATTTGGGATGGGATTTGGCTCAAGATTAGACACATAATTTAAGTGTCTATATGTAGCTGTCATTATATGAGCGGAGTATCTAAAATTCATCACAGTTGATGGAGGCCTAGTTAATGCAATCTAATTGGGACCTAGGGAACATTTCAGATCATGAGACACCTAAGATAGGCTTCAGTTACACAAGCAGAAAGATCCATCCATTGATGTTTTAGAACTATGTAAGATATGTGGTTAGGACCACCAGACATAATAGGCCTCTAAGAGGACCATGTTCATCTAAAGCAACAGCTGACGGCAGACAGGGTCTCAGAGCACCTTGAATGGCTACCATTGCTTTCAGTCCTTATACCTTCTCTGTTATAAACAGCCTTGGTATCTCCCCCAAAATGCGACTAATCTTCCATGTCCAGCAGGCTCTACTTGATCTAATTACTACTTAAGTGATCTGTAATCTGCAGCTAAAACGCCAAAACCAAGACTGAATAGAACAGGCAGTCCTCAGCACACCTTTGACCCTCACTAGTTACTTCCTGCACCTGAACATGGTTATTTCCAATGATTGACAGTTTTCGTAAAGGGTGCAGAAATTCTAGGGATGAGAAGGAGTAAAAACCTGCTTTACCACCTCTTACAAATATGTTGCACTCTGCCTTTTGACTCTATAACCTCTTTTTATCTCTGGTATAAGAGTTTCAGAAGTTTGTCTAGGCAAAGTCAGAGAAAGTGAAATGCTTATGAGAAGACACTGCTATGAAAAGTGCTGTATCACCTGAGTCCTTTCTGAGCGTGTTGAATTTAGCATTTTCTGACCAGGCAAAATGTAATCTTCCTTCATGACTGGATACAATGGGAAATCATAAAACTTAACAGCTGTACTCTGGATCAAATAATTGGTTTTGAAAGGAGTCTATCTGGAGCCAGAAGATACCAGTAGTTCATAGAACAGTGGGAAAAAAAAAGACTCAAAAAATAAGAAAGAATCTACTTTTAAGAGATACAAACTAAGATTTTCCCTGGTCAGAGAAAGGAAGGCTGTCCAGGAGGAAGGAAGAGATACAGAAACAGCAGGAAGTGAAGTTCCTATATTGACACAGAGGACGTTATTCCAGCCCAAAGGCCGCATCCAGAATGATGAAGCTGTTGCATCAAGAATACATGTGGAAGATTTATATAATTTTCTATGTAAACCACTGTATTTCTGATTCTATGCAGTAAATTTAGACAGTGCTTTAGAAGACACTGGGGAAAAGAAATTTAATTTAGTCTGTTGCATTTATTGAAATGTTAAATAACAAACCAGAGCCCTTACATCCTTGATGAAATACTATAGAATGTGCAATATTCACTGAGAGTGAGGAAAGAAACATTAAGATTTTGGCCTGCTGGGAACAAAAAGTTTACTGCAGAGGGAGGGCATCAGGTAAATTTTATCCAGGTGGTGATTTCTTGCACAGCTTGAAATACTATTTCATACATCAGACACAGTTGTAAATAGGAAATTAGACATTTCCTGGCTATTCAAAAGTTCATTGGAAAAAATATATTGATTTTAAACCCAAAAAAGTGGGAAAAATCTAGGAGAAGAAAAAAGAGGCAATTTATCAAAATTTAGCCTACCATTGTGACAGGATTTCTCATCTTTATCCAGTTCTTTGGAAGAATCTTCTTTCTTCTCACCAATGTATATTTTCTTCTCCCTCTTCCATTGCCAAGATCCCTCTGGAAGAAGTCTACTGATGGAGTCTGGGCCCTAAGGTGCAAAATACATAACTTTGCCTAAACCCAGCACAGTGGCATCTCATGGGATTCAGGAGATGAATCCCTTCCATACTGAATGAGATGGACAAAGACTAACAGTCTCACTAGTGTAGTTGAAAAAACAAAACAAAACCAAACAAAAAACTACAGTGGAAACCATTAAAAAATGTATGTTACCTTGACGTATAGAACTAAACACCCTGCTTGAAAGCCCACTTCTGTATGAAGAGCACATATCTGCATGACAACAGGTATAAGAAGCAATTTGACCTCAATTTTCTCTCTTCTTCTTTGAGATTGAGGGCTTGGGGTCATGAAGAAAATTACGGCAAGCACTAGAGCCCACTCCTGCTTGACTGCATAGAAAAAAGAGTAATTTAAATACCGAATGCTAGCATTTTCCATCTACTTTTTTAAAGGATTACCAACAAAAAGTGGTCAACAGAAGCTTTTTTTTTTCTTTTCCCAGAACAGAGCACTGTGTTGATTAAATATTAGCTCATTAGCAGGGAATATTTATTTTGTGGCAGCTTGTTGTCTTTTAATAAGCAGAATAACACACAGGATTTTTCTTTAGTTACTTAAACTTTATCTTTCATGTATTTTTAGCATTTCCATCTTGGTTCATTCCATTTTTAAATGGCATGAAATTCCCTTGAAAGACCAATCTGTCTTTGTGCAGGATCTGTGTCAGGTCTCTGTAGCGTATTGATCTGAAATATGAGGGACTGCATACCTAATTTATGGGTTTAAACTGCAGACGTTGGTAGGGTTTTTCTGGAAAGCAAAACCTAGTCATTACTCTTGGAAGCATTATTTTTAAAGTATGATATCTGAAGGAATGCAAAGCAAACACAGCCATTTTCACAGAGCTGATAAGTAAACTCCCTAACCAAATTCATCTTTTAATCCACTAAGCTGAAACTAGAATTGGGTGTCCAGTTCAAAACATGTAGAAAATATAGTTCAATAGTTTGAGCTGATGCAAAGTGCATTCATTTCCAGTATGCTGGAGAAAAGGAGACTCAGAGGAGACCTTATCACTCTCCATAGCTACCTGAAAGGTGATTGTAGTGAGGTGGGGGTCAGTCTCTCAGGTAACAAGTACAAGAGGAAATGGCCTCAAGTTGCACCAGGGGAGATTTCTATTGGATATTAGGAAAAATTTCTTCCCCCAAAAGGGTGGTCAGGCATTGGAACAGGCTGCCCAGGGAGGTGGTGGAGTCACCATCTCTGGAGGCATTTAAAAGATGTGTAGGCATGGATCTTAGGGGCATGGCTTAGTGTTGGACTGGGCAATGTTCAGTTTACATTTGGACTCAATGACCTTTTCCAACCTAAACAATTCTATGATTCCATGGTTCTATTCCTCACCCTTTCAGTGCACCGGCACTCCTTGACACAAAGATCTGGTCCCACATTGTTGCTGCCACAGCTGTTTCCCTCCCCTAATACATACCAGTCTACTCAGACCCACTGACATCAACCTTGTTTGTCCATTCCACCAAAGGTCTACAGAAAGATCCAACATTTACCAAAACTTTGAGGTGTTTCTGTCTAGACCTTCTCTGCAGTGAGCTTTCAAAGAAACATGAAACATAGGTTTTACTGTGTAAGAACAAGAATAATTCACTTTTTAGGCATTTAACCATCAAAGTACCTAAATGGTAAAGATGAGTAAATAACAGGGCTTGTGCACACCCCTGTCTCACCCACCTGTTTCCCTCAAGAGATATATTTGACTTTATGATTGTTTTCAGTTAATGTAATTACTTCTTGGGTTGTAAGTAGCATTCCATGATAGTTTTTTGTTCCCAGGAACCTCTTGTATTTCTCAGCTTTCCCCACTGTGATTCCCACCCATTCTTGGCCCTACAGTCACAAAGTCTCCCTGGATTTCCTCAACTCATTTGTTCATTCTCTGTCACGTAAAGACAAACCTCCTACCCACTCATATTTTTTCATGTGGACTGAAAACAGCTGTGAACAAAAACGTACCAAGTACGCACTTTCTATCACATTAACCTTTGCTGTTTCTGAACAACCACCGAGCTTTGAGCATCCCAAAGCCCCAAGCTGTTCACAGGGCACTGCTGTTATGACTTGCTCAGTCACGCAAGCCAGAGACACCATGTGCAGTACCTCAACTTGCTGCTCTCTATCTTTGATTGACAATGATTTAATGTGCTAAAATTGCAGGAGTCAGGCATCTGATCAGCTAGGAAAGGGCCACTCTAGTCCAGAAAACAGATAACTTAGGTTTCCCTTAACCTCAGCTATCCCTAGCTTTTTGTCACTCTTTTAACAGGACAAGTTTTTTACTTTGTAAGGAATGCCTCTGTATGATTAACATGTTGCTTCCATGTTTTATTCTAAAATTCTCACTTTCACACAGATTTGTTACCTCAGCTGGACAACAAAAACTGAAAAACTGGTTTTGGTTGGGAGTCACTAATGGCTATTTTTGAGCTTGGCAAAGGCCATTTATGTAATCAGTGCTCTTCCAAAGGGTGCTGTATCACCTGTGTATGGAGCCCTTTCCAGTGATTTTCTGTGTCCCCTTGATTTTTTTTTTTCATAATTCATGCCACCTAAATCAATAAATATGATAGAGAAATAACATAGTAGGGTAAAGCAAAATACTTGTTCTGTACATGGCTATCAAAATGAAAGAGGTCTGATTTTGTATTTAAGTGAAAATATCAAGGGAAAAATATTGTAAGGTTATTGGTTTGGGGTTTTTTAGCAATTGCAAAATCTATTATTTAAAATGTGTAATTCAACCCTATATATTAAATCTATCTGGGCGTCTATTTTTAAATGATGTACGAAAAATAAACTTAAGCCAACGAGGACTCATTAGAACAAAGGCAGCTGAAAATCTGAAGTCAATTTCTAAACTGACCATCTAGATGAATGATTTTATCAATCCAAAAGATTAACACACCCACAGTCCTCCTGGAGAATGAGGACGGTTAAATTAAGTGTGAATATTTTTAAATAGGAGCTACTAAGTAACTGATTTTTGTCTAATGCACATAATGTTCTCCCTACAAAATTGTCCTCCCTCCATCTCCATTTTATAATCATCCAAAGAGGGTATGAAGAAAATTTTGATACATTTCCATTATTCTAATAAAGGAAAAATGAAAAGAAAGAAACAACGAAGATTTGTAAAAGGTTTGTTTCACATATGGGCCTTGTTTTAGCACACATACCACTGTAATATAAATATAAAAATTGCCCTGGGATTTATGGTTCAAATGAAAAATTAAGAGATGGGTTAGAAAACAATCACAGTGATGTTTCCCTTTATTTCTCTTCCCTTCTCTTCCTCCCATCTTGCATCTTGTGTTGTTGAAGAGAACAGATGGTTAAGTAATCAACTAGGTGTGAAAATATATAGTGATGTTGCTTCACACATCTGATAACAGCAAAGGCCCATTTGTGGATGTCTCTTGGAAAGAAAAGAGTTGACAGGATTTTTAAATTAGATTTATCTTGTTAGAAGAAAATCTGCTTTCTATACCTAAGTAATTGAAATTGACCAAGATAATGAATTACAGTAATTTTATCGTACCAACTGAATTTTCATGCCTCTCTGTGTAGAGAGTTAAGATGCAGACATCATCTGGACCTTCTCTGCTGCAAAGATTTTATCATCTCCTGTAAATATATGAAAACATATAACTGGAATGCACAGACAAATGCCTCAGAGAAGGTTTCAATGCCTACCTGTCACTGTGCCTGTGAAAGTATAGAATTGAGAACTACAAAATCACCAGTGTGAAGCCCAAAGGGATCTTTGTGACTGTGCAGAAACATCTCGTGTGGCTACATTTCTGCTGCTGGGTTTGCAATAATCCTCAAAGCTATGAAACTTCCAAGCCGTCTCATGCAGTCTCTTCTCTGCTCATTTACCTCCCTGAGCCTAGAGAAAGAGACAGTGCTGGTGCTAGCAGGTATTTCGACATAAAACCTGATGTTAATTTTTTTCTCATACAGTCATAAAACAGACAAGACTGCAGAGTAAGGCAGTCTCCTTCTTGCTCTCCTTTTTGTCCTAGGAGTCATCAGTAAACTGAGTGATAACTCACTTGCTATAGGAGAAGTGGAGGAACCTGGTAGCCCTTTGATCCATTGCTTGGCATGAGGCAGTCCTCTACAGCATGGCTGGGGGTTCTCAAACCTCCTTTTCTGGGAGGAACAGAAGCCACTAGTCAAGACAATTGTCTAACAATTCAGATGCAAGAGTGAAAACATAATAATCACTCTTCAGGATAAATTGCAAAGAGATTCATTCTATTTGTTTATGGTTTCTTTGAGTGTTGTTGTTGGCCCAGAATCCAGGTTTCCCACCTTCTGAGGAAGCTTTCCAATTACGACATATCCAAGAAAGAGGTAAGAACTGCCAGCTCTGTCAGATAATGATTAGCAGTTCAACAGTTGGACTCTATGATCTTGGAGGTCTTTTCTAACTTTAATTATGATCTGATTCTTTAAATTTTAAGAGAAAATCATGACCCCATTATTCTATCTGCCTCTCTCTTTGCAGTCATCTTCCATCTAGCATATCTCAGACTTCTGTTTGATTGATACCCATTCACTTTCTCCATGTATGAACTATCTTTTTATACAGCGAATATCATTTCAGTTCTTCCCACTAATATAACCCCCATGTCCTTCACACACATATATGCGGTGGTCCCTCCGAGTTTCAGCTGACAGCCAAAATTGTGGCACACCACTGTCCCAGTTCCCTCAAACATGTCATGCATCCCTTCTTTTCTGTGTCTGCTCTTGACAGCTTGTCAATGGTTTGCCATGTCAAGGGAAACATCACTTCAAAGCACTTTGCTTGAAGGGAAAACAATGTTGGTATGATCAGAGATAAAGCAATAGGCAGAGAAGCTGCCAAGAAAGCTCCACACACTCATACACACATGTACTTTGTTGTCTTTCAGACTCTTTATTTTCCTACAGGATGTCAAGGCTTTTTTAACAGAACATAAAAATAATATTGCTCCAGGCAAGGAGTAGGTACAGCAATAATGAAAGCTGGCAAGAGGTGATGGCAAAAGCTAACACACTACATATCTTTATGAGGGCATTTTTTTATGTCATCTTTGAAACAAGGAGAGCGTAAGCTGAAGGACAAGGCAGAAGCACATATATTCAGAAGAAAACATTTTCCAAAAGCCAGAGAGACAAAGATTCAGAATTTCCTAGAGAGAAGAAAGAGTCATATACAAACTCCAGTATAGATTTGATATATGGTTTTAGGACTGACATTTACCTTTTCTATTCTATTGGCTTCAGTGAAAAACTTTTCAAGGTGACATATGCAAACTGAGGGTTTTGAAACAGAAGATACACACACACACAAACAGAGAACACAATTTATCCAAATCCTAAATATCACAATCTTTCTAAGGGGTCCTTGTGATTTGGGGGAACACAAATCTTAGTGTTTAAACTCTTGACGTACCTTGAGGTAAGCGTCCTCACTCCTTGCAACCTATTATAAATTCGTTTTCTATTAAAAAAAAAGGAGAAATGTGACTGAACTGATCTGTAGGCAGTTTGCAGTGCTACATGGATTAATGGAATCAATACTTTTGTGAATGTATCTGGTTTTTTCTGCCAAGAAGCTACCACAGGTTATTGATCTGACTGCCCTCTCACCTAAATTGGTACAGAATGGATTTTCCTTCCAAACCGCCAGCTGAGAGCTAGAGAGGAGAAATGTAATCCAATATGTAAACTCAGTAAAATATAGAAAGATATTTCAATGATCCATCAGTACTAATATACAATGTTATTTGGATGATAAGGTAGTTCAGGAAAAAGCACTAAATGGAAGATAAAACCTGTGAACATTGTTACATGTTAAAATGACATAATATCTGCTTGAAAACTCAGAGAGCCCCATACTCTGTGTTTTCTGATCCAGAAGCTATCAGGTACTATTTAAGAAAACTTGTTGAGTATGTATACTTCATAAATATGGTTTATATGGGTCTAGATATGTCTGTATTGTCTCTTCATATGAGTAAAAAGCAAGACAGAGAAAAGATAAATTTTAAGAAACATTATTTTAACAAATTGATGTCTGTTTTCTTCCATCACCACTGAGAGAAGCTGTAAATAGTATGCGCCCTTATGAACATTTTGACAAAGCTATACCTCTTCAAAAGCATCATTTGTGCAGTGAGCAAAATACCTGGACATTATCTTCTTTTGTTCTGTAAAATTTAAAATATTGTATTTGCAAAAATATTTGGTGGAAAAAAGTGTTCTGAGCATGTTTCCTTTTGTACATTCCTAATGTTGCTGAGAAAGCTGAAAGACATCTAGATAACAAGAGCTTTTTGTTTGCCTCCCATTAGGGTGCCAGGAAAATGAAAATAGGAGCAGCCTCACATTCGTGAGCCCTGGTCCTTATGGGGGACTTCAACCACCCTGACATCTGTTGGGGGTCAACACAGCAGAGCATAAGCAATCCAGGAGGTTCCTGGAATGAGCTGATGATGACTTCTTCAAGTGATAGAGGACCCAATGAGGAGAGGTACTACGCTGGACCTTGTTCTCACCAACAATGAAGTGCTGGTGGGGAATGTGAAGTTCAAGAGAAGCTTGGGCTCCAGGGACTATGGAATGGTAAAATTCAACATCTTTGCAGCAACAAGAAGGGTGAGAAGCAACAAGAAGGGTGAGAAGCAAGGTCAATACCCTCAGCTTCAGGAGACCAGACTTTGGCTTCTTCAGGGATCTGCTTGGTAGGGTACTATGGGATAAAGCCCTGGAGAGAAGAGGGGCCCGAAACAGTTGCTTTATGAACAAGGATCACCTCCAAGCTCAGGATCACAAGAAACAGGAGGTCATCCAGAGGGACCTTGACAAGCTTGAGAGCTGGGCCTGTGAAAATCTCATGAAGTTCAATAAGGCCAAGTGATCCAGATCCTCTGCCTGGGTCAGAGCAATCCCAAACACAAAGACAGGCTGGGTAGAGGATGGATTGAAAGCAGTCCTGAGAAGGACTTGGGGGTGTTGGTTGATGAGAATCTCAAGATGACATGAAAATGTGCACTCACAGCCCAGAAAGCCAACCATATGCTGGGTAGTATCAAAAGCTGACCAACAGATCAAGGGAGGTGATTTTTCCCCTCTACTCTGCCCTTGTGAGAGCCCATCTGGAGTACTACATCCAGCATTGGGGCTTCCAAAATAAGGATGTGGACCTGTTGGACTGAGTCCAGAGGAGGGATATGAAGATAATCAAAGGGCTGGAGCATCTCTCCTATGAACATAGGCTGAGAGAGATGGGTTTACTCTTCCTAGAGAAGGGTCCAGGGAGACCTAAAGCACCTTTCAGTACCAGAAGGAGGCCTAAAGGAAAGCTGGCAAAGGGCTTTTCACAAGGGCATGTAGCAATAGGACAAATTCTTTACTATGAGTGTTGAGGCACTGAAAAAGGATGGGTCTTTGAGCAGCCTGGTCTAGTGGAAGGTGTCCCTGCCCATGTCAAGGTAGTTGAATGATCATTAAGGTCCCTTCCAACCCAAACCATTCTGTGATTCAATGGAAAAAGGGCCCTCTTCCCTCCCTATGCCCTCAGCTGAATTATGGCAGTGGGGGAAGGGAAATGTGGTGGTGGGAATGGCCAGATTCTGTGCACATAAAGCATGTATGACAAGATATCTTCTGTGAAGCTTGAAAACTGATATAAACGCCAGTAAGATCATAAAAGATGATGAACTGTTTTGATACTACTACCGTGTCATTTCTCCTTCAAAACACATGGATATTATCACTTTGTCATTCCTGCTCCTTCTGATTTATCTCACACATTACTGTTTTGAAGATGCTGCTGGTTAATTACTGCGGAGTTTATGTAGGAGAAAGGCATCTGTAAAAACAATAGATTGCTCACTGTTTCATAGAAGGATTTCATGTAGTGCTGAACAGGGCAAAAGATGTCTTCCCTCGGGCTCTAGAGTTTCAGACAAATAAGTAAGGGGAAGAAAACTCCTGACTTTTTCCCATGGTGGGTCAGAGGTAGACAGGAAAGTGTTGCTAGGAAGACTAACAGGCTGTCACTCTCCATCAAAATCAAACCTCTGTGAATTAAAATGCTACTTTAAAATTAAAAAGAAATGCCAGATTTTTATCAGTGATTTCATATCAGCCTTTCCTACATAGCCCCATTGAACAGCATTTGCTTCAAGAATAGGCCCCTTTTCACTTTCTGATTTCAGGATATCATAACATGTCAGCTGATTATAGATCATAGGATCAAGGTATCATTTTGGTTAGAAAAGACCTCTAAGATTATCAAGTTCAATTAACCCAGGACTGTCAAGTCCACCACTAAACCACATCTCCAAGTGTCTCATTCATAACATCTTTTAAACCTCTCAAGGGATGGTAATTTCTCCACTGTCAGAGAACACTGTCTCAAAGGCTGCCAAGACAACCAGGATGAACAGTTTCTAGCAAGTGATCAACACCAGAAATGGACAAATACCTCAGAACTCAGAAGCTCATGTTTTAAAGGATGTCTTGTAGCATAGATAGAGATTTATTGTATTAGATAGATTGTCATTCCTCTTGTATTTGTATGCTGTATTCTGATTGGTGGTGGTTACCCGGTTACCGGTTTCCCATTCGCTGTGTATTCCCTATTTTCTCATTGGCTGGCTTGTGATGTAACCCAGCGTGATCATGTGAAGTTAGCCACGACCCATCTGTATTCCCCTCCTTCCCTATAAGCACTTCCCCTCCTTGCTGCGTTCCGCCCCCAAACTCCTCCCACTTTCCAAGCTTCTGCCTGACCCTATATAAGTCCCATGCTCCCTGAATAAATGAGTTCTAGCCTTCACCACACATTGGCTGGGATGTTTTCCCTCCTCCCTCCGGAACGCGGCACTCCACTGCCCTGGACAGCCTGTTCCAAATTTCTACCCAGCAAACATAGTACCTATCTGTGAGGAACTGGACTTTTTTAGTTGCCTTAAAGCTTTGCTACTACAGTAAGCTGTGCAACTAAGCCTGGAGAGTGAAAATAAAGGCTGAAGGGAGGAGGCCATACCCACAAACTTTGTGAAAAGACCAGGAGGGGTGACTCTTTGGGTGTGTGATGCTTCTCTTGGTGTGTGATGCCTGTCTAAAGAAGACCAGCAGCAACTCTCTGGGTGTATGGTGTTTATTTTCCATGAGTCAGGCTGTGTCAAAAGGGGCCCTTTGTGCACACACCCATCACTACTGTGGAGAATGCCTCCCTTTTAGAAGGGGTGCCTCCAAAGTGCCCCTCACTCCAAACCAAAATGATTTTCCAAAAACCAGCACCTCCAGCTTCTGAAAAAAACACCATGACTGTGCAAAAACAGCCCCCCACACACACACGGGGGAGGCACCAGAAGGGTTTATGAGGGTATAAAAACCCATGGGACTTCATGTTTCATTGTTTTCTATGCCCCACAACACCCTGATGGACCAAGACACCAGCAAACTGCAACAACCACTGAGTCTATTGAAGACCTCTGAGTGGTGACCACAGACATTTTTTCTCTCTCTTCCCTTCTCTCTTTTCAACTCTTTTTTTCTTTTCTCTCTCTCTCTTTTCCTTTACACATTTTCTTGGGTGACATCTTTATGCTTTTACATTGTCATATTATTATAGATAATAACCACCTAAACGGCTACATACTTGTTTTCCTTTGCAACAAAATTGTTCTAAAATAAACATCCATCAATCAATCAATCTGTCTATCTATCTATCTTGATATAGATATATATATAAACACTGATCATCTAGTATCAATTTACTTTAATTCACCACAAGGGATTTATTAGCACAAAACGAAAGTTACTCCTGCCTTGCAGGGTGGGCCATAACACCATCCACACCATGAGAAGCCAGTTTCTCCTGGAGAATGTTATAGCAAATAGTGTCAAAGGCTTTACTAAAGCCCAGGCAGACAACACTCACAGCCTACTCTTCATCCCCTAGGCAGGTCACCTTGCCATAGAAGAAGATCAGGTTGATCAAGCAGGACCTTCCTTTCACAAACCCATGCTGACTGGGCCTGATCCCCTGGTTGTCCTGCAAATGTCATGTCATGGAACTCAAGGTGGTCTGCCCTATGTCCTTCCCCAGCACTGAGGTCAGACTGACAGGTCTGTAATTCAATCTGATCAGAATGGTCAGATCCTCCTTCTGACCCTTCTTGTAGATAGACATCACATTTACCAACTTCCAGTCACCTGTGCGTCCAAGTGGTGTAGCAATTTATTGACCATTTACCTTTAGATTATGAGGGTTCAATTCTACTCTCTCTCCTTGTTTTATGGCTCAGAGTGCTGGTACCTGGAGAACAACTGGTCTTACTTTTAAAGACTGAAGCAAAGAAGGCATTAAGTACCTCATTCTTTTCCTTTGTCACTATGTTTTCCACTGGATCCAATAAAGTATGGAGGTTCTCCTTAGCTCTCCTTTTGCTGCTGATATATGTATTGAAACATATTTTATAGTCTTTTACAGCAGTAGTCAGATTTAGAGGGCTTTCAGCCTTCTAAATTTCTCCCTATATAACCTCAAAACATCTTTGTAATCCTCCTGAGTTGCCTGCCCCTTCTTCCAAAGGCCATAAACTCTCCTTCTTCTAAGTTCCAGACAAAGTTCTCTGTTTAGCCAGTCTGGTTTTCTTCCCAATCAGCTCATCTTTAAGGTGTTAATAAAAATCATCTCAATTTAAAAGTTCATGCTCATTTAGTAAGAGGAGATTAAAAATGCAGACTAAATGCAGACATTTTAGTTAACTCCCTTGCATAGCAGAACATTTAGATGAAGTGCACAAGTTGTAGTCCTCTTTTCTCACATCTCCTAATAAACAAATCAGATTTTCTGCATCATAAAATTATTTAGGTTGGAAAAAATCTTTAAGATCACTGAGTCCAACCATTAACCCAGCACTGCTAAGTCAGGTAAATCTAATTCCCATTTTTGCTTCTGCTGCAATATCCAGGAACAGATGATAAAGGAGAGGTTGTTGTCTGCTAGGCCACTGATAAATTGCAGACCTTGGAAGTCATAACAGTAAAGTCCTGTGCTGCACACAACCTGTCCCTTGCCTTGCCAGCAGTCCTCAACGCTGTAAGTAGTTCATGCTGCTCTGAATCTCAGTGGCTGGAGGTTCATGTTGCCCTTAAAGCACAGGACAACCTTATGCCCCAGCTCATATTTTGTGTAACCCTTCACACTCAGAGGGGCTGCCCAGGGCAGGAGCCAGCAACGCACAGTTACAGAGTGCAATCAGAAAATAAATTTAACAAGTATTGGATAGACTGGAAATAAATGCACTTTAGGGTATCTCATTTTCTTACTATCAACCATAGGCCAATTAAGGCAACAGCAGTAGGAAGCAACATTGACACTCAGTAACTCACTGAGGCACAAACAACTGCCTCTCCTGCAGCCTGTACATTTTTCCAGTGAGAATTCAGACTCTGTGACCAGCTTTATTTACCTGAGAATGATGGAGACAGTGCATCCAAGGTGCATCCACCTAAACTGTTTTAAATATCTGCCCTAGGAAAAAAGAATCCTTGCTGAGAAACAATTCCTATATTCATTGACTGCAAAAAGAGTCTTTTTAACTTTTTTGCTGCAGATAATGAGACAGAACCCAACTCACCTCAGTGACAGGTGGGTGCTATCTTCAGGAGCAGGAAGGTACCCGTGGAGTATTCCATGGGGAGATGTCTCAGGTACCAGCGCACCTTTCCCTCTCCCTTCCTTTTCCTAGTGGTTTATACCTCAGAGTCATAGAATAAATCAGGTTGGTAGTTCCTCTTCCTCATTGAAGCAGGTCTTTGACAGGTTTCTCAGCCTCTCTGGACAACCTGTTTCAGTATTTTCTCTGAACCTCACAGGCTAGAATAAATGCCCTAAGTGAAAATTTTTTTCTTTATTTATAACCAGGATTCCACTTGCTGCCACTTTTGACACCTGCATCTTGATCCTTTTGATGCCTAAAGGTTTGGGGTGGATTTTGTAGATTTTTAGAGTTTTAGAGGTATAGGTTTCTTGCTCACATATTAAGGGGTGTTTGAAGTTACTAAAGGGATTTTCTCACATATTCTCAGGCTTTCTGAAGGTCATGATGTTTTTCAGAGCCACCTGCAAGATAACTTGAAGTCAAAACAATAGAAGAGCCCAGAAACCGTTGGAGGTGGTCCAGGGGGCATAGCCCGGGACCCTGATGGGTGGACCACCGGGAGAATTAGAAATGATGATTGGTTATGGATATCTCATATGTTAATTGCTTAGAAGGGTATAAAAACTGTAACCCTACTGAGGGCGGGGTTCTTCGGGGATTTTCGGATGTGGGGATCCTCGTGGAAACCACGCGTGTTTGGTAGGCCCGGCAGAGGCCCGAAGCCTCCGATCTCCCAATAAAGGTATTGTCTATCTTTCTCCATTAATGTTTTGTCTGAGTGCCTATCTTCCAGGATTTTAGGCATCACTTTCATCGTGCACCTCAGTGCATGATTCCATCTTCTCTGACAATCTTAAGTTATTGGAATCTGCAATTACCTCTCCATTAGCTTTCTGTTCTCCAGGATGCCCAGCCTCAACAGACAGAGCAAGCAAACAAAGACTACCTGCTTGCAATTCATCTGACACATACAAGTGTCTGTAGGGCAGGTGTCTAATTGTTTTCATGGATGATAATTGGAGACTAGATTTATGCATTTATACACAGATGTCTACATCAGGCTTGTCTAAAATCAGGTGAAATGTGTCCCACCCATTCCAGAGTGAATGGTCTGAGTGACGTACAGAAGTGCAAAAATTTATGTGCCAGTCTCATTTCAAAAGTTGTGGAGTGGGATTTGCCCCACCTTGCTCCAGGTGTTTTCAATGCATATGTCTAAATTAGAGCTGGTTTTCTGCACTCCTTTACACTCAGTGGACACAAATAGGCTCTTCTAAAGTGTAATTTGTTGGACCCATTTTAGTTGTCAAGAGAAGATAGAACAGTGGCTCTCCATTAGCTGACAAAAATGAGAATCCAGATCACTCTCACAGGTGTGTCTGTAGACAATCCATGGACCTAAAATTAGGACAAATTTACCCCAATGCTACCTTTCTTTGTGTCATGTTATTTCCAGCATTGCAAGTTTTATTGGTATTAATTCCAATTTTTTGAATGAACATTGTCCTAAAATTTCCCTTTGTATATGTTTGTCTTATTAAAACCTCAGTGAAGCCACTGAAAGCCTCTGAAAGGCTGGGATTTGGCTTCTAAACATTGCTGAAACAAGTGAGTGGTTTTCATCCAAGTGCATTTGTACCCTGTACAAGTTGCAATTCATTACAGCCATATTAACATTCTACACTCAGACAAAGTGACCTGGAGATTTTTTGTCATCAGGCCTTATTACAATGCAAATAAGCAGGTGTATTACTTAGACAATTCCACAAGTAGATGTCTTCATTCAACATGCTGATAAGGATGTATTAACCTTCATCTGTGCCTGCAAGGGGTGATGCCAGGGGCAACGTGTGTTAACAAAAATAACCAATCTCACACACCAAATCTTTGGAACAGACTAGATCTTATTCAGATTATTAAAAAGAAAAGGAAATAAAAAAAAAAAAAGGGAAGGCAGAGAATATTCACTGAGACTGTAAACAGAAAAATTGAGGAAATTCAGAGATATAAATCTGTAATGTAAGAGTGATTTGCATGATTTGCATCCTTGGTTTCTTTTGCAGGCACAGTTGTTTCATTCTTACTGCCAGAGGCTGAGACAAGTTTTCCATATGAAATGGATATGGTAATGCAGCTAAATGGTTCACAGACAGGAGTGAGCTAAATTTTAGTCATCCCAGAGCAAGGGCAGAGCTCTAGGACAGATCTAACATAGCAGTACAGACCTGTCTCCAGATTTATAGAAACATGGCCGAGACACACCTTAAGTAGCTCAAAGGTTGGCATTTTTTTGTGGGCAGTGTGACAGCTTGTACCTTATAATCCCAAAATCAGTGCTTAAGAGTACTGGGAGATTTTCAGTCTGAATCTGGAACCTTTGTGTCTCTCAAGCATGGCTTTTATAGTACCTGTGCTTCAAGTTCCTACTTTGTCAGTGCCTACTATGAAATATCCAACAGCTATCATCTTCTACCACATGTGCCTCTCAACTTATGTCAAAACTGAGGCAGGGATAAGTCCCTAAACCAGCTCAGCAGGGCTGTAATTAGTTCATAAAAAGATGGGATACAGTGAGAAGAGGGACATGATGCACTGACTGGAGTGCTTGGAAGACATGAGTTTCTTTCTTCATATGTTTGTAGTTCCTCTAAAGGAAACATTTAGCCTTTCTGTGCCTCGATCTGTCATCTTTAAATAATGTTAATAATCTATTCTATGCCATGCAGGCATAGGACACAAACTCATGAGGACCTGTTCAGTGTTCTGTGATTGCAATTGACAGCAATATATAAATACTTCCCCTAGATGGTATCACTTAGCACATGGGAAGAACATGAAGAAAACGCACAATGAAAACACACACTAAACACAAAGAAACAGAGATGTAAAAACCTAAGGCAGGATATTGATGCCTTAGGGTTTTCATGAATTTGTAGATTTTTATACTTCTAGGTAGTTTCTCACATATAGCACAGCTAACAACCTCTAACCCTGTGTTAACTGTCTTCAGGGTCAGATAATAGCTGGAACACTGTGCAAGGAAAACAGATACCAGAGCTAAGGCAACTAGATGCCATGTTAGTCAAAACAAGAAAGCAAAGCCCAGAAACCTTGGAGAAGCTCCAATAAGGCAAAGGGGTCTTAAGACCTCCAACTCAATTCTAGGAGAGGTGTGCCATGAGGAGGAACCAAGGGAAGTTCTGGGCATGAACATATCTTAGATTGGATACAACCTTTAGATATGATAATTGAGTAGAGTTACAAAATTAGCATGCTGCCATGTAGACGGGGCTTTTTCCTGCTTTCTCCAGCTCTCCTACACATTATTGACATTTTTCTCTCTCTCATACATACACACAGACACACGGACACAGACACACACACAGAGTCTCTGCTGCCCAGCCTGGTGTGGTGCCCGGTGTTCACCCCTCGAAAGCCGGGGGGGGAAGAGTTCAGAAGAGCTCTGCTTGCAAAGGGGGTTTCCCTCTCTTGCTCTCCTGAGGTGGCGGGAGATGTTTCCCTTCCCTTGTTCTCCCGGACTGGACCTCGGGAACCTCAAGTCCTGCTTGAAGGAAGACGAGACCTGTAATGGGAACTGGGTACCAGCAAGAGCTGAGGTAGCTGAGCTGCAGGGATGCAGCTGCCAAAGGGAGTTTCTCTTTTATACTCCTTTATATTCTGTACCCCAAAACCCAATAAGTAAAAGAACTCTTCTCTGCTTTACCCACATAAAGTTGTCTTGGAAAATTTTTTTCCCCTTCCTTAAGGCAACAATATTCATCTTGTTTTGTGTTTTTTTTTCTTATAAATGTGAATTAGTCAGAAAGAATCTGTTCATTTGCTTTGAAAAGAACAACATTTTAAGCCAAGAATAAGGTCTCTGGACAGTCTTATGATTAAGATATTTAGTCAAAGTATTTATTGTAACTGAATGCTTAGGCATAACTTCTGAAGCCTCAGATGTGCAGAGATCAAAAACACAATATTTCTGTTTTTTTCTGGAGTAAAACTTCAGTTATATTATTAAAATAAACTCAATTTTGTCTGTTTCTTTTTCCTCCCACCTTCCCTCCCTATCCCCTACTCTTTCTCTCCCACTAAGGAGGCAAGCACTGCTGTGGCCTAAACTGATTATTTAGAGTCTTATAATATGTGATAACCCATTATTTCTTGAAATTCGGCCTGTTTCATTGAGATGAAGCTCCAAGGTACTTGGGGCTTGTATAGAAATTTTATTTATGATGTCTATGGATTTGCATTTCTAGAATACTAAAAAAATATTCTGATCTTATTGGCATGAGTGTAAACACGGACTAAATTCACTGATGTCAGCAGTGTGAAAGCCATATGCTGCTCCATGGAGCACCATGGAGCTCCTGGGTACAAATGAGATCAGAATCTGTTTGCTAAATCTTTACTGGTCTTGGTAAGACTTCGTTGTATCATGTTGCAGAGCCATATAGAGAAAAAAACTTGGGGCAGCTCTCCTCAAAAACTGGTTGATTCACAATGAAGAGACTACAGATACTTCAGACATCTTGTAAAATGAGAGGGTAAAAAACCAGACATTTTTGCTCCTTGTTTACTCGTCCATACCTGACCTATGTTTGGAATGAAAAGTGGCTAAGCTTCACTTCCATTAGACATTTCAGTCACAGACATTCAACAAGCAATAATAAAGACTGAAACATTTTTACAGTGAATTGTTGAATAACATTACATTCCTACTTTGAGGTTTATGGGGGAGAAGGGAGCTAGGCAGGTGAAGTAAACTGTGGTTTTAAGATAATCAAATAATTTTTTACTTTGTAGTGTTCTAATTTTTTTACTATATTAACTGCAGTACATTTTGAGCAAAGACTAATCTTTAACTACATGATCATATTTATTTCCATTCAGTAAGAAAGAAATAAGGAAAATTAATTGTTATGACAGGTGCTAGTTTGCTTTTACTGATGTAGGTCCACTGTCATGCTGTTGAAGAGCATACTGTGCAGCCTTGAAAAGGCAGTGATTTCCAAATGCCCTAATCACCCTTAAACACTCTCACAGCTCTTTTCTTCACTCAAAGATGTCAGCCTTGTAACTCAATGCATTTCTCTAGACAGCGTGTCTAGAAATTATTACGATAATGTACAAGATATGCTGCCATCACACTTCATCTCTTCTTATTATGTGCAGCATCAGCTACTGACTTAATGATTTTATAATCAAACCTCTTATACACAGCATGTCTTTGACCAGATAGAAAAAAATTGCAGTGCAAGTTTTACACTTAAGCCACATGTATACGAGGGTAATTTATGTCTCTGTTTTTCTTTAACTGATCTTCTCTAAATTATTTATTGACTACTTCTACTAACCCTTATTAAACAGAGAGCTGTGGTTGGCCTGAAGACTGACTGGCTTAAACAATGCAAGAACAAAAGATGAGTATGACTCATAGATCGTCAGTGCTAAATCTCATGCATCCAATATTTAGTCTCATGCACCTTTCAAACATCTTCTCCAACTCCTTCTCACCCCTCTTACCTTCAAAGCCATCAGACTACAAGGGATTAAATGATGCAAAACACTGTATTCCAAAAGTGGAAAAAAGCACAAGACATTTATGGTCTTTCTGATCTAAAGGCGCGGAGGTTATAGCCTTTTAGAGTTATTGCAGAATAAAAATCCTTCCTCAGAAAACTCGTAAACATAGCTGGGGAAACATTTCATTCCTTGTTCACTAAGCATCCATTGATGCTACAAGAGGCAATTGAGAGACCAATGGTATATTACTATGTTGTTACTTTCAATATTTTATAATCCTGCAACAGCAGGAGATGTGTGGGGTGAACTGAGATCCCCATTGAAATAAATGCATAAAACCCACCAGTCTGATTGTGAGAAAATACACTGAGGTACTAGGTTACTGTGAGTAAATCTCATTGACCATGGTTGTGAGATACTTCTCATTAGCACCAGAAGCAGTAAGACTCTTCACTCAGTGTCTTGTCTTCAGCTTTGTCACTCATTTTCTTTCTAAAGGAGAAATGGAAAAAATAATGGCAGCTATTTAGGAAACAGAAAAGATATTCCTGGCCCTGGAAGGCAAACAGCAGTAATGTGGATTTATCACGTATGTGACAATAGATAGTAGTTATACATTCTTTCATAGCCTTCTGCTTCCATTTTGGGGAATATCAGGAGATTAAAAATCCATAACTTCCTCCCTCAGACTTCTATTTTTCATTCTGGATTCACGTTTATCCTGTCATTTCTCCCATAAGTTTAATTAGCTTTGTGTTGGAATAATGCAATATTCTGACCTTAGCTGTCTTACTTGGGAAGCTATTTCAGCATTTGTGATGTCAGTTAATTTTCAATGTAAACATATCCATGATAAGTTTATCTATATGACTTCCCACCACAATAATCATGTAACATAAATTTTTCTACTCTATTGCTACTGTTAAATGTTTTCTTCTCATGCTAAAATGTACTTATAGGACGCAGTTAATTTCCCTCTCACAAGACTAAATAAGACAAGCTCTGCTGATTAATCTTTTAAAGTCTGTTAAGTATTTCCCCAATCATTCAAAGAGACTTTTTTAGTCTCTGCTTGATATGTGATTTATACACATGGCTCTACATCAGGCCATCTTAAGGTTTGTGCAATCATCTTAAGATCTCGATTGTTGTTGCAAAAAACCCTCTAATTTGATACATCCAATAGCTCTATCTTTTTATGGCCTCACTCCCTTAATAATTCATATTTGTCTCAAGAGCAACAGGGATCCTAAGGATATCTAATTTCTGTTGTTGATAACCAACCACTATAGAAGTTATTCAATGACTCTAAATTAAAGACTTTGCACTTTACATACTTTGTACTTCTCTGGTCAAAAAAAAAATCTTTCCTTATATGACGACCTGTCCATTGCCAAGAGTTTACAGCCATGTATAGATGTCATAGCTAACTCTTATACCAAACTGGAAGAATACGCTCTGTTGAGTACACTCAGTAGGTCTGTTTCTAAGACCAAACATGGAGGAATGTAACTAATAGCAGCTCTCCACTCACATCTTATTCACACATCCTTGAACTACTTGGACTATTTGTTCAGTCTGAATTATTTTCAAATTATGTTGAATGTGTCCTGAATCTTTAATTAAGTCAAAATAGAGTCCTTGCAATTGTATTTCCATGTTATCAGCTTTGCTTTTCAGTATATGGCTTTTCAGTGTATAAGGCAAAAAGGAATATATTAGATCATGTCTTTATTTCTGAATGGCATTCCAGCATTCAGGAATGAATGTATAAGCATAATACCATCAGACTGTGTGTTACTTCTGTGCTAAAGGTACTGGAAAGTGCCAGTCCAAAGCAAAGATACCTACACAGGAATACTGGCTTTTTGTATTTGCCTGCTCTGTTATATTACAGCTATTGCAAAGGACAGTCTGACAAATTCAAGGTTACTTTTAAATACATAATATTTTTTTAGGAGCTGCTTGAAGATCCGCAAGGAGAAATAATATTGTTACATCAACACTGAAAGTGTGCCCCATGTCCCCCAGATTAGAAAAGTCCTCGTTTTTTATTTAGATTTATTTGTATGAGCCGTAAATAACTTAATCACTGCATTTTTAAAATGTTTTTACTGATATATTGCAGTCAATGTTCCTTAATAAAATGCATTTATTTGAACAGGCCTTGTAGGAAAGATAAATTATATAATAATTTAGAGAAAGAGATTCAAGATGCATAGTTTGATTAAATTTTATTCAAAATCTATGGGTGTTCATTAGACTTTAATAAGTTGACTTCTTTAAATAAAAAGTTCTTAATGGCTCACTAGCTAATCTTTGCAATAGATTTTTCACTTTGGGGATGCAGTTTCATGACCAGTTTATTTCAGTGAATGGATGGGCACCTGGGAAAAAGGATGATTCTGCCTTTCCTCCCATTCTCAGCTATATGTTCCCAGAGCTTCTCACAAGGCTGTCTCATTAAAAAAAAAAAACCTGCAAAAACAACAACAAAAAACCCCAAAAAAAAGCAAATCCACAAAAGTGGATTTGTTTTCAGCCACACTTCCCAATCTGACTGACCCAACACACGTCCTGATATCAGGAAAGTGGGTGACAAAATGCCTGGCTGAGGCCAATGGGAAAAGGTAAAACTACTTCCATAGCAATTGTACAAATCAGCTACACTGAACATGAAATTTAGCTCACCCTTTTGTCAAACTGCCATATGCTTTTGACATTTGCCATGTATCATATTACCTTTAATTAATGTAGGTATTTTCTATCTAAGACTGTAACCTATTTAGTTATTGTTGTTTCAGACAGCATTAAAGGCAGACATCAATTGCAGGGAACTGATGCCACAAACAAGAAGGAAAAATCAAGCCTCCCCTTTTGCACTGAAAATTGAGGAGCTACTGCCTAAAGCACTGGTTAGCTTTCCAGTGCTTCAGCAGCAGCTAAAGAGTGTGAGCCACTCACTCAGTGTGAGCCAGGGATTCTCCCTGAGGACTAATTGTAAATGGCAGAGCTGAATTCTGGATCATCTGCTTAGGAGCATTTATATGTAGGAAGCAAGACAGAAACCAAAAACCTCAGAGAACTCAGGGAATGGGAAAATTGCTCTGGACATCTAAATATGCAGCAGGGAAACACCCCATTTCGGAAATAATTTCCCTCCTTCATGGAACAAATTGGAATGGATCCCAAAATTTTATAAAGTCTCAGATCTTGGTACAGAAAGATCAAATTCTCTACTTCTTATATTGAGATCATAATCTGTTTCTCTTTCTTACTGGCCTGTATATCTCATCTGATCTTCATCTGAGCTCATGTTCTAAGGCTGGATTCCTACCCCTAAATCCCATACAAGTTATTCTCAGCTGCTTATTGTAAACCAAATTCGTCAATTATGTACCTATTGCTTTCACCCTTCTCCCTTCCCTTCTGACTGCCCCATCTCATGTTCTTACAAGAAGTATCCACTATTTAAATGTACCTAGAAGATCTCATTTTTGTTCAGTTGCTTTTCTTTTCTTCATGGAAAGAACTTTATGCTTGTTTAGGATGTCAAATTGAAAAACAGCAAGCCCATGCCCTCATTTGCAATAATTAAATGGTTTTTTTCCATATGAGCTGACCTTCCTGAGGTTTTCTTTTTGCAACCTTTCAATGCTATATTTTGTTTGAATACAGCTTAAGGCAATATTTAAAATAACCTTTGTGGAGTGTTTTAAAGGTTGGGTTTTTTTGGTTTGGGTTTTTGGGGTTCTTTTTTTTTTTTGAAACTAGAAACCAGTATATTTCTTTACCTTTATTAGTTTGCACTATTTAGATTTAAACTGTTTGATGGTGTTTATCAAAATTCTACATGCTGCTTTCCCTGTCAAAGTCTGTTATTCTCACAGTGCTATAGAAGCAGCATAATGGCTCTTTCACACAACATTCCAGTTGCTTGATCTTTCAAAAATAAAGCCATTTTCCAATTCCTCTTCAGCAGAACTGTCCTTACCATTCTGTCATGAAACGAAAACAAAAAAAATCACCATCATCTTATGGAGCTGTTCACTGGGTGGTCTCAAAAGTTCACTCTTCTTTGAACAGCTAAATGAGGTTCCTGAATTAGGAGTGCAATCATGCTAAATTACTGGCATAGTGCAAAGGTTGGACGGAGGGGCACATTTCCAAAGAGTAATTCAGAGCTCTGGTGTGTTGACATGAGAGGTCTGTATCTCTCCGTCTGCAAAACTAATTCCAGGAACACCATGCAGAACCACATCACTGACTTTGCAGAGAGAGGGCTTGTATGGGGCTACTCAGGAAGAGCTGATCAGGTTCCCGGTTTGCTCTGTAGGATAATAGAGACTGAGATTATAAGCCATATATCTTCATTCTACCCTAGTTATAATTAAAGATGTTTCATAAAAAAAACACAGAGTCATCCATAAAAATCACCCAAATTACTTTGGAGAAATGTTTCATACATATTTTAACAAGATTGAGATAATCAAATCTTTTATACAGCCTGAAAATTGTCATCTTATATGCACATTAAACATAAGATACCAATAAAATTATCTTTAGATGAATGCTGGTCAAACATTCAGTGGAACAAGGGCTGAACTAATGCCACTGAATCAGGAAATATGACAGGCCTTGTGTATTTTTAGAGACCATTAATAATCTCTTCACAGACAGAAAAATGTAGTTTTAAAATAGTTCTGTTGCTTCGGCAAGGAAATAACATCAATGCAGAACAGATGAGTCTATATTTTGCACCTTATACACTCTTGCCAAATTCACTTTTTAATTTAAAGACTTATTAAGGATGAAATGAGTGTTTATTCAAATAAAATGAGAGGAGAAGCAAAGTCCTAGGGAATTCAATGGTGAAGTTTCCTTTGACTTACAAGAGGTGAGAATATCATTACTCAACAGATCTTGTTCCTTGAACATTTGCTGTTTCAATTCATTTCTGCTGCTTAAGTGACGCAGGGAGTAACAACCGTTCTTTGTTCCTCTTATCTCCTAGTGCTGCTGAAGCAGGCTACAAATCCACTACAAATTCTAACCTGGTCCTGAAACAGCTGAAAAAATGGAATTTTAAGGACCAAAAATGTTTCACTGAATAATACCCAGTCAATTAAAGTTCTCACATCTGGTAAGGGTTCAATTTGCCTAGAAGCACATGGACCAGTCACATAGGATGGCTTCAAGACCACACAAACAAAGAGAGTTTAGTGCCACACACATCAGTGGAGTCATTATCTAGACTCCATCTTTTCCTCTGCCATCACTACAGACATGCTTTGCAATGTGAAATGTTTTACTTAATTTCATTCTAATGTGATCAAAATTTATCTTGTTTTGAGCTAAGGGTTAGACCAGAGGACCTTAAGAGGTTCCTTCCAACTTACAGTATCCTGTTAGTCCCTGTGCATCACTGCATTTTGTTGTTGATGTACTTTGTTGTCAAGTACATCTGTCTATATGTTTATTAAATTAATAATATTATATTAACATTATGCAACAGCAGCTCTGATTTCCTTCACACCCTATTCTTGATGCAGCAGTAAAACCCTGTAATAAACTTGAAGACAATGAAATCACTCCAGATATTTCCTAATGTAGCCAATTCTGCTTACACTATAAGTGTTCAGCAGGTTATTTATAGCAAATAAATTATGGTTTAGATATTCAGAAAATGTCTCTCGTTTCATGAATTTATGCTTAATGGCTTTAGAAAAAGAAACAAGGATTCGTATTTCTGGTCCCTTGCTACCTGTTTGGGATTTTTAAAGCTGCTTCTTTGCAGACTGCATTATAATTTAAAAAAAAAAAAAGGTATACAAAAGTGAGACTTCAGAGACAGAAATGCCTTTTACTTTACATCAGTTCTGCTGCACGGTCTCCAAACAAACTCCCAGCCTGCTGACCTTCTGTCAGGAAAGTATCATAAACTGACAAGATAGTAAAATCCCAGAAGTTTTCTATGTTGATACTGAACTCACAGCCATGTCATAATTCCCTTAGTTCCTTAGTCAGCTTGGCACCTTTGCCTTTACCTCAGCTACTCACCTGAGCAAACAACATTTCACCAGGAGAAAAATATGTCAATTTTTATGTTTTTATACAAAACACATAAAGTTAATGCTCATGACAGGACCTAAGGCTAAACTCTACGTGGGTTCTGAAGAGTAAAGGAGATTTTACATACTGCCATAGGTGTTCAAGGTTCCATCAAGAGAACATAGAAAGATGCCTTGGATCACTGCAATCTTCAATACCCTAATGAGGGGAAGCAGAAGGGCAGGAACTGACCTCTTTGCTATTAAAACCTGTGACAGGACTTGAGGGAACAGCATGAAGCTGAGTCAGAAGTTTAGGGTTACGGTTATCAGGATATCAGGAAAAAGTTTTTCACCTGAAGCGTGGCTGGGGACTGGAACTGGCTCCTGAAGGAAGTGGTCACAGCAGCAAGCCAGACAGAAATCAAGAAGGGTTTAGACAACACCCTCAGGCACATGGTGTGACTCTTGGGATGTCCTGTACAGGGCCACCAGTTGGACTCAATGATCCTGATGGGTCCCTTCCAACTTAGCATATTCTATGATTCTATGATCTCTGAAGCTGACTTGTTTGTTTTTCATGGTTCATTATTCACTAGTATTTGTACTCTGCTAATCCCTAGAAGTTTCAGTTTTACACCAGAAAAAACTGCAGAAACACAGACATTTCTAAAATCAAAAGCTAAAAAAAGCTTCTAACCCATAGAAATCAGAGCCTGAAGAGAGGGATGTTTAACAGGGAAAGCCTTCCCTTTTATCCTCACTGGGAACAGTGGAATATCAGGGGAGAGAATTTCTCCATTCCCAGTTTGCACAGCAGCAGCCACACAACTGTACAGTGCCACATTCAAGCACACTTAATTTGAGAAACCATTTTTTGCCTGTAGTAGTCTATGTGTGTAGTTGCATAGTTGTATATATGTGATACTTAGGTACAAAGACAAAATTAGAAAAACAGACTTGAATCTTACATACTAATAGCTCTTACTGCTACTAGGACTCACATCTCTTATTTTAACAGTCCACTTTAGGTGACTTATATGAGTTCATGTGTTATTATGTTACACTGACAGGTCTATATGAAGGGAAAATTATTTTTTCTGGACTGGAACAGCAGGAACTTTCAAAGAAATCCAAGGAACCAACATTATACCCATGAAATCATAGTCAGTCCTTGAATGTAATATGATTCTTAATTTATTTTATTTATAAATATTAATAGCAATAATAATAATGCAAATCTTCAATAAGACTAAAGTAATGGGTAGACTAGACTCTGACTTATGATTCTCCAACGCCTGAGTAATCATCTTAACTTTTGGGTATCATTGCATTGCACAGAATGGGAACATTGTTTTGAAAGTTTTCAGCAAACAACATATTACAGACCAAAAAAAAACCAACAAAAAAACAAAAAACCCACAACAACAACAAAAAAAACCCTTTAATTTTCAAACTACTCTGCTCAAGCATTTTGTATTATTGCAGACAATAGAACCTGTGTTCATGGCTCACTATCACTACAGCTCAACCCTATTGCCAGTCCCCCAAATTAATCAGAGCTGCACAATTCAAAAGCAGCACAAAGTGATTAATTAGAATCACTCGTTGTCAAACAAAGAGACCTACTGTGTGGAGGAAAAGAATGGGATGGTAACGGGAGGAAAAACAAATCCTGATAACACGAATGGGAAATCTGTCCCACTGGGAAACAAATAATAGCAAGAGCAGCAGAACTGAATAAGCTGGATGAGGCTGATTGCAAGTGTTGGTTCAAGCTTTGCTTGCTGAGCTGCATCCAGTGCAGTTTCTCTGGGGTCTAATAGTGTGCAAAGTCAATCTGGGGCCCTCCAGGACACTACAAAGTTTTCTGTCAGGCCTGGCCATCACCTCTCATATACCTCCATATTGGTTTAGCCTTGCGACGTCTTCCCTTCCCTCAAACGAAGAGGAAATTAGCCAACTTAAAAAATGTCAGTAGGGACAGACACACAAGCAAAGCAAGATCAAGTAAGTCCTATTGTTTCCAAAAATGTGGCTTCACTTGTATGCCACAAGTGTGCAAGACAGAAAGAAAGGCTTTAAATAATCTCAAATATTTTATATTTAGTCACCCTTGTTTTTCCTAGTAGTTAGTGCCTGTGCCATTGGCTTTCCCAGCCCCACCTCCAGTAAACAGTCCTCTCCGGTCACCTTTAGTATTCTACAGAATGCCTACCCTCCACACAAAGCAGTTAGTCCTGCCAAACCATTTCCTCTCGCACCACAATAAAACAGTTTTGCAGAACATTAACACCACCACCCCCTCCCCTTTCCCATCCTAGCTGTCCTGTTGTAAAAAACTGCCAGAGAAAGTGGAGAAGAAAAAGGAGAGGAAAGAGGCCAAATCGGGATAGATTTTTCCAGAAGTTTTCCTATCCATTTATAAAACACATTCACCTCTGTTAAACAGGAAATCAACACGAACTTTCCCCTCCCTTTCACCACCTGATTTTGATATTTACTGTGATGCATAAAGGTGAATATTTTGCTTCTTTGGTAGTTCAGAAAGGCAGCATGCTTGATTTTAACCTGACAGTCCTCTAGAGCATCACATTTTTCTCCCAAGGGAACCTGCTGTCTTTTGGCATGTGACTCATTGCTATTTGACACCAGTGGTGCTTTGCCCAGGTGGTCTGTGGTGTTTTGTTTGGAGTCCCAGTCATGCAGAAGACAACACCTGGTGAAGTCATATCTCAGAGAGACCGCAAAGGACAAAACAACAATACCACTGGTCTGAGTTTCTGTTTTAATTTGACTGCAGATCATGTAACATGTCTGATTTGGCTTTAAATAAAAAAGATCAGCTTGTCATGGCAGGAGGATGGAACGTAGCTGTAGTTCTTATTCTGCCTTTTACAACCACCTCTTAGTTGTTGTCTGCTGACCAGTCTTGAGTACAGTGGTGACACCAGCTGCATTCAGAGCAGTTCCTGAAGCATATTTGTGTTCTGAGACTCATCTTTATGGTACTTTGGACAGCTTCTAATTCAGTACTGAATATAGTAAAATTGTATCTATTACAATGTGCTCATGTGTTGGTGATGTTGGAGTGAACTGTAAGAACAGGCCCTAAGGAAGAGTTTTCCCAATCTCTGTTCCATTCCAAAATAAGCACTATCCTTTTGAAAACAGGTTTTGCCTAGTCTGTTATTTGAAAAAAACATTGGACAATTTTCGAAATATTTTTGTTGGACAGATGTGTGGGGAATTGTGTTACTGTTTCCTTCAAGATTTTTTACACACTAGAAATTGTGAAATGGATCCTTGATATCATGCAGACAATCAAAGGTGTGGCAGGATAATGGCAGCAGAGGAGATTGTCATGAAAAGCAAATTTTATATTGTTTTTATCTGAATGAATAAAATATAGGTGTTGAAAACACAGTGAGGAAACTGTTTCTGAATCCTGATAACACTGAAATTTTACTGTAACCTTCATTAGAGACCACCTATGTTTTTAAAAAGCTGATACCAACTTATTTGTACTTGTGAAAATTTGCTCATGCTACATAATGAAACAAAGAACAGAAGCTGTTTTATTGCCATGATCTGGTAAAGGTGATGGATCACTGTCCTAAGGAATAATGGACAGGAAACAATGAAATTCATATGATTGATGTAACAAAAAGGCTGATTGTCACTTATGTTAACTCTAAGAAAACTTAGTTGTAAGGGAGACACAGCCATTGCTATATGTCTGAGTGGGAATGGCAGGTGAAACTCTCTTTCGAGGAGGTTGAAAATAGATTCATTAATATTTTGTCCTTGACCCATGAAGGGGAATGGACAGGGTGCTAATGGCAGTTGCTTCTTCCAAGACCTCATATGCCATAGAATTAGTACAGTGACTAGCAGGTTAATTCTTCTGCCTTAATAAACTTCACTGATTACTCTCCTGTTGCATTGGATTGAAGCCTAGACTGAATCATAAGACTCAAATGCAATAAAATTACTTTCATGTACATGGGTATATGAACAACTTGTTAAAGTTGCATGGTCTGTGTGCTCGTACTGAGAATTACAAAGGCAGTGACTGCACATGTATGTTGAAATATTTCTGTGTAAGCTTGTTAAAATCACTCTACCAGAAAAGGGTAAGGCATATCTAATAATGAGCTGTTTACCACAATACTTAGTTTAGTCTTTGATCTGGGTTTTTTTTTGAGTCCCCTGATACACAGGTGCAGGAAGAAAAGGTATCTTCTGCTTTCCATAAATCTTTCAGAAAAAAGAAAGGAATTTCTTTTCTTGGAAGTGTAGGAGAGGCAATTCAGAGGTAATCTCTCAAACTGATGAAAAATTAAATAAAGGGAAACAGAAGCAGGAAATCCAGATCTTAACTGGTGAACTGAATCTGCAGTTTCCTTAACCAAGAAGGATTTCAGTGGCTCTTTCAAGTTTTAAATCCCCAGGCATTTCGGTTAGATGTGTCTATCAATAAAAGCTGTTTATTGCTGGTTTTTTTCCCTTTTTTTTTCTTTTTCAGAGAACTGCAGCTCTGTGTATCAATATCTAACTGAAACTGGAAACTAAGCCTTGATTCTGGTTCCTGATTGGGAGAATCTTTATATTCCACTCTCAAACAGGCAGGAGGAGTAATACTAAAGCTTGATGGAGTGTGCTCAGAAAGCATGAATCCAAGCAGGAGAGTACACTGCAGAGCTGCCAAACCCTAAACCCAAACGTCAACCTCAGCCAGTGACTCCAAATGAGCAGAAGTTGACTAAGACTTGAATGCAGTATATCTTGCAAGTATGACCCTTGATCTGAGCTTCTGACACTCATCAGAGTTCATTAGCAGGGCCACAGTTTTGTGAATACCCGTCCTACTCATGGATGTGGGGTGCTCTTCTCTGTCTTGAGTGTCTCTACACCATCTTCTACAACATGTAATGAAGAGGGCAGGGATGCATCAGTATTCTATGGCAACTTGTTTGCCTTAAATCACTGGCACAGCCATCCATTTGCATTTGTATGGGTGTTGATATATCAATGGCAATTTTACCCATCCTTGAATAAAAAGCTCTACAAGATTGATCAGTCTAGACCATAGCTTAGCTGAGAAATCACCATCAACTTGATTGCCTCCTCTGAATCCTTGGGTAGGATCTGGGGTGGGTTTTGGTGGTGGTGGTTTAAACTTCAGACCGTAGCAATGTAGCTGGGATGCTTTTCAGGTTCCCCAGTCAGACACTACTGGTAGGATAACCCAGTTGTCATAAAGGCACATCTGTGTCTCAGTTTTTATGTATCCATACTGTGGGAGCCTCACATGGTATAAGTCCCCAAACATAAATCTCTGTCAAGCTGGCTTTGACAGTGTGCAGGTGTATACAGAATAGCCTCATGAACTTCAATACTCCTTGAATAGCATTCTTGCTGGCTGCACTGGTGTCTGTGTTGTTGTGGTTCTCTTGCTTACTGTCTAAAGGGTTGGCTAGGTTAAAACTGGCATGAAGTTATCTGTACTAGTGTATCTGCAATAGAATATGTGTGATATGCTTGTACCAACCCAACCCAACCCTGTAAGAATTAATTTTAGTGCTTTGTGTAAAAAAATATGACAATAAATGTCCTTGTTTAGACTTTTCTCATCAATCACAAAGATGTGAGGACTCTGCTGAGTGCCACAAGATGCAAACTGACATTTCTGTAAGCAAGTGAATAACTGCAATTAAACTCTGGAGGAAAAGCCCAATGGATTTGAGGCAGAAAATTAACACTAGCTGTTAGCAGCTTTGATGCAGTTGTTAGAAGTTCCTTTTGGCTTTTAATATAAGTAGAAAAATCGATCACCTCAAACACTGTTCTCTGTCTCTAAAGTATTTTAACATATTTCCACCCCTCAAAATAGCAGCACAGACTGAAATACTCAAAGGAGTCCTTTCACTCTATAGATTTGAAGCCCTGATAGTGTACTGCAATGCAGCATTTACCCAAGACCTGGCCAGATTTGAATAGATAACAGATATGCACTTAGCAGAACTGTGTGTCTTCAGTCACCTTACAACATACACACACTGGTTAACTTGTGTTTGCCTGTAAATACATGGGATGCTAGGTATAAATAAATAAGTAGCATTGTTTATTGGGATTTTCTGCATATTATTGCAAAAAAAATAAAAAAAAATTATATATTTATTAAAGCCACAGAAGCCTTAATTTGTATGAAAATTATATATTTTATTATTTGTCATTAATAAAAAAAATTTAATTACTTTGCTTTTATATAGTGAAGTTCATATTTCTAAGGTTTTCTTTACCTTTCTGCTTGCTTAATTTCTGGTATTAAAAAAAAAAAAAAGGGAAAAGAGACTTTCTTAGAATCCAAGTCTCTAATAACTCAGACTTTCAGAAAATTTCAGTTGTGAATCATGAGAATAAATGACATGCGTTGGAGAAATGAGAAACGTAGCATTGTTTAGCAGCTTTCTCAAGTTCCAATATGTGTAATGATATGTTGTTTATCTCATCATATTTTCTAAGTATTTGATAGATATTGGAAATGCAGAATACAGTAAGAGATACTGTCACCAGCTACAATGATGATAAATGCTATCATCTTAATCATACATGATTGGCTGATTTTAAAACTAGTCCAGAAAACTAATTTAGTAGGATTGTTATCCTTTAAAGCATAAAACTGTTAAAAGCCTAATGACTGCTATTTAAACAGAATGAATGCCATCAGATGGCTTTTTTGCAGCTAGATCAAAGTCTTTGGTTTTCAGTAGATTTACATTTTGAATCATTTTTTTAAAATATTGTTGAATAGCTGCAGTTTTCATGAATGTATTAAAATCAGTAATAACAAGAATCTGTGGTCTCGGCTTGTAACAACCATGACTTAAAAACCGACTTGTTTTCTCTCGAATAGAGGTCAGGAATGATTTTTCATGGAAAAGACCTATGCTTTAAAGTTCCCAGCAACTCAATGAGTAGAATTAGTATTTTCACCTAAATCAGATATGTGGAAATGCAAATGTGTTAGAAATATAAAAGATGTGCAGATTGGCAGGACAGCATTGCCATGAAAAGAAATGGTAAAAATACCTTTTTGAAAATGAGGAAACAGCTTTCATAGAACCTTAGTCTGCTGAGGGATAATTAAACATGAACAAGACCTTTTGGCTGAAATACAGGAGTTATTTACCTGTATCTAAAATCTGCCTTCAGAGGCTCAGCACAGCAATTGGGCCAGGCCCATTTTACAAAACCGCTCCCTTTATTCAAGAATGTACCTTTTGCACCATGTTTCATTAGACTGTCTGTACAAATTCCCTTGAGACGTCAGGTGCATATGGATGTGATAAACAAGACAGTAACCTCCATCAGCTAAGAACGAAACACAAGCTTTCCTAGGCTTTGTGGGACTCTGAAGAATACATATTCCAGGCTATAGTTGGTTTGTGAGTGAAATGAAGAAGTATTTTGAGTGGGCCTTTGAGCAACAAGCCTTTGAGCATATCAAAGAGGAGACAGCTTGTACAGTAGCTCTTGAGCCTGTTCAGACAGGACCAGCAGTGTAAAATGTGCTCTGCACCACATACAGGGACCATGGTCTCACCTGGAGCATCTGGTAAAAACATCAGAAGAAAACAGAGGTTGGCCATTAGGGATTTGGAGCTGGGGGTATTGAGGTTTAGAAGCCTTCTACATCCCATCTGAAAAAGAGATACCCCTTGGTTTTCCAAATGTAACAAGGGACACAGGAAAAATAGGGACAATAATGCTGCCTCTCACAGGGCTGGCAAGAATTAAAAACTGTAAAGACAAGCTAGAAATAAGTCTCTGACTGACTTACTCATGCATTGCTCCACTTCAAGCTAGTGTAACTCTGATGGGATAAAGCTTTATTCATATATTTATATGAACATTAAAATATATTCATATATTCAAAGATATTTATTCACATTACAGGAGTACCAAAAGATCTCTTAATGAGCCTGGAGCCAGTGTAGCAGGGACTGTGATAAAATATTGAAAAAATTATCTCTACTGCAAATAATTTACTGTGGAAGTACTGTGGATGAGGGAACCTACTCATTTGAGATTATAAAGACAGTAGTGAGATTGTAAAAGATGCACGAGCTAGCTAATTATCCTAACACTACAAGTAAGACTGTAACTTATGTTGTCTGGCTCCATTACTCAAGGCACAGCATTTCTGATCCTTTCCCTGGCAGGGTGTTTGGGGTTTTTTTTGCCATCCTCAACTATTCTGTTGTTTCTGAACTGCTCTCAAGCCTAGAAAGAGTTGAGTTTCTTTGGTTAGTAGCCACCTCTCCTAAGGTTAGTTTCAGGGATGTTTCCTGAATCTAAACCTTAATGTATTAATCTAAGTCCTGAGCCAATGTCCCTGTGTCAGCAGAAGAGATGTGAGTGACTAGGAGCAGGAGGAGGAGGAGGAGGGAAGGTGCTCAGAGGGCATCAGGTGCTGTCATTCCGGTGCAGGTGTGCTAGGAAAGCACACCATAACCTCTGGCTTTCAGACAAGCAGTCTTAATTTGCGTGTGAATGAGTAAAATAGTCACAATTAGTCGGGATACATCCCTGCTAAATTCAACCCAGGAAGAATATGCATTGTAAATAAGGTACAAGTTCAACATAAAATAGTTTCTAGCTCGTGCACAAGGAGGAGTATAATGGAAATGCCAGCACAGGGATAACAAGAGCTGCTGTAGTAGTGAGTGAGTGTTACCGGTTCTGAACAATACATTAGCACACAAGGCTTCCTGTCTCAGTGCTATCACTTCTGCCAAGAGCAATGGGTTTTTCTAGGAAGTGAAGGACAGATTTCAAAGTGCTCTAGCAAAGACACATTGTGGAAGTGTTCCCTGATTTCTTGTTATCTGCTTGTCTGAACTTGTCTTCTTTAATTTCCCTTTGCCATTTAGAGGTAGAATTAGATGAGGTAGTGTAAGCCTAAAGGGAAAAAAACCCAACAAAACACGAAAGAAAGAGAGATTGTGAAAAGAACAGAGGAAAGAACAAAAAACTCTGTTATTTCAAAAACATCAAGGTTGGAAACAAGACAAAATCTTTGGCTGATAAGATCATGGCTGCAAATACCAATAGCTTCACAATTACTAATAGAACTGCTCAAAATTGTTTCAGATTAAACTCTTTAAAAATGTATTTTTAGCTCCACTGAATGTTTGAAGAAAGATTCTCTTACTACAAAAGCCTTTACTTTTTGTTTAAAAAAAATAAAATTTTGTTTGAGGAATGTGACATTTCTACTTAAAAAGACAATTTATTCTTTGGAGGTTTTGTGTATTTGTTTGCTTTCATTGACATTTTTTAATAAAGCATTATCTTACTCTGAAATCCCAAAGTGCAAATTTTACATACGTTTCAAAGAACCTTCTTTGTGCTATGACAAATTCTCCATGCTCTCTTTCAGGTGGAAAACTGAACCACACAGTCTTGTTATAATAATTTTGTTTCAAGTAATATTTTTATAGAAACATAAGCGTGACCTAATGTTGACTGATCAGCTGTTTGACTTGCCTCTATGAAGCAGAAAAATATAAATTCCAAACAATATTTCAGAGATGTTGCTCAATATTTATTATAAATCTCCAGCATAGGAGATCCAGGAGTTTACTCAAACATCCGTTCCATGGCCTTACTAATCTGATAATTTTAAATTTTTCATAATCTCTGTTTTACTACTTTTTTTGAAAATTCAGCCTGAAATATTTTGATTTGAATTAAGACAGAATCTCTTGCAACGCATATATAGGATATGGTGTAGAAAGGACTAACATTTTCTTAAAACTAACTAATTTCAGTTCACGTCCTTATGTTTCCAGCTGGTCAATTTTTTACTGGATAAATAGAATTGTCCCACTCTTTAGTGTAAAACTGTGCTTTCTATTCCTTGCCTCACTTCTCTCCTTTAGAAATTGTTTACTTTATTTACATCCATCCTAATCCTTGTTCTCAAACTGGGGAATGATACACCAGCTGAGGTCTCATCACTGCTTAGCACAGCAAAATAATTGCTTCCCTTGTCATGCTGTTAATATATCCCAGAATGAGATTTGCCTTTTGTGCAACTGCATTATCTTGTCAACTCACACACAGTTTGTGAGCCGTGATGACCCTGGACCCTTCCTAGTATATTGCTGCTCCTCCAGTTATTCTCCCATTTGTACCTGTGCACTTCAGGTTTCCTCCACAGACATTGCTATTCATGGCACTTGTCTTTATTGAATTTCATCCTCATGGTTCAAACACTTGCTACATTTTAGCAGCATGGTTATGAATTCTGATCCCTTCCTCCAAAGTATACACAACCCTCCTCAGCCTGTCACCCAAGAACTTTTGGATGTGTGTTTTGCTCCTACATCCATGACACAAATATAAAGATTAACCAGAAGTAGGACCAAGGCAGATCTCAGGGGTGCCCTACCCAACATACCCTTTTTTTTTTATAGAGAAAGGATTGAAAATTACTCTTTAAGTGCCAGTCAGTTCCATATGACACACAGTGGCTGTAATTCCTTATTTTCCTGGTATAAAAAGTCAAAAAGTTCAATAAAGTCAGAATACTTCACATTTTCTGATTCTTCTCCATCTGCCAAGCAAGATTTTCCATCATTGAAGAAAATTAGATAGGTTTGACATGATTTTTATTTGATAGATGTACACTGGACGTTTTCAAGTATTGCATTTTGTTCTTGTTTCTTATCTACTGATTGTTTAGCAATCTGTCCTAGTATCTTCCCTGCTGTCAAAGTTAAAATGACAGGTATATCAATTTTGTAGGCCTTCATTTTTTATGTGTGAGAGTAGGTACAAAATTTCCAGTAAATTCACACTTTATTTAACCTGTTAGAGAGGTAGTCACATTTTCAAAATAGCTAAGCACAGCAGGTAACTGCACTATTACAGAGAATTTCATCATAAATATCAGAAAGAGAA
>WBMV01001598.1:390635-421983 GCA_013396655.1 Campylorhamphus procurvoides | reverse complement strand
TTTTTTTTTCTTCCCTAATTAAAATTCTGTTTTTCCTAAATTTAAAGGAGAGAGATTGTTTCTTGGCCAGCATAATATCTTAGTTCTTGAACTAAGTCAACTTGAAAAACCATAACCATCATTTCTCAGTGTCTTTCAATACATCACTAGCAGTCAGAAATCTTGTTCATATCATCTCACCTGAGTTTCTTTTTGTTATATTAATCCCATACTTCCCATTTCTCTCTTTCAAGAATCAGGCAGGATTTCCACTACTTCTCATGCAAACCCAATGGGCTTTGTGACCAGTGGAGGTAGAGGAGTTCATCATCTTTTAAAACACAGAAGACTGCTCTGATTGCATGTTCTCTTTGAATCTCATCCTTCCCTAGCCCACGGAAGCATTCTTTGTATCTGACGGTTTTGTGGTTAGTCTGTCTGATTCTCTTTGCACAGAAAATGTTTATCAAAACAGGTACTTAAAAGCTTTCTGCTCTGTTTTTTAAACAAATTTTCCGACATTAGAAAATATCTTTGGAATGGGTATCTGACCCAACACAGACACATACTGTTTAAACATCTTCATTTAATTAGTAGCATTCGACCCTCTTTTTTAACTGATGATGAGAAATTGGTGTTTTTACGCATCTCTTCTTTGTTTATCTGACTCATGCCTTAGGAGCAGTGTTTCTCTCAACTTGGCTGAGGCTTGCACATTCACTGAGCAAAGATACTGCTTAATGAGCCTAATTACAGTATTTCTCACTCCCCTAAACTGGAAATTCTCATCAGCTTCTCTGACAGAATAAAAACTGTCATAACTGGTATGTTCTTTCTGAAGAGTTTGGTTTGACAAATGTATATTTTTGATGTATGACCATGTAATGAGAAAATACTAGTTGAATTTACTTCTGTGCATTGTTGAAGCAGAGCTTAAAATCAATTTTTACAAAATAATCCGTGTAGAAAATTATACTGTGCATCTATGAAACCATGTTTTCATGCTTATAGCCATAAAACTACCAAGTCATTAAAGGAATCTACTCAAGAAATCATAAGCTAAGTTAGAACAAAATATATTCATCTGTTTTAAATTATTCCCTTGAAAGATTTCTGATCAGTAACTGGGCTGAAGAATGTAGTTCAATTTTGGTCTAAAATCATAAGCATCTGAACAATTTTACTCAGATCTTCACTCCTTCCCAGAATTGCTGCTGAGCTGTATGTAGCACTGGAAGATTCCAGATTATAATTTAATTTTCAAAATGTTACAAATGACTAACTGGAAATAAAGACATAAAAAACAGTGAAACTGAGAACAAAAATTGCATTTTAACCTTAGCTGCACCTTTTATAAATTTTATCAGTAAAATAACCTTCTTTAAGTGATTAATTTGTCTATAAGTTCAAGAACAATGCAGCGCATTTCCCAAATTACAGTTTAAATATTGAAGTATATTGTTTGTGTGCCAGACCATAATGCTTTCATGATGAAGAATATGTAGGAGGTGGAAGGTTTTAACATTATTGTGTGGATCTTCACTGATTTTTTTTCTATAAAAGTATTTGACTTAACAGTGTAGGTATTCATACACTAAATTAAAACCTAAAATTGCAGGGAATAATACTGCTTTAATTGCCTGACAGGACAGGGATTATTTCTCACATTCTCTCCTGCACAAATGAATATAACCCTCCTAAAGAGGAAATCTATTCACTGCTGAATAGAGTGAACTGTGCTAGTATATTGAACTCTAGGAAGCCCCTAACTAATGTAGTATAAAGTATTAACATTTTTCACTCCCTTGAAGATCAAAGATGAGGGTGTTAGTTGTATGGTACAAGATGCATGAGCTATATCTGAGTGAATGCCAAGATGTTATTGCAGGAATAAGTCCTTCTGGAGTACAAATCTTAGAATTAAAAGAAATGCACCAGGCAGAGATTTTTTGGTGTGTCTGTCCTGACATATTGCATCACGTGAAACAATTCCTAGGGCCAGCTTGCTTTTTTTAATCTTGTAACTGAAATGTGAAAGTTGTGCTTCCATCAGTAGATGCTGATGAAGCTTAAAGGAAGAGAGCTTTAGAGGAGATTCTCATGCCCTGGCACGCAGTAGCTGCCCAAAGGAGTTGGGTTTGGTACACCCTTGATGTTCAGGCAGAATTCTTCAGGCTGCTGAAGGGACCAGCTGCATTTAGACCTACAGCAAATGGATCTGAAAACTCTGTATGAAATTCAGCTACTGGAAGGAAAATTTATGCTGTGGGTGCAGAGATGTTTGAACTGATCACAAAACTTGAGGAAATAACCTTAATTATTCTGTGAATGCAGTGCCCCACAAAAGCAGAAGTAGTGTTTCTGGATGCAAGCCAAGCTATAGGTGGGATTCAGTGAAGCTCCCCATAGAGGCTGTGATAGTACTGGGATTTCTGCTCCCTGTTCTTAATGAGTGGCTGCTTGGAGATTCACGACAGTGCCAACGTGGGTCACATAAGCCATGCCAGCTGGGATGCTATGCCAGGAGCTCCAAGTGTCAAAACCTCAGCTCTGACATTGCTGCTCTCAGTAGCCAGAACCAAGACATATCATATGGAAATCTTGTCCACCCCTGTATGAGGGTAAGGATTTTTCTAGCAGTAATTAAACGCTGAAAATAACTGATAACTAGGCACAGAAGGCTCAGTATGGATACGTGAGCAAAAAACCAAGGCAGAGCCCCAGGCACTTCCCACTACATGCAGGTTTTTCCAATCAGTATGGAAGATCTTCTGACCTGGAACTTGCAGGGCCAAGGTAAGAAAAGTGCTCAAATGAGTACTGTGGATATACAAGCAAAGTATTCCAGGACTGAGGTATCCCAGGGATAATGTAATGTGTCCCCAGGGATAGGGAAATCATTAAGGTCCAACCTGTGTATTTCTACGTTTGCTAAAAGTTTGCTGGGGGGAGGGAGGTACTTACTTGTTTGTGTCTGTATTTCTTCCCTGCCCATCGTATAGCACATAATCAGACTAATACAAGTAGAAAATCTTAATTAAATAGTTCTAAAAAGCCAATACCTAATTGTATCTATGTGTGGCATTATTCCAGGCATGTGTCACTGTCTGTGGAAGGTAATCCTAACCTTCCAAAATCACACAGGGCAGGTTTCTTCCTCTGGTTCTTCTTCCACCTGCTTCCTTTGATTATTACAAGCATCTTAGAGAACACTTGTGCTCTGCAGGTGCCTGGAGCTTCCCTGTGGTACCTAAGACTTGGAGGGGCTGTAACATGTCTACCAGTACGCTCAGAACAGATTGCCCCAGTAACTGACACAGAAGGACAGAGTGCTGCATGGGGAGAGATGATATGGGGGGTAGATGGAGAAAGACCTGTTTGTCTTAGGGTCATAACGAGCTACTGATCAAGAAATCAAATTCTAGTGAACAACCAGGCTTTCTAGGAAAAGTTTGTAGATTAAGTATTATTCTCAGTTGGTAAGGAACACAAAAATCTATAACTATGTATGGTAGGTTTGCAAAGAAAACAGTATCTCTGAGGGGGAAAAATGAATATTTAGGAAAGCCAATAGCTTAACCCTAATTAGAAAGAATCTGTTCTCGCCTCTGTTATATTCACTACTCTACTATTTGATCTCATTAACTTAGTAATTTCCAGAATAAGCCTCTGTGTCATGTTTATAGATGTGTTCTTCACCTTAGGTTCCCAGTGAGTGTTGGGTATAGCCTGTCAGAGAATAAAGCCAATGAGTGTCAACCAGAGTTTCCAAGGGTTTCTTCTGCATCATGACCGTGTTTTGAGTTTTACCTGTGACCCAGGTATCATATATGTGGTTGCTGTTTTGCAAGCCTGAAGCACTGAAAACCTTTGATGGAAAAACTTACACAGCCAGAAAAGGTATGAACCTTTCAGACTGTGTTTGGGCAACTATATCCAGCCCCTTGGCAGTGGAGCCCAGAAAGTACAGTTCAGCTTCTAGACTCCAACGTGAAAATCAGCCTGGTTACTCTCAACCATAACCACTTGGCCCTCTGGTAGATGCTTGGATGTAGAGGACTAAATTTAGATGTCTTAAATTCTACCTGAATTACTTCAATGAGTTGACTACATACACATGACTACATATTTAAATTTACTTATTTACACATACTTAAAACCTAAAGATTTGTTTCTGTTTTAATTCTTGTTCTCAAAGTTATTAACTTTGGGGAGGGGAGTGCTGGGTCTTAAATGGTTTACCAAAGTTCACTCAGGAAAGGCTGCCACAGCAGAGAACTGAACCCAAACAACCCATTCTTCAGCTATCAACATGGTTACAGAACTTCCTGAACATATCAAAGTCCTCTATTAGATAAATAGTCCTCTTTGTACCATTCCTTGAAAAAATCCATATTTATATATGAAATGAGGAACAGAAAGGGGCAATCTATATGGCACTTCAGATAGCAGAAAACCACCTCCTGTTTCTTTGTAAAGTGTGGAGAACTTGACCATTTTCAGAAAGAAGGATTGACTTAATTTGAAAATATCCTCTGTACAAGCATCCACACGAGCCACAGAAAAGCCAGGGAAAATGTTATTTCACTTTATACATACATACTGGAAAATCCAGGTGCATTCAAGCCTGACCTCAAACTTCAGGCACCTGCTTGTCGAATTTCAGCTCAAGTCTTCACTTGTTACAGAAATTTTGTGTGAATGGACACTGCTCCTCAGTGTCATGAATACAATTGAATTCAGGCCAACCACTGCACTTGGAATTAACATTCCAGTTCTTCACCTCCACTGAGAACTCAACCATAAATTCTCAATTAAGGCCTGGCTGAGGCTCAGTGAAGCATGAATGGAGATTTTCTTATGTAAATAAGATGGCAGTCAACTCATTTAACAAAACTTCAACAGTAATTGAGCAGCAACCAGTTCATATTGTGTCTTTCACTTCATCTTGTACTCGATTAAACAGACAAGGGCTTGGCTGCATTCCCCTTTATTTCCTCAAGTCCTTACTTGCCCAGTATCATTTGAGGCCTGACAATTGTTTCTGATAGAAATTTGTGCCAGACTAATTGTATAGATTTTTCTAGATCTTATTGGGCAACTACCAGTTCTGAGTTTTTTATTTAAGGTAGGTAATGAAATCAAACACATCATGTTGCAGGAATAGATAAATTCCTCTTTTAAGATGCTGGTATTAAGAAGAATGCTACCAGTCACTTGGGGATATTGTTTGTTTCTTAGAGGTTTTCTCTGTGTGGTTTTTTAGTTTGTTATGAGTGGTGGTTTGGGTTTTTTGCATTTCTTTTTTGAGGTGAGAGATGAGGGGAGAGGCATTGTGTTGTTTTTCCAGATGGGTATTCCTGTTTTCTGTGGAGTAGAGTCAGGTGTCTAATCAGTGCAAATCTCCACTGAACTACTGATGTAAGTGTATCTACATTAATTTATGAAAATTACTATGGCCTGTCCATCCTATGGGACACCTTCCACTGGGCCAGGTTGCTCAAAGTCACATCCAAATTAGCCTTGAACACTTCCAGGGATGGGGAATCCACAGCTTCTCTGGATAAGTGTCTCATGACCTTTATAGTAAAGAATTTCTTCCTAATCTAAATCTCTTAGTTTAAAAGCATTTCCTCCAAGTCTTATCAATATATGCCCATGTCACAAGTCCCTCTCCAGTTTTTCTGTAAGCTCCCTTTAAGTACTGAAACGCCATGGTGAAGCAATTAAACCACGAGTGTATGTGTCTGTTTGTGATCAAGTGCGTTTCCAGTGTGTAAAATACTTCTTTAAAGACAGAAATGTGACATTTGTGATGCTTTATTACTATATATAGCACATTCTGAAACTCAAATTCACTACAAAATCTCCAAGGGGTGTCTGTGCCTTGCTTTAGTCCAGTCTGGTTTTCATGTTAATGCTTTGAATCAGCTCAAAAAACTGATACTGAGGCATAGCTAAGAAAAGGGCTAAGAAGACAGGAAAAGAAAAGAACAAAGGCTTCTTAGCTGAAATAGCTAAAAAACTCCCAAACAATAGTTTGGGCTTATGCAAATGAAGTGTCTCTTTAAGTGCATTCATCCAGTTTCAAAAGTACCTAAATGTTATGCTCTCTAAAATAATTTGTAATGGAAAGTGCAATAGGCTTCAACAGCTGGACTAAATTATTCAGTTCAAAAGAATGTGTGCATGAGAGTAAGAAATAATGTTGCGCTATTTATATACCTCTGCAATGACTTGATGCTTGTACTGAGCATCCAAATTTTTAGAACTACGTAGGTTGACAAACACCATTTTTACACTTAAAACATGTATCTGACTATCACTCTGGAAGAATTTAAGAACCTATTTACCTTATTATTTTTTAGATAGTCATATTGCAATCAATAGAAATTCTCTCAATATGGAAAAAGCTCAGGAAGTAAGAGAGTATTTGTCAATTTAGAGTCAATATTGAGAATTTATTAAATTATTTGAAGGGTTTTTTTTCACCAAACTGATAACCAGTAACTCCTCCTTCTGGTGAGACACTGACCACCTTTAATCCATCACCATCTATCACAGTTTTTGAACTCAGCAATGCTAGATGAGGCACATGAATTAAAATGCATCTCTTCTCTCACTACAGATGGATAATGAATTTAAATCACATTATATCAAGAATGGAAACATAATCTATAATTAGGTTTGGATGACACCTCCTGTTATAAGAATATTTCCCATGTTTTCAACTTACTAATTGAAATGTTTTTAAATTTGACTGTTCAAGATGACATTTTCTATGTTGTTATCTGCTTCTGGCTGCTTTTTGCAATTATAACCAAGTTTATTCAGCTGTTTTCAAGAATGTAACTAGGAAGGGGAAAAAAGGGTTGCTTTTATCCATATTAAAACTTCCCTAACCTTTGAGAAGATCTAGTGTCCTTACACTGTGGAACAGGAATTAGAGACTTGGCAAGGAAATGCACTGTTATATCAGCCTTTTTACTGTCCCCATGTTCACCTTGACAAGGAATAATTAGTCAGCAAATTCTTGTCAGTGTTCATATCCAGCTTCTCTCTATTCTTTCTACTCTGAGGAAGGCCTGGAAGGAAGATGGTTTTTTTCTATGTAACTCTAACATGACTTCTGTCTCTCTCAAACTACCAATATGGTTTCCCCCATGTATCATGATCAGTGATGTGAATGTAAAGAAGGAAGAGAGTTGAAGCAGAAGGGTAATAGAAGAAAGGACATTGTGCAGAGAAGAGCAGTTTCAGGGTCTGTATGAGGCAAAATAACTGTCACAATAAGTTGGTGGAGTCTGGAGCTGACTGACAATGAGTATTTGGGGTATGATATATGGACCTGATGGACTGGAAAACAATGAGGTCGAAAGATCAGGACAATCTCAGTAAGCATGAAAAGAGGAGTGGGTAGGTAATGAGAAATTAGTCTTATTGACTGGGGCCTTCCTGCCAAAAATAAGACTAAAGTGCTGGAAAGTGGAACCCTGGATAAGGGAAAACAAACTGGGAATGAATAGCAAGGGGAAATGTGAAAAAGCTCAGATGAAGCAGCCAAGTGGAGAAGATTGGGCGGATGAACAGAGAGGGGCAGGGTAAGGATAGTGAAAGCAGAAAGGGAGATAGATGGGGTACATGGGCAGGAAATCCACCAGGGGAGATGGAATGGCAGGTAATGAAGAGACACCTGACTTAGATGAAACTTGCAGTGCTGCCAGTCACAGCAGTCTGGCTGGTGGGAGAGAGCAATTCACTCCGAGGACGCAGAGAGTTCATGACTCAGAAAGACCTGTCTGCTCCTTGGTACCACTCAGCTTCTTCTGGTGCTGAGCAGTGTGAGAGAAGGTAATGAACTATTGTTAGCAATGATCTTTCCAAATGGAAGAGCCAAAGGTGTCCCTTTTGAGACAGACTTGTGGAAAATCAATGCTATACCTAACTGTGGAGCAACTGTTTGTTGGGGATAGTGTAAGCAAATTTTTACACACAGACATAAACACTGCAGAAGATAATGTTTCAAAATCAAGACCAAGAAATTAGATGTTTTCAGAATTAAGACTCTCTTTTAAAGTTCTGCTTATTTTAAAACATTTTTTACAGATGGACAAAATACTCAATATTATCATAACTGTAGGTTAAAGACAAGACCTTAAATTTCATTAAAAATTGACCTCTGTTTGAAATATTGCCATATATATTTGTCCTGTTCCTGGACTGTAGATTTACTGTAGCTAAACCTGTATCTTTTCCAAAATTGGGTCATGGCTAAAGCAAATATTTTACTAGGAGCCCTTATGAAACATATTAAATCTTGACAGATAGATAATATCTTTACAAATCTTTACAGTTTAAAAGAAAATTGTACGTTTTTTTTCTGTCATGCAGAGAAAATCTCAACAACTAGTTCATTGAACTTGAGGAACTATTCCAGCATTATCGCACAGAAATATATTCTGTTGCCTAGTATCCAGCGTCTTTAAAAGGGATGGACAAGGGTCTCCAATAATAAGCCATATATAAATGAGTTCCTATGCTACTGTGAGCTAAATAAGTTATGCTTTGCTACTTTACTTACCCTAGGGAATATTATGGGGGAGCAAAAGAGCTGGAGCATAGCAAGACCTCATAGTTTTCTGATTATTTTGCTTCAGGGACTGTAGGAAAGGTAGAATAAATTACAAGAAGCCTTTAGGCATGCCAGCCTCTATAAGTATGTCAGCATGTGCTAGGGTGGCTATGTGGTTGCACTGTCAAATATTTTGTCCTCAGTTGATCCATGGGGTGATCATTCTGTTCGTAAATTCCACCTTCTGGAAAATCTATCCTTGAAAGGAAAAATCAAGAAGTGAAATCACTCCAGAGTTCCCAATGCTCTCAGTTACACAAATAGCCTTAAAAACAAAAGAAAACAAAAATTTTAAATAAATTTTTCCCTCGTTTTCCTCAAGCCACTATTTGTTTCTTTGTTATCCATGTGGTATGTTTAATGGACAAGGAACAGGACGCCAGGTCTCCTCCTGTGAGTGCTGTAACCCACAGGTTTTAGTCTGGCTTTGTCTAGTTTTTCACTCTTCAAATGAACACTCCAGTGATGCCACTGTTCTCACACAAACGATTGAGGACACTCTTCCATCCAGACTGGTCTCAGGGTCAGCTCAATGTCTTTGAAGATGTGGCTTTCAGTCTGTATTGTGTTTGCATGGCCAGGTTTTTGGGAGCAGGGGAGGGGTGGAGCCTGCAGGGATGGCTTCTGTGAGAAGCTGCCATAAGCTTCACCTGTGTCCAACAGAGCCAATGCCAGGCAGCTCCAGGATGGACTGGCCACTGGCCAAGACCGAGGCCATCAGAGATGTCAGTAACACCGCTGGGATAATATGAGTAAGAAGGATCAAAAGTCATTGTGCAGACATAATTGCACTCAGAGAAGAGAGGACTGAGAGTATGTGAGAGGAGCAATGCAGACAACAATTTCCACGGAGAAGAAGGGGGAGGAGGTGCTCCAGGTACTGGAGCTAGGATTCCCCTGCAGCCTGTGGTGAAGATAACGTTGGAGTGAGCTGTTCCTGAAGCACCCGATGGGAGGTGATCCACATTGGAGTAGTTCATGAAGAGTCCGTGGGAAGGACTCACACTGGAGGAGTTCATGGACAACTGTCACCAGTGGAAGGAATCCCATGCTGCAGCAGGGGAAGAGTTGGACTCAGTGACCCTTCCAACTCATAATACTCTGAGAAACTGTAAAGGACTCATCTCCCTGAGCAGGGGTGGAAACAACATGTGATGGCAGAATGCAACCCTCATTCCCCATCTCCCTGCACTGCTGAGGAGGGGGAGACAGACCCCATGAAGGAAGGAGGGGTGGGATGAAGGGGTTTGTAAATGTATTTTACATGTCATTATCCTCCTCTGATTTTGATTGGTAATAGATTCAATTAATATCCTCAAGTTAAGCCTGTTTTGCCCATGGCAGTAATCAGTGAGGGATATCTCCCTGCCTGCATTTCAACTCATGAGCCTTTTATTTTTATATATTTTTTCCTCACCTGTCCGGCTGCAGAGGGGAGTGACAGAGCAGCTTAGCTGGGTACCTGGCATCCTGCCAGGGTCACCACAGAGTCCCATGAGACCAACATTGGCAGGTTGAGATGAGTGTTCATGGGCAATGTTAGATTAGTGTTTGAAACACCAAAGTGCTTAAATCACTAGTTTGGAGAAAAAGAGAAGGAAGAGCAATATCACTGGTCTCTACAGTTTCCTGAGGAGGGGAAGTGGATAAGGAGATGTTGATCTCTTCTCCATGATATCCACTGATAGGACATGTGAGTATGGTTCAAAGCTGTGCCAGGAGAAGTTTAGACTTGACATTAGAACATTTCCTTATAGAAAGAGTGTTCAAACACTGGAAGAGGCTTCCTAGAGAGGTGGTCAACATGCCATGTCTCTCAGAAACACTTGTACAGTGGGCTTAAAAATATACTTTAACTTCTGGGCAACCCTGAACTGATTAAGCAAATGATTCTTCTAGGTCCCTTTCGGTTGGATTTGGAAGATTCTATTCTGTTCTGTTCTGTTCTGTTCTAAAGAGTCATTGTCATGCCAAGAGCATAATTTACCTTTTTGCAGCCCCTGTGCTTTTTGCTGTAACCTCTATCATGTATATTTGGAGAACAGATTTTTGTAAGGTAAGTGGCAAGACAGTTAGAGGTAGTCTGGCTATTTACTGTGAACTGGATGCTTATCTGCTCCAGACTGTCAATACAGCCACAGAATTTCAGAGCACTGTTAGACTCAATAGATTTCAGTTCTTTCTGTTTACAGAAGACAGATGAGAAGTTCTGCAGATTTGGGATTTAGTTGCCTAATATTTCATTTGCATCCTTGTGTTCTTCTGCTGATTTAACCAAGCTGCCTTGCTGAAAATTGTAAAATCTTTGACAAAATGATTTCTCTTGTGCAGTGTATTCTGTCTGTCTACACTCATATTTCAGACTAGCCCATACATCATCTATTATTATCTCCAAGAACAGGAACTACATTTTCCTTTCTGTGTGATCGCTTGGCAGATGTTCCAAAGCCATCCCCAATATATGGCAGGGAATGTATTGCTGAAACACACCCAAATTCTTTGGACCCTGTAAAGACAAGCCATTGGTCTGCAGGTTTAATACTCTTTACAAGATGGTTTCCACATAGGCATTTTTGGATACTGGTTCCATTCCCTGTGACTCCTGCAAAAAGAGAAGATAAACCCCCTGGGAAGTGAAACTGTGCCAGCCAATGAGCAGTGGGTTTTGCACCTAGCTGTTCATTTGATCCGTCTGGATCCTGTTCTGCTTGGATCAATCGGTGTGGGTGTATGAATATTCTTAAGGGCAGATGATGTTAAGATCAGAAATGCCAATGAATATAGAAACAATCCTTGTTTCCCACCTCTGTTTTATTAATTGGAACCTAAAACACACCACCACCCCCCAAACAAACCGACAAAAACCAACCAAACTAAAAAAGTCAACAAACCCCCAACCGTAGCACTCTGACTAGCTATGCTGTTAGCAGGACTTACGCAAGTGGACTGTGGTATGCAGGATGTCATGCACTTGCAAAAGTAGCCCAGATTATGAACAAAAGGCATAAACCTTTGTCTTAGATAAGAATTGGTTTATTTTTTTTTCTGCCTTACATATTCATACATGATGGGTTAAGTACTATTTTTAAAAGGGCAAGAAGGTGGGGGGGAGGGGGAGGGAGGGGATTGCAGCAGACCAGCTTGAACTGAAAATCCTGAGCTGAAGATAAAGCCAAGTGAGACTAAACTGCGACACATGGATAAAAGGAACATGGTATTATTAATGCTTATCACTCTTTAAGTCCATACGGTTCAATGACAGTTTCAAAAGGATATACTGATAAAGGCTTTCCTGGTAGTTTGACACAGTGTGTGGTGGTTCCAGTAAGCCTCTTGCTGAACAAAGAGCATCAGGGAACTTCTGAAGCCTGAATAGATGACTGACAGTGCTGAGCCAGGCTTTTGTCATTTTTTTCCACTAACTGCACCAACACTCAAGCTGCAGTATAAGCTATTGCCTTGTTAGTCAGAGCATGAAGCAAAGTCCTAATTGTTTGCAAAGTTTGTGATGTTTTCTTCCAGGGTCTTGGGATGCCCAGGAACCAGTTTTCAGAACTATCAGAATTTTAGCAAAGACAGCAGTGCTTTTTGGGCTGGATTCAATAAATTGGAGATCTGGAGATTCTCCATCCCATTCCCCATTCCAGACACTCACCCCATAGAATAATAACTAAAAAAAACAAAAAACACACACACACACAAAAAAAAACCCCAAAACAGCTACCAGCTACAAATTTTGCAAATGTGATTTTTCCTCTTGCACTGAATCAAGCAAAAAAATCTGTGACACATGAAGTTCAGAGAGCAATGCAGAGGATTAGGCCCTTCTCCAGCTTTGCCAAGTCTTGCATAAATGGGACTACATATTTCTCTGGCAGTCTCCCCGGAGCTTATGTCTTCTCTCCCCTGCAGCTGGAATCTCCCCACAGAAATCAACCTCAGCACTGAGAAGTGCTTATCCAATGTGATTTGGGAGACAAAAAGATAACTTGACATGAAAAATTTCTGACTGCCTCAAGGGAGCTGAAGGAAGATAGGAGTGTTCCCTCCACAGGAGGCTTGGACATCCTGGCAGAAGACAGAAAGAGAAAAAGGGAAGATAATTAAAATAGTTTCTCTGCAGATTCACTGTATCATGACAATTCATAACTAGAGACACTGTAGGAGGGACAAGAAGATTTACTGGATCAAGGAACTTCTTATAAAAGAGGAACAAATTATGAATATTTAGCATGAAAATTAACACTGGAAGCTAAGATTAATACTGACCCAGATACAGATAGAAAGCTACTCCCTGACTAAAATAAAACAATTATTGGCAGGAGGAGACTTTAATTCTAGCCATCTAGATTTAGTTAAGGAGTAATGATACTTGGAGAGCAAGCAGGAGGGGCAGAATAAGAATTTAATGAGACATGAATGCATTATACAGGAAAAGAAGTGTAGGTCATACAGTAATACCACAGACAGACAGAAAAGCAGCATGGACAGACCAACAGAAACCCTTTGGGTGCAGCGAGTGCTGCAAGCAAGCCTGAGGTATTGGCTTGGGCTCAGAGCCACACTGATGCGGTCAGACAACTTTCAGACTGTGTTTGCCAGCCCAACAGCAGCAAGTATGATTCACAACCTGACAAAACACTTTCATAGAGATGTGCCCTTTTCCTCTTCTTCAGGAACCATGGTCAAGTCTGGATCTCACTGGTCCTCTCTTGGATCACAGCTCTTTGCAATCACAAATGTGTGGGACAGAGCATGATAGAAACCAACCCTGAGAGACAATCACTGACTTTTCCCCTGTACCACACTGTATGATTACAATACTTGATATGCTTCCCAAAACAGAGCCCTCCCACAACCCAGGAGTGATGAACATACAGGACAGCCTGGCAAGTGTCTTTGGGAGGTTTTTAGGACCCTGAATGTTCCCTAGCTGCCATAACCAATGTTATGTCCTTGACAGATTCCCTGCCACCTGTCTTGTCACTGTGTTGTAGGTATGGATGTTACCATGCAGTTACAGTGAAATAAGCTCACATGCGTGCTTATTTAATGGTGATTCTCATCATCAGGCTGTACCACCCTTTTGGACAAATTATCTCAGAAAAATGCTTGTCCCTGGAAACCATGGCAAATGCATCCTTTGAAGATGACAGAAGATAATCATCTTCGATACGGGGTCAATTTGAAAACAGCACAGATATGAATCAGTCTATTCTTTAATGCTTTAAGCAAATTTCTTTCATTACAATCAATCCTGTCTCTAATTTCCAGAATTCTGAGCAAGCTAAATGCTGCCTTTATCATTACTGTGTCTTCAAATGTATTGGATGAGATGTCATGGACTCATGTCCACTATTTGCTTTCATATACCTAAGATTTCCAGTCCCATCTGTTAAGACACTGTCTGTCAAAAAAATGCCAGCAATCACTGCATCAGACTAGTGGTCCAAGGGTCAAAGTATTTTAAGCCTTCAAGCACCTAAATTTTGCTTTGTGTGCAAATTGTCAATATGTCTTCACTTCTTTTTCTGTCATAAGTTAATCTACCAGCTTCAGCTGGCTCAGATGTCAGTCATAGGGAGGTCACAGTGGGCTGAAACATCTCCCACCACACTTCAAGAAAAAAAGTCAGTGCTCACAGTTTGCTCAGCATTTACTGAGCTCTCTGCTACCACTAGCTAAGTTAGGTATTTTAAAACTAGCTTAGGTAAAACTACATGGTTCTGCAGTGATGAAATGCTCTCTGTCATTTCCTATTAAAAAATGCATGACCCCCTTTTTTATTACACAGAGCTTTAGCATATAGTAGATATTATTTCCACTCTAATAATACCTAAAGGGTTGAACATATTTATATGTACATATACATGTTTCCAGCAGCTCTGAATTTTCTTGTAGCCTTTCCTCTTTAAGAAAGTCTCTGGTAATTCAGCTGTGAAATTAAAGAAACAGGGGAGACTGCAGTGAGTTCTTCGTTCTTCTCCCTTGTGAAGAAATCTTAATAATGTTCAGTTTATGGCTGTCTATATTAAATTGGAAATGCAAAATTCTATAGCTTTGATAAAGAGACAAAGTTCTGTAGCTGGTGGCTGGAGAAGTTAATTTTCTCTCTTGAATTAATCCAGAGAAATACCTGCAACACATCAGTAAAATGCCCTACACTCTTCTTAGTAAATAGCAGAAATCAGATAGTTTTGCCTCTATTTGTGATGGCTGTGCTTTCCTTGATTTTTATACCCTCCTCTTCCCCTGACTTTGGACTACATACCTAACTTTCAGGCAGGTACTCAGTTAAACAAAACTGTTTGTCATTCTAGGAGCGCTTCTTCTGATATAAGGATGAGATTCAGCTCATCCATGAGGATACTGAAATTTCAGTGTATACTATATAGACATACATACCATAGCTCCTCTGCTGTATCTGCTAGCTCTTTGCATGTTTTCAATACTCTAGTGCACCTGCCATTTGATGCACATATTTAAGCAATGTACCTACATCTTTGTTCTTGTTTTGGCTGAGATAGAGTTAATTTTCTTCACAGTGGCTGGTATGATGGGGCTGTATTTTGGATGTGTGCTGAAAAGTGTTGATAATATAGTGATGTTTTTTGTTATTGCCAAGCAGAGTTTACACAGAGTCAAGGTCTTTTTTCTTTTCGTACTGCCATGCTGGTGAGGAGGCTGGGGATGCATGGGAGGTTGGGAAAAGACACAGCTGGGACAGGTGATCCAAACTGAACAAAAAAATTCTAGACCATCTAATACTATGCTTAATACATAAAGTGGGGAGAAGAAAGAAGAAGTGGGGGTAATTTGGAGATATGGTATTTTTCTTCCTAAATGACTATTATGCATGATGAGGTCTTTCTTTCCTGGATATAACTGAACACCTGCCTGCCCATGGAAAGTGGTGAATGAATTCCTTGTTTTTGCTTTGCTTGTGTGTGCAGCTTTCTCGTCCCATATTAATCTGTTTTTACCTCAACCCATGAGTGTCCTCACTTTTCCTCTCTCCAATTCTCTCCCTGATCCTGCTGGTGGGGCTATGTGGTGCTGAGCTGCTGCTGGGGTTAAAACCATGAAAACTCTTAACAACTCAGGCACCCAGCACAATTTGTATTGCTTCAAAATATGCATTTAAGATGATTCAGGTGAGTTGCTCATCTTAACTGCCTACTATTTGCCACTGACTCTGAAGTATAACTCACTCAGGTATTTAGATCTTTAATAACAAAATAAGTGAGGTAAATCCCATTTTCTCCTTTTAGGCCTGTATTATTCCATCTGTAAAATACAGCTGTTATTGCTCATTTGTATAACTTGTCAGAAACAAGAATAAAGTTGGGGCCTGCTATTACACATCTGACTTACCACCCAGTCCTACTGTGATGCATTGCTACCACTTCTGATTGAACTTACCTAATGCAGACATTACTTGAGGATTTGTGTCAGTCATGTTTATGTCAGTCTTCCACTTACATTGAAGGGGAAAAGCACTTAAAAATTCATTCAGTATTAATTAATCACTGAGGACACAGCAAGGAAAGTGGGTTACACTAATGAATTTATTATCCAGAAAACACTGAAGGTTAGAAAGAGGATGCTTGTTTAGCTAGTTCACTAGTTAAGGCATTAATGTACAACATAATGAAATCGTAGGACTGTTTCACTCATGTGGAGACTACAATAGTTTGGGGCAGGTCTCATCCCCTCGTACTCTGTACAGCAATGCATCTTGAAACTAATGAAGTGTTATGTCTTTATGAGACTTGTCATGGACAATAAGGCTAATTGCAAAAAGGGGTATTAATATAATGGCTTTACCTTCTTGTCAGTAAACTATGAAGGAGAATTAGAAAACTTGATAGGATTGTTTTGTTCAGCAAACTTTCTTACTTTTTTATCTTAATATCTAATAAAGTTCTGAGTGGTGTTACTTAATACAATGGATTTAGAAGATTTTTTATATATTACAAATCTTTGTGTTTTTTTCTGTCAGAACTTCAGGGAAGCTCTTCTTACTACTCAGTACATTAATTCTTTAATCAGATGAGCATAAAGACAAAAAAACCCCAAAACTTATGTTAGTCCATTTAAATGCAATACCATTGCTGGGGCTAAAATATATAGATAGTTTATTCAAATAAGTCTGAATTACCTACTGTATCCTACCAAGCTAGCAAAAAGTGTTTTGGTCTGTGATACATGAGAGATGCAATTGGACTGTTATACACAGAACCAGTTTTTAATTATTAATAGAGGTTTCTGCTCCTCATTCCTTATTTTGCTCTAGAGAAAATGCTAGGCAATTTCTCTGAAGTTCTTATATACTATATAGTCTATCCAGATGCCACTGGGACTCACCAACTGTAAACCAGTTTTATACCAGGTGACGTTATTATGGCTTTTATAGACAGGGCAGATTTTCTATCATTACTTTTCTATTAAACATGAATGTCCATGACTATTTCTGTCAGTTATTTAATGAATTGACAACTGAGTCTGGCCATGAACTGTTATTGGTGAGATGTGACACAGGCCTTACTTATTCTGCCTCTTGAAAGAGAATTAGATAAATGAGCAGCATCCTGACCAAAAAAACCTAAAATACAACTATCATTACATTGATATGGAAACTGCAAGCAAAGTATTCAGGAGATACAAAAAATAAAACTATTGGCAACATTCTAGCTGCCCAAATCCAAACAATGTAAGCAAGCAGTAGCAAAGAATGACTATGGTTTGAAGGAAACTTGCTCGGGTTTACTGCACCCAGGATATGGCAGAAATAGAAGAATGACACAAACAAAAATATATGAGATAGCATTTATGATTATTATAATAATGAAAAAATTATCTGTTCTAAGTAGTATCATTTATGGCTATTCGCATTTCAATAGACAGCAAATAAAAGATATGATAGATAGTGAAGAGGGGAATGCAGATGTGTCATACAGTTTTAAGGCAAGTTTTATACTGAGAAGAAGAAAGTGGTTTATTAGTCAAGTACTTAATCTGTGCAAGTCATTGTCACAAGGTATAATGTAGGTAAGTCTTACAGAAGGATTTGAAAAAGATCAGGTATTTCTGTGAATAATAAAACCTTCATCTTTTCATCAGACAGATTGTATAATATACAAAACCCTTTATATCACTGATGCTGTCCATACTGGGCCCATCAGATTAATTTAGACTTTTATAACTTAATGGAAGTTCCATTGTGCCTTAATGCAATCTGACTCATTTCAGTGTGACCTTGGTACTGTGGAAGGTCATGCAGCAGATCATCTTGAATGCCATCATGTGGCACATGCAGGAAAACCGGCATGTGCTTAGAAAGGCAGGTCCTGCTTAACTAACCTGACCTCCTTCTGTGACAGGGTGACCCACTTGGTGGATGAGGGAAAGACTGTGCATGTCAGCATCCCTGGAGGGATTTAAAAGACATGTAGATATGGCACTTGGGCACATGGTTTAATGGTAGCCTGAACAGTACTGCATTAATGATTGGACTCTATGGTTTTAAATGGGTTTTTCCAACCTAAAAATGTGTCGGATTCTGTGATTGTATTTGTCATTGTTAACATGCATTAACCTGGGTTAATATACTCCTGGCATGCTCTGTTTTATCTTTGTGAACATTTTGACAGTACCTAGCCTATTCTTCTTTTTCAACTCATTGAGTTTTAAGTTACCAGAGCTTTTCAGCTTTTCTATAAATCAGTTTTCAGCTGTAGCTAAAGACATAAACATCTATAAACTTCTGAACAGCAATGTATTAGGATTTACAAGATGTGGCATATAACATATGTCTCCTTCCCCCTCTATAACATTTTTGTTCTCTGATATTTCTTCCTCTTATCTATTGATTATCTTATTAGTGAATTATGGAAAATTGAATTTAAATGCTTTATCTGTGGTCCTGAAGCTCTGTGTCAGAGAAACACATGTGTTTCCAGTGTTATAGTGAGAGGGACTCCTGGAGGTATCCTGGGAACAATAACAACCCTTGAGAGTTGAGAATAACCCAAGATTGCTCTCCTCCAGCTTCTCAAAGGATGTCAAGCCGCAAGACATTTAGGACCCTTGTGCCATGGCTTCCTGCTGTGAATGAGAGTGACAAGACATTTTCCTGTTCTTTTAGGGGTTAAAAAAGATGCCTTTGCTGTACAAAAAATTCAAATCGCATTTTTTTCCCTCTTGGCCCACACAGCTGAAGGTCATACATGACACTATTTCTCTGCTATTTTTTTTGCCAATATTTCTTATATCTGTGCAATATTTGACAGACTGTTTCAAGTATAAAAAAAGAAATAAAATAAAACCACAGTTTCAACTGCACATGACAAATTTGGGTTGAAATAATCAAAGCTTTCTCAAATCTATAAGCAAACTAGTGTTACAATGAAAAGTTTTGAATAAGCTTAATAAAAGCTGATGCCTGCAGCCTTGCCTAGAATAAGCACATAGAGAAGTTGCATTGAAAAAACCAGCATGTTAATAACCATGAAATTCTGTTTAGCTTTTAAAAGAACAAATCTCCATCTCTTAGTGTGAAACCCACTGTTTGGGAAAAATTTCCATAACTTTACCCTTGAAAGAGAGACATGTAGGAAGACATGGATGGAGGTAACAATGAGGGGACTTCTAGAATGAAGGTCTGAACAGAGATCTGTGGGGCAATACAAGAAAACTGTGAGGTTATTCAAGCTTTCAGATGTCAGTTACTGGTTGATGGAGACATAAAAAGAGTATAAATTCATCTCTTTGGTTTATAAAAGAAGAATGAAATTCTTAAAATTACAGGGGATTAAACAATGAATAACAGGAAAGTTTCTTTCTAGATGCATTAACACAGCACTGGTTTCTCTATTCATGATTTTCTGGTTCTTTTCTCTAATGCAGTTAAATGTATTTACCTAATTTTTGTTTTCTTTCTTTTTTGACCAGAAGGGACTCTTATCTGAGTGTAGAAAAAGGCTTCCATTTTTTACTAAGCTTTTTAAATGTCTTGTTTTCTTTCACTATGTTGACTGTATATTTTCCCTTGTCACTATCAATTATTACTTCACTCAGTATTGTTGAGGGTTTTTTAACCAGTCTTTTGAAGTAGCAAGGTTAAACATTAAACTCGGTGTAGCATATACAATCATGTCATGCTCACTGCTTTATGTGAAGCTGCCATGCAATCAGGGAGTCAAATCACATGTATTCAGTACAAATGAGTTTTGCTCTGTGTGAGTCCTGCACATTTAGTGATAGTAAATTGAAAGGCTTCAATATAATTATTCTTCAGAGACATGTAAGAATGTACATAGGATACATTGTCTATGTATCTCCCAAACTGATTTGATGCAGTTTAAACATTGTCTTGCAAACAGATTTGGCTTCATGTCTTTGAAACACGTCTTCTTATGGGTTTGTTTCTTAGAAGACAGAACTATCAGCATTCAAGATCAGTATTGAGTTTCCAAGAACTCCAGAACATGGAATACAGTAGAATCTTTCTCTCATCTTATGACAGTTCTATCCTTCATAAGTAGAAACTCCCACCTAATTTTAACTTTTCTATTGAAAGGTCCACTAGGGTTTTGTGTGACTATTCTATCTAATCTTAACAGTAACAATTTCCAGTTCTGCCTTGTTCTGCATTACTCTTGGCACAGGTTTGTTTGGATTTTTTTTTCTTCTTTTTTGTCCTTTTCACCTTGTCCAATGTACTTGTGGTACCATAAGTTTGAGTTGGAAGAACATTTTGCTTTTGCTGGTTTCATTGTTGGTTTAGTGTTTTCCTGGCTGCTCAGGAAAACTAGACCTGGCTTTTCACCTAAAGCCTCCCCCAGTTCTGAATGGAGAGATGGACTGTATTATGTAACTTACTCCTGCTTATACTGTCTGGAATTTTCGGGGTGGGGGGAGTGGGGAGGGGGAGATGGTGTCACAACTTGTCATTGTGTTTCATGGTCACTTGGGAGCAATAAAAATATCTTAGTCTTTGTCATAAACCTGCAACCCAACTATTTCTGTCCTATCCATTATGAGGAGAGCTGATTGGTTTTGCCTGAAACAGTATCTGTATCTCAGTCATGAAGAATTCAGCATTTCTTTTCAATTCTCACTCCCAGTTCCACAGGATTGCCTCAATTCCCACCTCCAGTTCTTCAGGCAGTCTTGCCTCAGTGCCATCTGCAAAACTGCAAAGCTCATAATAGTTCATTAATGACAATACTGAATAACAACAGACTCAATACTGGTCCTTCAGGAACATTAAATTCATCATTCAGTTTCAACAGTGAACCATTAAACATCATTTTCCAAACAGCTTTCTGTATACTGAGCCCTTAGATGCTCTCTTCCATTTTTTTCTTCCTCTATTTTTATGAATTACTCCGGAAAACTATCAAAGTGCTTGCTCTTGAAGCTGAGCTATGGAATGTAGGACATTTTCCACATACCCTCTTACTCCATAACCAATGAAATTAAGTTTGATTTGGCATTATTTATTCTCATTCAGTTTATGGTTGTTAATCTTTTAATGACTTTCAGGTGAACATGACTATTTTTTCCACTTTTCCTTCCAGGAACTGATTTCTTCTAAACATTGAACTGACCAGGTTGTGGAGCTGCTTGCAGCATTTTGCAAATAGTACCACAATTAATCACAGTTCCCTCATTAACTCTCTTTCCTTTTATAATCACTTTTAATCTAAGTACTTCATCACTACTATGTTTTTTTCTTTTTTTTCTTTTCCAGCATGGAGAGCAAAGTGTACAGAGGGAGGACAAAGAATGCATGTCATCAATATAACTGGATATGCCTACAGAGAGCTTCTCCTAGACGACTGGGAGAGGAAAGAGGGTTTGTTTGTGACTTGATTCCTTTTGAGCCACAAAGAAACCATGGGATTTGCAGCAGCCTACATGAGATCATCCAGACCTGGGAGCATTTGGCTCCTTCACAGGCTTTCCCAGGAGGGCAGCACTGGTAGAAGCTGAGGTGATTCTCCCAACTCTCAGTCTGGGTTTCTCCTCTCTAGCACAGTCCTCAGGGTGGAGGAAAGTTGACCAGCGCTACAGCCTAAGCAGACATTTCTTTGAATTGCCCCCTAGAGAAAGGCTTTGGGGAAGTCAGTTAGAGGACTATGATGATCAAGTGATCTTATATACAGGTAGGACTTCCTTGCATAGCACATAAGTGTTTTAAACTTCAAATGGAAACTGAAGTAATGCATTTTCAACTATTCATCCCTATCAGAAAACAAGCTTACAATACTAAAATTGTAGTTATTTCTAGTTTCCCAGTTGCTAACCTGCTTTACCTTAGTATTGCTGTTAGCTATGTCCAAGTTTCCATTTTCTTTCCTCATGCTGTTGTCACTTGATTACGGCAGTTCAACAGATGTCCCAGCTTTATTCCATCATTTGCATTTCCTTTTCTGCATGGCTCCACACTGATGAGTCTTGTGTAAATATCCAAGTTCAAAGTCATTGCACATAAGCACCAACTATATTCCCACCAAAATCAGAATCAGGTTATACAGACTTTTCAGAATCTCATTGATTTGATTTTTCTTATCATTCTTTCATTCCCTCCCCACAGCTTTCCAATCCCTTTTTTTACATTTTTACCCATTTCAGGTACGCATCACTGTTTTCCTTCTCCTCCTCTCATCTGTCTTCCCCATTATCCTGTCCTATTTCCTGCCCTTAGCATTCAAATAACCTTCTTCCAGCCTACTCTGTCATTCCCTATGAGCATCCCAAATCACACATAAAGCTTTGCTTTTCCCTCCATGAAAATAAAGCACTTTACCCTTCCGAGTGTTTTCTGGACCAACTCAGTTTGGGAACAGGCTGCTAGCAGGGATACTGCCTGGCTCTCGGGCTGGGTAACTGTCTGTGGCACTCTCAGAAGATCCCAGAAACACAACCACAATGCTCCACTGTTCCCAGGACTGGAGATTCCAGTCAACATCTTCAGGGCATTTAGTGACTAAATCAGTACCCACTACAAATATGCAAATCATTAATATTTTCTTTAAGGCTGTAAATGTAAGCACGTCTTTACAGTTTTGGTACATGAAAAGAAGCAGTGTCTATCTGAAACAAAGCCTACTCTCTTTCCCTTGATAAATTTTAGCACTTGCCCCAAACTTTAGGAAAGTCAGAGACAGCTTTAACAGTGTGCTTGGAAGGCTTTTCTTTACCTTGAGTGCATTGTTTAATAGCAAGCACTCCTACCAGCCTCACCTATAAGATGGCTCGCTGCCCGGAGAAACTGCTGGAGAGCCGAGCCCACGGAGACAAAGGCACACGACAAACCCTCACACAGCTCCAGAGCTGCTGGAAGAGGAGAATCTGATCTATTGACTTGTTCCAAAAATAGCACCCAGTGGGAGGTGACTGACTGGCTAATACCTGTGGTGTTTCCATTACCGATTGAGATGAAGTCTGTTGCCAGGAATCCTGGGGTGGTTTCCTTGACAACCAGAAGAAATGCACAAGTGCGATGCACATGACTTTTCAGGTTCTTTTTTAACTCTGCTGAAACAATGAGGTGCCCTACCAGAACTATACCTCACATAAATAAAACTTAGGTTTACAGCCAAATGGTGAACAGAGTTTATATTCAAGGACAAATTTGAGCTCAGCCTGAAATCTCTCATGAAACAAACCCTCAAGAGAGCAAGCAGGCTGGAAGTATTTCTACTATTCAAGATGGCAAAAAGTTTGCTACTTCATTATTTTATAACCTTGAAGTGAGAAATTTCAAGGCACTGAAGATATTTTCATAAGATACATAGATAAATTTGAATTTGTCCATTTGAGTGTCCCTCTTGAATCCAAACCTCTCAAATTTCAAAGTTAACTGCAGATAATGCACTGTTCATCAGAAGCACTAGGGGCATTTACTGAAATCAGAACATGCTGTGAAATTATTTTAACAAGACAGTATGAATTTTAGGCCAACAGTAATACAAGTAACAGTATTTAGTTAATCATTGTTTATATGTAGAGATGGCCACAGAGTCATTAATTCACTGAAAAATTCACATTTTCATGAATTAAAGTTCTACTGAGAAGTATTTTAAGCCAAATTATGACCAATATGATTCAACAAAGAGTTTCATTACAAAATGCCGAAATATATAGTAATTTTAAAAGGAAATGTTCTTTTATATTTCATAGTTTTGGCATCTGATTTGAAAAATTACCTACTTTTTAGGGAAAAATTAATTAAAATAAAACAAGATAACCCCAAGTCAAGAAGTATCAAGACCAATGAAATAAGACCGAAAATATCCTGGAGAGTTTTGTGGCTTTTGTTGCAAGATTGTTTAGATGAGGGACAAAAATATTATTCTAGTTGAACACAGAGTTTTATTTTTTAGTTTAGTAAATAGCCAGGAACACCCATTTCCCTGCTTTGTGCTTGGGAGTAAATTACATGTGAGGAAAATAAGAAGAAATTGAAGGGGATGAAGTAGATAAAATAAGTGAAGTAGGGGGAGTAAAGAAAGGGACTTATCAAAGGTGACAAGCCAGATGACAAATGTAAATGTTTTTGAACTCTATCTGCTGACATCAAGAGGCTGAATCCACTCACTTCCCTATTAGTGTTGATGGATGACAATCACTGGAGAAGCAAAGGACCAGAGCTAATTTTTTTTGAGTTAAGAATCTGAGGTCTAGAATCCCAGATAAAATTTTGGCTGGCAGATCATAAGAAATTTCAGAAAACTTCCCTAAATTTTACTTGTGACTGAGAGAGTGAGCTGCTGGGAGAGGAAGATAATAAAATGTTACTGTGGCAAAAAATAACTATAGAATACAAAGAGTGTTGCATAAGGAAATAAATCATCCCAGTCTGTCATCAGTGGGAGTCAGGCAAAAAATATCTGAAACACAGTGAGAGTGGAAGCAAACCAGTTAAGATAGAACAATGTGCACTATTAAAATAATCAGAGAAAGCGGGGTTGACCTGGACATTTTAAATCAGGACACTGCATGCATTTGAATAAATCATTAGTAGAGATTTAGGTGCTTTCCTAAACCAGATTACATTCATAATAAATAGACTTGAGTAGAGAATTTTGAAACCATATTAGTGGTAAAGGTTGATGCCTGGGGCCACATTAGCTCAGCATCAGGCTCTGATCTGTCATAGATCAATGAAATGTAGCAAGCCTGAATTGCTGATTCAATTTAGTGTTCATTTACTTCCAGTGCAGAACATAAATAGTAACAAAGAAGATGTGAAACATGATCTCTGAGACCAAGACCATGTTCTATGGGGTGCTTAGCATGCATGCATGCATTCATCTTGTGAGTATTCAGGGAGCCAAGTATCAAAAGAGCCCAATCAGTTCTGAAGCTGAATATGCCCCAAAAGGCCTTTTACCACTGAAGTTGAAAGAAACTTTGTTTTCCCTCCCAGCAGATGCAGAATACAACCATGCAGAGTATTTAAGCAAGAGCAAATCTCAACAGAGTGGCAATGAAACCCCTGCCCCCACAAAGAATTTTGTGATTTTAGGATCTGATTTAGAATCATAGAATCACAGAATATCTCAGCTTGGAAGGGACCATTAGGGATTGTTGAGCCCAGCTCCCTGCTCCTTGCAGTACCATTTAAAACTAAGCCGTGTGACTAAGAGCATCACCCAGACCCCCTTTGAACTGTGACAGGCTTGATTTGTGAATGCTTCCCTGGGGATCCAGTTCCAGTGACCGACCACCCTCTCAGCGCAGAAGTTTCTCCTCATGTCCCATCTGAACTTCCCCTCATTCATCTTCATTCCATTTCATCATGTCCTGTCGCTGGTCTCCAGAGAGAGGAGATCAGCATCTTCCCTCCCACTGCCCCCTGGAAAAAGGTGCAGACTGCAATGAGGCCACCCCTCAGCCATCTTTTTTCCAAGATGAGCAAAGAAAGTGACCCCAGCTGCTCCTCATAAGTCTTGCCCTCCAGGCCTTTCACCATCCTGGATGCCCTACTTCAGACTCTCTAATAGCTTTATATCCTTCTTATCTCGAGTCACCCAAAAATACTCAGTACTTGAGGTGAGGCCAAACTGGTGCAGAGTAGAGTGGGACAATCACTTTCCTTGACCAGCCAGTGATGCTGTTCTGGAGCACCCCAGGCTAGGGCTGGCTCTTTTGGTTATTCATGAGACCCACATTCAACTTGCCATCCACCCAGATCCTCAGCTCTCTTTCCACGCGGCTGGTTTCCAGACTTCCCTTTCAAATTTGTATGTATAAACAAGGATTACTCCATTGTGGGTGGACAATCCAACATTTGCTCTTAAATTTCATACGTTATTTGATTGCCCAGCTCTCTAGCCTGTTCAGATCTCATAATTGAATGGGAAAAGGTACAGTCTGCATAACTGGAAAATTATGCAACAGAAGGAAATTCATTTTTGCTTATTTCAAATGGCTTCAAAATGTTTCTAAAGAATTGAGATAACCTGACAGGCCTTCAATAAATTCATGAAAGATTGATTAAGATTTCATTTGTATCCAGCTACAGTTATTTAATATATTAGAACAGATACTGAGTTTGAAGCCAGCACACAGAAGTGTGGTCACCCAGCTTATCACAGAATGATCAGTTGTTAAAGGATATTTCCTGTAATACATGTACTACAACACTTTAGTTTTTGCCATGGGAACATGAAGCTGCCGAGTGTGATCAGATGCTGGCAGTGGGACAAAACAACAGCCTAGAGAAGTATTAAAACTTCTCCAAATATTTTTCAAAAAAAGTGTTTTAAATTAAAGCTTAGACCCACAGAAGTCATCTTGGGATACTTCTAACTGAGCCAACCCATGCAGCAGCCTTATTCAGTTTTTGAAGGCAGAATTATACTAGACCCTTCCCACTGCTTTACTGCATCTTGATGTTCCCTTAGTGGACAAAATATCACCTGTTTATCTCATCTCTTTTACTACATATGACCCTGCACTGCCTGAATGGTCCTATTTCAAACACCCTTATGCATTTTTAAAGAATTTCTTTTCCAAAATAGCTTGTGCTATCTATTCATACAAATAACAACTGACAACAAAATGTCACCAAGCACTGACGTATCCTGTGAAGTTTAGGTTTGCTTTCAAACTCTTTATGCTACACTTCTTATTTTGGTATGGCAATAAACTGCTTTAGATTAGAGTTGCATTTATACTTAGCAACTGTCTATAGAAATAAAGATTAGCATCAAGGCTTTACTGTCAGCATGCTTTTTGAAGCTACAGTATAGCCAGCAAACATTTATTTACCTACAGATTTAGCACTGCCATTTCAGATAAGAATACACTAACAGTTGGAATAGGAATAAAAGACTAGTTTTCTTTCATGACCAATTTTGCAGTAATCCCATCTGTGACAAAACAGTTCGAGAGGGGAGTCCTACAGTGAAAAAAAAAGAACGCAGAAGCAAATATTTATTCTCTTATTTCTTACTCAGATTTCATATACTTAAATGGAAAATTTTAAAAGCAAGAAGGTTTATCTGTGTCTGTATATGCATGCATTTTTGCTTGATTGTGTGCATGGGTGCACACATGTGTTAGTAGTTATGTATATGTATGTGTGTATTCCCAAAGGATCATATATATATTATTAGAATGTCTTTGAATACTAACTAAATGATAAAATTTATCTTCTTCATCTCTTGGTTTTGGACTGATATCTCTTTGTAGCTCCAGTCTGTAAAGGCTTTAGGATTCATCAGCATTCTCTCATTTTTGTGCATCATTTGTTTAAGATCTGACCTAAATCACTGAATCCCACAGGAACACAGTTGGACAAAGGTTGTCCCTATTTGCAGTGTTTGGACAGGAACACACTGCTATGTTTATAGAGAGAAGAGTAGGACAATCTTGATGTTGAAAAATATTCTTGGCAATGATGTAGTATTAAAGCTGCATAATAATTGCTATGATTATGGTAGGCAACTATTGATTACAGTATTTACTATGCACAGTAGCAAAATAACAAGATATGCATAAGTGGCAATACATGTTTTGCTAGAATGACAATCATAACAACCACTATAAAAAAAATTACATTTTAGAAACAGCACAGTTCTAAGGGTGCATAAAGAGCTTTTTTTTTTCCCCTGCCAATTCTTTCCTTGGTTGATTGTGCAGTGGCTTCCAAAGGTTGCTCTTTCATCTGACCTTGGCAAAAAGGAAAATTTCTACTTATTTTTCAAAAGCAGCATTTAGCAGCACAGACCTTAATTGCAGTGGGGTTTTGTTTCATGTGAAATGCATGTGTGTCATAGTCAATGTTCACTTCTTCGAATACCATTTGGTGGATATTGAAGCCGATCAAGATTTAACCAAAGATTTCCTCAATCTAAATACTCTGGTGGGTGGTAATTCTTAAAACAATATGTATATAAGGGGCTGACTGCTGTGTGTTTAGTCAATGTAGCTGTATCATGTACCAACCATAGACATTCTGCTTTGCATCTATCATATCCTTATGTTAAGAACATGGACAACATGTACATTATATAAGAAACTGAATATATGTATTATAAATGGAGCTGAGTTTTAATACTTGTATTTCTTTTAATTGTCTTCCCAAGGAACAATTCTCAGACTTGTTCCAAGGTATGAACTCCCCAGAGCTCGCAAATGGACTCCCAGATGACACAGCCTCAGAGCAGACTTCTGGTGAAGAACGAATGATGAATTAATTCTGAACATCTGTGCTGAGCTGACCAGCTGCCCTGTTAAGACTTTACTTTGTTATTGTGGTGCCAGTCCTGAAACTGCAGCTCATACATGTTCCTGCAAAACTTCAATGGAAAATATCCCCCAGTCTTTGTGCTGTTGTGTGTTCAAAACCCATGAGTCTTTGAGAGAATTGTACAGCCACACTCTTGTGCAGAGCATGAAAAAGAACCATGATATGCATTAGTAAGTTATTTTTCATTCACAGTGCTTAAATCTATGTAGCTATATGATAGTCTACACACCTATTAAAACCAGTTAGCCCCAGGGGAACACATCATTAACACGCCTGAGATGCTTTTATGTACATGGAAGTGACAACTCTGCTGTGAAAATAATGCAGTAAACCTTAAAATCTGTATGCAACTGGGATGTGGCCATTTGTGATTCTAACCCAGAGATGACACACAAATTTAAGGGATCTATATAAAATTGTGTTGCAGAAGTATTCAGCCTTTTCACTTAGACCATCCCATAAAGATATGATCTGAGTGGCTGAAACTAAGATCTAGAAAGTAAGCAACTATACAAGTCAAGGATAAGCTTGAGAAACTGCAATCACAATCTGTTGGGTTTTGGTTTTGTTTGTTTGTTAGTTTGTTGGTTGGGGTTTTTTGAGAGCTACAAGTGATCAAAATTAAACTCTGATCCTTTCTGTCAAAAGATTTGTGTGTCAATATTTTGGAAGCGCTGATTTAATGACAGTAAAACTATGAATTCCTCACTTCTCTGAAGTTTCCATACTGAAAATACAGAGAAAAAAAAAAGAAGAAGCAGAAGTCTAAATAATTCTTTCACATATTTTCAAAATGGTATTTTTAATTCAACAGTGTATTTTTAAAGATTCATTTGTTTGCCTTTTTTTAAAAGTCTGTAAATACAACTCTTACATGGATCAAAATAATATTTGTTTTTTATGAAACTAAATTACTGTGTGTCATTTTTAGTTTCACCAGTGAGCATTAAAATTAAAACTACTGGTTGCTTCTCTCAAAACCTCTCATAATTTCATCTGTATCAAGTTCTAAATTAGCTTCTTGCAGTTCACAGAATTTAAAGAACATATTTGATCTACTGAAGATTATACTCTGCTCTCTTGACAATAAAGAACATGTTCCCCATCAGTAAATTTTTTTACTTAGTGTTAGGAATATTTGATGTGATAATACACCATTGAAACTCTCTCTATTAAGAAAATAATCAATAAAACTCTTTCATTTGTTTCATTCCAAAACAACTCTGGGTTAATTTAGAAACAGCTGGTAATGAAAGAGCGAGATATTTTGACCTTGATAAGGTCAAAATTGAAAATCAACAGTATTCATGTTAATATGGGATAAAGGCAAAAAACTGAAAGCATTTGCATTTAGTTCCTGCAGATACCACAGATGTACTCAATTATGGGCAAAAGTCTGTGCTTTCTACCAGGTTCATTCAATGTCAGTCTCTCAGCACTCTCCTGAGGTTGGCAACATGAAACCCTTCAGAAAACATGGGCACTTTCTGATACTGTGGATATCTTGAGATCTCTAAAGAGAAGAAAAAAATCCTTTAGTATGGAAAAAACTTTTCAGATCATCAAGTCCACCTGTATACCTAACACTGACTACCAAGTTCACCACTAAACCATTTTTCCAAGCACCACATCTGTGCATCTTTTAAATATCTCCAGGAATGGTGATACCACCACTTTGCTGGGCAGCCTGTTCCAGTGTCTGATAACCCTTGTGGTGAAGAAATTTTTCCTAATATCCAAACTAAACCACACATGATGCAATTTGAGGCCATTTCCCCTTGTCCTATCACTTGTTACTCAGTGGAAGAGACACGGCCCCTCCTCGTGACCTCTTTTTAGGAAGATTTATCCCAGGATGAGTTCTGTGAAGCTTTGCTACTATTTGAAATGCTTTTTTGGAAAAAAATTCAAAACATTTGAAGAAGCTTCAATGTTTCTCTGAGCTGGTGCTTTGTCTCATTGCCAGCATCTGATCACACTTGGAAGCTTCACACTCCCATGGAAAAACCTGCAGTGTTGTGGTACATACATTGCAGAAAGGATCCCTCAAGAGCTGCGTGACCATACTTATGTCATACTGGCTTTAAATTCAGCATCTGATACAATATAAATATAAAATAACTGTAGTTGAATATAAATATGTTATTATTCAGTTTTTATAGCTTTATTAAAGACATGTCAGATTACATTTGTAATGCATCAGAATAGTTTAGATGTCTGAACAAGGCCATGAACTGCATCTTGGAGTTATTTACTACTTTCTTTTGGCAATAAAGGGAGATGAAATGTTCAATTATTCAGTTAACTGCACAGGTGCTCCTTGTGACATGGTAGGTACTCTAGTGGATCCATAACATCTGTGTAGGACTGACACATGACACAGAATCTTGAAGGGAGTTTTGTTTTCTGGACTGGCAGCTAGGGATGACATGGATTTGTGAAGGGTTATCAAATGACACTGTATGCTTGCATTTAGATATCTGAGTGAAGCCCTAGATGATTAGTTTAGATGTTCACTGAAGAAAGAATCTATGTCCCTTTGATTTTCAACCATACAACAGGAAAAATTTTTGCCTTCCTTGAAAGAGTGTAGAGAAGACAGCTTCCAAAATGTATTTTGCTTCTCATTCTTCCTTTATAATTCTCAAAGTTGTCAGAATTTTACCCACAGAAATTTTTACTATTTATGATCTGGAACTCAGTAACCCAGTGTCATGGTTTGACCCTGGATAAATGCCTGATGTCCAGCAAAACTCCTTCAAGGCCTCCCCCCACCCCTTTCACCTTCCAGAGGGAAGAAAAGAAAACCAGCTAGTAATTTACAGCTAGAGATAACAACCGAGAGAAGAGCTTTGATTAATACCACGGGCAAAGCAGAACTTAGAATAATGCTTAAATTTATTACTAACAAACTAAAAACTAAAACTAAGAAATAAAAAACAGGTTAGAAACACTTTCCCACCACC